>MU006106.1:297176-364485 GCA_010093705.1 Patellaria atrata CBS 101060
CCCAAAACACCCCCTTTCCTACCTTCCAACCCACTTCTACACTAATCCTCCCCACTCTCCTCATCCTCCGACTCAACAGTCGGCTGCGGCACCGCTTTCCCCTTCCCTTTATCAACCTTCGTTGCCGCATCATCTCCCGCATCCGCTTCTATGTCTGCATCACCACCCGCACCCGCACTTGACGGCTCGGTCCTGGTCTCCGCATTGTCGAAACCCCAAGTTGGCGCCACATTTGGCAAGACTATAGGAGCAGCCGAGTTATCCAGCTGTAGTACGCGGCCACGAGATACCGGCTCCTGAGTTTGCTCTTGAGTTTGAAGTTCTGTGGCAGGTTGATCGCGGACAGGACTCGAAGGACTAAGGATGGGTGATACAGTCGGAGTCGGGACCGAGCTTGCGGCAGAGAGTGGTCGGGGAGGGAGGGACTGTGGGGCGGGTTGTTCGCGGACGGGAGTTGAGAAGTTGAGGTTGGCGCCAGTTACCAGCCCAGTGTTCAGAGGATCACCACCGGCAAGCTGCCCGGGACCCACCTGATGCAGTGGGGTCAGCGTCCAACCAGTCGGTAGCACCAAGCCGTCTGGAAACGGTGCAATGGGAAGTTGTTCCAGTCCCGCTTGTCCCATCTGCACGCCCGCAGGTAGTTGGGCGGATACATCTGCCGGCTGCTGTAATCTCTGGAATTCCTCCTGCAACGCCCTCAACACCACCAACTGCTCCCTCCTCACGTTCAAATTGAAAATCTCGGCGTCAATATGTCGTTCGAGTTCCTCGATTCTTGCGCCGACACTCGCGCTATCCCCGAGTCCGAAGCCGGTCCCACTCCCAGCCGACTGATCGTCAGGGACAAGGGCATCTCTGTGAGTCCAATGTCGACGCGACCTTCCCCTCTCGCCACGAAACTGCCTCATCACATCTTCGACCTGACGTTCGGGACCAGCACCCCACATTATTCTGAAAGGACCGAAGTTGCGGATGCGGAGACCGGGTTGATTCCCACCGTTGCGCCGGTTATTGTTGTTGCCGGCATTGGGTCCTCGATTATGATCGTGACCGGGTTGGGCTCCTCCCGGAATTGGAGCACCGTTCGGCGCGTTCGGTTGGTTGGGGGTGGTGTTCCGGGTCGGTTGGGGTGCCAAGACCGAAGTACGGCATGTCGGACATGCTTGTTGACGCTCAAGCCAGCTACGTAGACAATTGAAGTGCAGAACATGGCCGCAGGGAAGTTTTTTGGGACGTTTCCGCTCGTCGATAGGTTGCCCGTTATTTTGCTGTTGGGGATCCCATGGTCTCATTTCCTCTCGACAAATGATGCAAGTGTTCTCCCCTCCGAGTTCCTCTGCGGTAGCGTCGGGATAGCGACTATTCATGTCTCTTGTAGCGTTCCGGTATTTGAAGAAGTCGTTAACCCGTTTGACGAATGATCGAAGGGTCATAAAGAGCTTATGTATGACATGGAATGGGAATCCAAAGAAAGCCATGATAACGAGGAAGAATCCTATGTAAAGCACGAGTTTGAGGAAATCTGTAAAGTATTTAGTAAACATGGAATTTTTTTTAAGAATGAATGATGAGAACTAACCACTCGCTATGTCGAGATAAAACACCCATTTGCCCTTTTCTTCCCATCCGGGAACATCAATATCATTTTCATCAACGTCGTCCTCGTTCTGAATATCCGCAAATGCAGTATCAGCATCAACCTCCCCTGAATCCACACGTCTTTGAGCTTCCCGTCTTGCTTTCCTAATCTCCGTCTTGAGCGATTGAAGTTTTGCTTTTGTTTGAGCCTTATTAACAAAAATCTCCCTCACAGAGATGGCATAACGCAGTGATGTGGCCATGGAAGCGAGAGAAAGCAAAGCAAATTCGAAGGCGAACATAATGATCATTCCAGGTCGGGCCTGTTCCAGAACGGTCTCTATGCAATATCGCAGCACGACGGTATCGAACACGAGAGACATGAAGAGCGATAGCATTAATCGAGTGTGAAAAACTCGTGGGTTGGCGGGTGGTTGTTGCTCCAAGAGTTCCACACGGCCTCGGGCGATCCACTCCCATACTCTTCCTGCCACTAGACAAATGAACATTGTCATGAACCATCCGCCAATTTCATGGCTGAATACAGTCATAGCTAGAAGAGTTTCTGTCACGGCAGCCCATGCTTTCTCGTATAGTTGTTCAACTTCAACCGGTCGAAGGCGGCCGTATAGGAGTCGTTGTAGGCCGATGAAGAATGCGATGGCGCATAGGAGTGCGAAATTACTTAGCACCTATACATATATAAGCTTGTAATAACGAAGGACGCCAAGGTCTAGCCATACTAGTACACAGGCATTGCTTTGTGAAAGGTATACTGTCGCTGAATAGAAATTGGGACGCTGGTAGAAGGCATTAAGGACGACGGCTGCTGCCGAGGAGGTGGACGCCTGTATAGAGAGTTAGTTTGAGGATGAGATATCTGACATGTATCGAGGTAGTATTTACCGTAATATACCATACTGGCATGGTGGGCATCCTGGTGGTCCAATAAAGGACAAAAAGTTCGGAGAGATGCGGCTATGGGAAAAGCAAACGCCAGAGAGAATTATGAAAGATAGAAGCAAAGGGTGCTCATTCTTGCAAGTGTAGCAAGCTAAGCTGTAGTAGGTCTGAAGTTGAAGTTGAAAATGTCAAGAACAAGTTCGAGTGGAGTGGCGTTGTGTCAAAGCAAGCTGTAAAGCCGTTGTAGACACGTTTGTCGCGTGAAGCTCCTGCATCATCGTCGAGACCTGCCAAGCCGCCTCCCTCTCCCACTTGATATCCCTGTACTTCTCTACAGCTGCTTCTCTGCTTGACATCTCTAGCTGCTTCAGTAGTTGCATATCATTGAAATTCTATCCCTAAATATACCATTTCAGAAACCAATTTTGTGTTTACCGTAACTCTATGGCCTGGCAATTTTGCGAACGTATGCTCGCTAGAACTGTAATGATGAAATCTGGGGATCACAACTTCACAAGAATACTTTCCGGGCATTACCGGAAGACCTAAAAGACACTGGGAAGAACTGGAAAATTTATGGTAGTAAAGATTATTATTATCTACTATGTATTACTATACTTCGTTGACCATTACTCTCGTCGATTACTCCTCCATCTTCATAACCATTAACTCCTTCATCATTTCCGCTAAATACAGAGCATCGTCAGTGGCTGGCACTAAGCCCAGCATTCTCCGAGTTCAATCAACAAGGCATTGAAAAGTTGTTCTAGTAGCCACCGGCGGTCTCAGTGAAGACTCTGGTAACATTCACTGCCTGGCAGGTCGGGTTTTGTGGTGGGGCGTTACCCAATTGCCATGATAGGGCCAGATAGCGGTAGGCGGAGTAATAAGTCTGGCAAGCAAACCAGCGATAAAGGGGGAAACTCTCGCCAGCCTCGATAGGATCAACGCTATCGTCAATGTAGGCAGGGACGTATAGCTTCTCGTCCTCATCGAAGGCAATTAGGAGCTCGCCGTACCCGGGTTGGAGTTGAGGTAGTGCGAGGTTGGATGAGGGATTGTAGGAGAAAACCATGGGCTCGTTGACGACGAAGTTGCCACCGTGGAGATCCCAAGTGAGATATCCGCTGTCCGAAGTGAAGTCGGGAGTGTCGGAGTAGTTGTAGAAATATGGATAAGCGGAAGGCGTATCGTAGACACAAAGGTTCTCAATTGCGGCTCCGGAATGGCATGGAGTCAGGTATTTTCCATCGAGAGTTTCGTTAACAGACTTGAGCACGAGATTGAATGGTGCTGATTGGTTGTAGTATTGTGCAGCTACGTGAGTAGCAGCGCCGAGAAGTAAACTTGCAGTTGCGAAAGATCTCATTTTGATTTAAAAATGTGATTGAACGATTGTCAAGAATGATTTGGAGCGACAGACTGAGAAGAATGAAAATCTAGGTACTCCGCAACTTTCCGATCTGTGACTGTGTTGATGCTTGGTGGATGTGTGAAGAGATGAAAAGGGCAGCAGCGAACCTACATTTATATATGTTTACAACTAACCATATTGTATAAAGAGGCGAGGCTGGAAATGGAAGGATACGATGTGAGCATGTATTGCAAATGGCTGACGGTGGTGACGATGCTACCTCATAGGAGGGCAGCTGAGCTGTGCCCCGCACTGCGTAGGATAGGAAGAGTCGAGATCGTCACAATACGAGCATGACGATCAGGTGGTTGGCATAAATGAGTATAAGCTTGCGGGCAAAACGCTTTGACTTCCACCGACTTCCTAGAACTCACAGGAAAATCGGCCGTTTGAACGACGTCAATACGTAAAGATCAGAGTGATACTAGCATGTTTGAAGGCTGGGGCGGTCAAAGTGTAAGCGACTATGTGTATCCTAATCTGGAGATTCGATAGCTAGATTTTGTTCGGGAGCATATCCACCCATGGTAAGGACTTGTCGGCCTTTCGTATTCCTGGGAATAATGTGAGTTCGTCCGGGTTGGTGATGGCAGCGTAGTGCAGACATCTGGAGTGAAGTGAATTGTTCCAGCCACCGTACCACGATATGGGCAATTGTTGCTGACCGATGAGATATGAGTTTCAGAAGAAAAATGCAAAGCGGAAACGCGGCTCTACTGAGTTGGTATTTTCAGCCTCCTGTGTTCCGTAAGGTAACGATCAACAGTTAGATGTACGGTATCCGTCTGGGTGGAGATGTCTCGTAATATTTTATTCCCCTTTTCAGTATGGATGTGCAAAGACTCAACGAAGCAAAATGTCCGTTAAAGTTATTGATTTATGTGAAGGTTGTAGCGGACGGATACTGTACAGACTGCAAAACAGCAAAAAGCACGGAGGCGTCGGTTACCGGCCAAGCCGCTCGCTTTTCTCCGACATGCTTAGCCGAGCTTGAGTAGCGCCACGGAAATAGCATCACCAGCATTTTTTTCAAACTTTCACACCACCCAAAAGTTATCTCTTGCTCTTTCAGGATCCCTTATACGACCATATCGATTCCTTCTCTCATTCTCTATAGTATCCCAATCCTGAGTGCATCCTGCTAGAACTATATCATCGCCATCAGTTGAACTAAGATATTCTGGATTTCCCCAACTTTCTTGATGAAATATACCTTGCTTCTCGGCCGAGGGAAACCTTCCGAGCTGAATTCGGCTTAAGTACGCATGGTGTGATATGGTACTTTAGTATATTATCCAACTCAGCAACAATTATCTTAGTCCCGATGCGACCGAAACACGGTGAGCGCAAGTTGACGATGTATCGGAGGTCCTGTATTTCACGCTTATTATGAGGAATACGATGATAATGTATTCTAAGTCCATGAAGCACGAGAAGCATCGTATCGGCGGCATGTACCCTGTTCCACTTTGTTGATTTTTAACCCTTTTACGTATGGGTGGGTCCTTACACCGCTGCAATCGAATTGACTTCACATTGAAACGAGACTCTCATAATGCGCTTCAAATCAATTGATCTAATGCTTCTAGGTGAATCTTCGTTACTTCAGTTATGCTGTCGGGTATTAGGATTATGGTGGATTATCAACACGTGCTTCATTTTGTTCGTTCACTTCTTCCTGATTGCCTCACCAGGATCAGGAATGGAATCGCTGTTCCGCGAATTCTAGGGTATCCAACCTGCTAATGTCGAGCATAGGGCATATATCGGTGTATAGGATTCAAGCTGTGTAGGTCATTTCCATCTTAATATCGTTTACGGTGTTTGCCCATCCAGGGAACTATCAAATCAGTATAATTCCTAAGTAAGAATGCACCCGTAGAGGAACCTACCTGTGCACACACCCAGATACCAATTCTGTCTCCTGACCTAAGCGATTTAATAAAATCCTTTCCATCTCCGGTGCCGTCCCCAGTCTCATGAACTTCGTTCTCTTCGTACCCTGAGCGTTCAAAATCCTTTGTACCATCCTCGTACCATGTAACCGTGTGGTCTATAAAGTTTTCATTGGCACAGAGATTCCTCTGCAGATGCCAGACAGGTGTGTCCCCATTCTTGACTATTTCCCAGCCCTGATCATGTAAGGGATGAACAAAGTCGTTGACATCTGGTATTCTGTTGGCGGTGATGGTTTGTGGTGGGGGTTCCTTGATAGGTCGAAATATGGAGACTTCAAACCAGGTGAAAGAGGAATCATACTTGTCTTACCGAGCGTCAGCTATAGGAATCATCAACGGATTAAGCGATATACTTACTCTTTCTAGAAGGCTCGTTGTCACACCAGCCTTGGTCATGACTGTTCGTGTAGAACTTTATCTTTCTGACCCTCAATTTCTCCCCTGGTTGAGGTTCGGGTATGGGATTAGAGACCAGGTAGAGATGTCTGAGTGAGTTTCCAACCCCCGAACTAGCACTAGCTATAACACCCTTATCATTTTGACAAGACAACTTCGGGAAGTATTCAGCTGTGGTGATGATTATGTCCGCAAGTTCAAGAGGTAGTTTACAGCGAAGGTGGAGTAAGAGTCGGACGGCGTGTTGATCTTTAGGTGTGGGTATGTAAGGTTCACCAGGTTTGGATGCAGAGGTGCCCATCTTCTCAGAAGGGTGGTCAACACGGTGTTCTTCCTCGTAACGTTGCTGATTTAAGCGTTGTTGCTCCTGTATTTGGCGGCGCTGGTGAGGGTTTACTACACGTTCCACATCAGACACGCTATACTGGATAGGGAAGGGCATACAAATACGCGGGTGGTTCAGCATTTTGGTCACTTTCTGGGGGATAGATGGGATTAGAAAATTGGTTGTTTGGTTGAATGGAATATAGAAGAACGAGGTTTCTTTGTTGTTTGATGCAATCAGCAGTTAAGGTATCTTACCTTTATTCTTTGGGCCCAACGGTCGCGAGAGAGTGTCATGAGCGATGACGTCCCACCGGCTGTTACTCGGTACGTATCATCCTTCCTCTAGTGGACTACGTCAAAGTTCGCGAACTCCTCAGTCCTCACCATCGAACATTCCAGACTGAATGCCGAGCCTTTCGAACCCCCATTCGAGTTATTCCTTCCATCAGACGCTCATCTAGTTGCGCTACTCCCTTGAATTCCCACGATTCCCCAGACTATCGGATCGTGGGGTACAGATGGGTTCCGTCATTTCAGTTCCAGATCAGCGAGGCAACTGTGCTTGTGACTTCCTACCAGAGGCTGAGCATCGTGAGCATTTACTTTTGGTGCTTCGGGATTGTGAGGATACAAAGAATTGGATGAGAAACTGCGGAGCGATCGCCATGAGTGTTGAGCAGATTGTTTTGTACATGTTGTACCTCGAAGGTCAATATTATTATCTACCAAAATCCGTATCCATTTTCAATACAAATCATACTTTACAAAACGATTAGTCGCGCCGAATATGCATTTTGTTCCTTGTTCAAACTATTTTCTTAAGGCTCAAAAAGATTTACAATTCTCAAAATCGTCAATACCGCATTTTACAACGGGAACTTTACTCCTACGCGACCTCTTGTTTTCCCGGCATGCTACAGAACGATCAATATGATGTAGCTTGAGGGGACAACCAGTACTTACCATAATATCGATCATTTTGGGTAGATCCTCCAACACATAGGTCGTTAAATGTGGCTTGACACCATGCTTTGCAGAAAATTCAATTGCAGGTCTCATGTTCGCAGGCGTACCGTTGTTGGATCCCATAAGTCTAAATCGTCCCATAGCAATATCCATGCCGTTGAACGTCAATGGTTGTCTCGGAATGCCCACGGCCATCAATATGCCGAGAGCTGGTCTAATGATCTGTGGAGCATCGTCATACGCCTTCTTTGAGGCTGTGAAGTTTACAGCAGCATCAACACCCCCATTGGTGATTTCCAGAATCTTTTTCACATATTCCTTGTCTGTCATGGAGTTAAAGACATAATCGGCACCCTGCACCTTCGCCTCTTCTAGTTGGTCGTCTACAACATCGAGTCCAATGACTTTCAGGCCCATCGCCCTAGCAAGATAAGTATTTGTCTCTTTCGTTCCCATAAATATTTAATTTTGGACACTCACTTGGCATATTGAACACCCTGCTGGGGTGATTAGCATAGTAGCACGTAATCCTTACAGTGTGAAACAAACCATATGTCCAAGTCCACCACAGCCGATGATGGCCATCCACTGTCCTGGCTTCAACTTACAGTCATCCACACCGTGGTATGCGGTAACTCCAGCGCAGAATAGAGGCGCAGCTTCCGTGACGTCCAACTCTTCAGGCAAGACCATAGAACACCGGGAGTCGACGACAACGTATTCCTGAAAGTATCCATCCACACCGAAACCTGCCATTTGTTGCTTCCCTGTGACGCACCTAGATGTATTCAATTGCATTCAGGAATAGCGGCAGCATGGACTTAGCTTACCATAGATTGTGGCTAAAAAGGGAGCTGAATTAGCTTGGACCATCTCAGGGTACAGACCCGCTGTTCACGGGATGCAGTAACTTACGTCTTGACACACGGTTCACACTCGAGACAACAATCGCTTGCAGGCAAAAAGCCGACTTTATCACCGACTTTGAAATTTTGCACATCACTTCCTAATTCTTTTACAACACCAGTCGCCTCGTGCCCGATTGTTACTGGATTCTTTCCTAAGATCAGACCTTGGTCGTTTGGCTCGAACATCATCACGTCCGAATGGCATAACGACGCACATGCAACCTTGACTAACAGTTCGTGCGGTCTTGGTTTGGGGATTTCGATCTCATTGAGATGCAACTTATTATCCCTTGCATCGTATTGCTGAGCTTTTTGAGTTTTCATTGTACCGTTTACACCGTCCATGATCTAAGCATATGAACAAATAAAAATAGGGGTATTTTTTCGACCGGTACAGACGAAACCTGGAAAATAAATTCTGACTAGAACTAAGAAATTACAAGTACAGATAGGAAGAGTCGAGCATTATATATATACTTTTAAACGCCTATTGTTTGGATGTAGGATACCGCCAACAGGAACAGAAGAGGATATCGGGATCCCGGATCTCAACCGATGACCTGGAGGGGCAACGCTACATGGGGTTCTCTACTAAAGGACGGGTAACAACAACCGCACACAAAAATGGTGGGGGCAGAGTTCCAGAACACCCCTCTTCAATAGAGAACTATCGATGTCATTGAAGTTGACAACTCGGATGAAAAACCTCCTGTTGTTTCCTAGAATACCGTTCTCCAAAGTCTCCCGGGTTATATTCGCTTCCAACCCGGAATATACTCAAGAATTTTACTGTACTTCAAAGGATACGCTAGTCAATCGTCCGGTGTATTGTAGCAGTATGTCTCTATGCCGTCCGTCTGGATTGGCCTGTTATGGTTGCCGATGTATAATTGAGCGGATACAACGAACGATCGGGAGACTACAAGAACTAAAGGATCAACGTCGACAAGTCGTATCGATATATGTTATTCTTCAATGTTTCTCATCAAGGTCCATTCAACGGTTTTAAATTCGAGGGCTCATTTAGTGATCATCTCCCGTAGGAGATTCGAAGCCGAACATCTTGCATTTAGAACGGAGGAATGCTTGATCTATCTTTTAACCAATTCAATCACTGGGCCGTCTCTGCACGCACACCGTGTGTGCTTCGTAACTTCCGATGGAGATGTCTTCAGTTCACTGCTCTTTTGACAAACCCAATAGGTTTAGAATGGTTTCCTTCAAAATAGAGGGACCTTAACAACTGGAGTGAGTCTAATGATAGAGTTCTTCATATCGGAAGAATAAGTATCGCAGTCGCCCTTTGGGAGGTATTCAATTTCTATTCAAACCATAACCGACGAGATTGATATAGGAAGTATCGTTTATCGAATATGACTGGTCTGTGGCTTGGAGGTTGGTGAGATTTTAGGGGAACTCCGACAGTGGTGCATCCCTTTTATAACCTTTTGTGACACTGTACCATGATGGTATTATTTCCTTCTTATGACTTCTATGACAAGGGTACGAGGAGATATAACCCAAAAATCAAAAAGCTTGAATTGACGCTATGCCAAGCCAAGATGTCATCAAGGTCTACGTCAACTACACGCATTTTAAGATATATAGCCTACGTAAAATCAAAATACAATTTCCCTTTACTCTCCATTTCATTATAAAATCCTCGATTGAGAAAAAAAAATTACAAAAAATTTGAGGTGTCCAGTTCCGATAGCGAGGCTTGAACAGTGGGATGGACAAAGACGTAACTCAGATATCGGGCTTTCTACGCGGTGTGGTATTTTTTACACTCTCATTGGTCCAATTTGCTCTGATGCCTCCATTTCTTCGCGGTACGTGTGGATTGACTCTAAGTTCACTTCTGATATGATACCTGTTTTAATCACCCCTGAGTTTCTTTATATATTCTCCTAGCGTCTCGCTAGTTGCTTCGTATATCTGATCAAAATTCTTCATAATCCTTCTCTGACTGGTCAAACGGCTTACTATCTGCTGAATTCAGATAGCCAGAGCTCTTGAACGAGCATTACTAACCGAAGAATAGATGGTATTTATCATAGCTAGTGGAGATCTTACTCCATAGAAAAATGTCTCGCAGCTGTCCGATAGCTGGTTATATTATTGTTACCGTCTTTACCGGCCAGGGTAAGTAAGACTGAGTCGGGTTCTTCTGCCACTCCTCGCGAGAAGGTAACATAGCCGATCCAACGCGCCGATACATCTCTACACCTTCAGAGAAGGGAAGAGGTTCCAGAACTAAGACCCACGTTGTGCGATTGTTACAGATTTGCAGATAGGCCAACTCATACTGTGGATCCTGGCCCTCATTTTCAAAGAGGCTTTCTTCGCCGAGGTAAACTTCGTTCCAGTAAATTCTCCTCCGAGGGAAAATAAGCAGCCTTCCTTGTTGCAACTCTACTTCGAAGTTGTCCTTGTGGATGTTGCTGACTCTATAGCAATCATAGAACCAATATGGGATGTTCCGGGTTGAGACCTTCAAAAGGGGGCCTTCGATTGTGATGCTCCCTGACGTTACACGACCGAAGCTATCATCGTCGATATTCTTGACCGAGATGTCAATAATTTTCGTAGTGGGTTTGCCCTCGTATTGCCATCGTAGCATATGAATTGAAGGGCGTCGATAATACCCGAAATCCCAAGGATCATACGTCGATGTACTATGCTCAAGTGCAGCCCAGCTCCAAGATGGTGCCACGTATGTAATATATCTCTTTGCTCCTGGTCCAACCGGTTTCCATAGTAGTTCAACGTGAATATGCTCTAGCCACAAACCCCCTTTGTACTTGAAACCAGTGATTTGTTGGACCTCCCGGGCGATACCTGATATGGCAGGAAATCTGTCTTCGCCGAAAGTGATATTTCGTGAAGTAAAGTCGTTCAGGTGCTTTTCCCACAGCTCAAGCGCTTGTATTTCGTCCTTACGTTTTAAAGAAAATAGATTTGGTTCTACCTCGACCCCGTTGATGGCGATTTCATGGGCGTTTGCACCATCCATATTTAGAGCACGAAAGTTGTTGATGAATGGAATCTTTTCGCTCCATATGGCCTCCCTACACTTCCAAGACACTTGAGCTTTAGCAAATCTCAAGACTCGAGAGGACAGTATTGATTCGTGTAAAGCCCAGGCCCGTTGACTGAGAGGTCCAGCAGGTTTTTTCAACGGTCCATAGTTGTAATAGCCGCAGTGGATAGTTCCAATCGCTCCATTTCTCTTGCTCTTGCAATCGATCCGAACAAGGGATTCCTCAGCTGACACTGGCTCTCTGCATAAGTTTGAGCTTGCAAAGATGCCGCAATGGCTATTCGGAGCCTCATCAGCTGCGATTGTAAGCACAGAGTTCCTATAGATGTAGCCCATGTTTGCGGATTCTTTTCTCCAATCTTCAGCCGAATCCTGAATTATGCAGAGTGAATCGATCCACAGGTACTGGTAGCCAAACCTGCGGGTTATTTCGATAGCATCTCTGAATAGTTCTGGCAACTCAGTCCATCGTAACTCCCGACAATGATCATCCAAAGAAATGAGCTCCGTTTTGATGGGCTGCATCCCACCCCAGCAATGGCTTAGTGCAACCCACCTCCCTCGCGCGCCGCCTGAAAGCGTGAGAGCTGCGCTCCCATCATCGCCTAACCGGATGACTCGAGTTGGTAACACTGGTGGAAGCGTTGGGTAGCATTTACTGTGTTTCTGTTCGCAGATATTGCTCCATGTTTTGAATAAGTCAAACGATGCCTCAGAGGATATGTCCTTGTGGATAGGTCGTGCAACGATTAGACTAAAGATTGGATCATCTGAGAGCCAGCAAGACTTGATTAGCTTAAGAGCTACAACGCAACTTTCAAGTGCTCCTTTCGTCTTACCATTTGTTGTGCATACATCAAGTGATGCTATATCTGCGTCGTTTATTAGGTCCTTTTGACCCCACTGTTTCCAATTCAAAGTTGGCGGATCATTACGGAGAGTAACTGTGATCCCCCTGTTACTGGAATGCTGCGTATCAACATTTCTTCTACCCCTTATCCTTCGCTCCTTGACATGGTTACAGATGACCTGGCAGAGCTCACACCCGCCTTTCATCGCTGAATCCTGAATATCGGCAAAGCTCATATGGTGGTCAATTCCACATTCAGTGATTCTGTCAAAGTCTAGGAGCTTGCAAAACCTGCAAAGCTTAGCGGTCGATGGATTGTATACTACCGGGAAAGGGCTTCTTCGCTCCATTACAGGGTTATGTTCTCTTTCCCTTATTGCGGGTTTATTGTCCTGTGTCCCCGAGCTGTTTTGAAATGGTTTTAACCCTTGGATAATGGTGGTTCCCCCCCGTTCAGTGGAGTTCTGATGGCCCATTCTCGTTGTTGGTGCTCTACTATTATTTTCCAAGAGTCGGATAGAGTAAAACAGTTAGCGTTCCAGAGCGTCACACTAAAGACAGTGGTTGACTCCAATGTTAGGTAACTTATAATCAATCTCTCGTCTCTCACGGGGCTGGGATCCACAACAAGAGCTGGAACAAGTCCCAGCTAAGTCTGGAGATTAATGGAAGTGCCCTTTGAAAGTTTTACTACTAACACTAATATGGTCTTAGATTATACTGTAGAGAGCATGAGTACGAAATTCGGACGTTTGATGTTACAGCACTCTTGCTTTCGATCTACGACACAACCTGAGATAGAAGGCTGATATTGGTCCAAGCTTCTCTCAGCTCATACTGTACTACAGTACGAGCCCAAGGTAGACTTGCAATGGCTAGGTAGACCCGTTGATTCTCTTGCACGATCGAGTCGCTTTTCGATGTTCAGTTAAAGAAGGACTCGAGAACGTGAATAGAAGCTCGTTTCCGCCATCGAGGCCGTTGTTTGGAAAAACGAACATGACAATAGGCGTAAACTTACTCTAATAGTTGAATTCGTCGATATCTCTAATAGTAAACAATCATATTGATACCCATAATAAATACCAACGTAGAGTCGTCCAAATATCAAGCAACCATTCCCTAACTCCGTATTCCATCCGACAACGCCACCCAACTCGCACAAGTAATGAAAAAACGAACGCTAAATAAATTACCCACATCGAGCGCCCGCTTTCTCTATGAATTCAGTAATAACTCACTTTAAACTATACGTCGGGGCATCGCAGTAATACCACCACCGCCACCACCGCGCCTCGCATTCCCATAACCACGAGACCCAGCTCCACTGCCACCACCCGACGTCCGTTTCTTTGACGTCCGTTTCGCGACTCCATCGCCGCTCGATCGTTTCCCCTTCCCTCCCTTCTTGTAAACGTAGGATCTGGGATTCCACTTCTTACCTCCGCTTCCGACACGTCCACCACCCCGGGCATTTGCACGAGGTGTCTGTTTAGCCGTATTCTCAGATTCCGCTTGCGTGAACCTTGAGTTGAACTCAGTGACTTCCGCTGAGGGCATGAAATACTGGCTTGATTCTCCAACGGCTGATTCCGCAGAGTCGAAGGCATCGGAGCCGAATTCATCCTCGCTCTCCTCCTCCTCCTCGTCTGCTTCCTCTTCGGAATCGCTGCTGAGTACAATGACGTGTTCGTGGTTGGGGTCCTGGGGTAGATTACAATGCATGGCAGCGATGTAGTCTGCTTCGTAGTCTTTGACCATATCTCGAAACGGTTTCCCGTAGCGCTGTACCTTTTCTGGATTGACGCCCTCGATAGAGAGCATCTCTTCCTCCGTTTTGGTCCAGTGTATTATCATTCTACGGAGAATAGTGTTGGTGAATGGTACTTCACGTAAGTTCTTCTTATGCAAAATATCTTTGCATTTCTTCTCTGCCTCTATGACGAAGTTCTCCACAAAGTCTTTGTGAATGGGTTCCACTTGTTCCATTTCCTCATTAATGGTGATTGGTGGTCCGAGATGCGTTTGTGTGGCTTTTCGGCGAGTCTGACGCTCCCGCACCGGTTCAAAACCATCGGACTCATCATCATCATCATCGTTGATATCGTTACCAACAACGAACGAGTCCATTCCGTAACCATTAGAATGCATCCCTTCATAGACCTCTTCACTATTGCGTGCTTTCCGTCTGCGAGAGGCCGCCTGTACAGGAGAGGATACGTTTGTCGAGATAGGATAGCTTTCTTTCGCTGCCGCAACACCCGTGCCTGATTTCTTTTTCGTCTTTTTGACTTCGGGTTTTGTTTTCTTGGTCGGTTTTGAGGGAGACATCCGTACCTGTAGTTCCAGACGCCGCTGTCCGTTCATAAAATCTTTACATTTCTTCCCGAGCTATATGTAATTAGTATACACTCATGGGTAGATTATCTCTCATGACTTACCTTCACATATTGATTCGCAAACCCGTTTCCCTTGTTCACGACTGTACTTTCTTCCACCGCATCTTCGCTCACTAGGCGATAAAATAAGCGATCAATATTGCCACGATCAATGTCTGCACCAGCTCCAAAATGCACATGATTCACAAGGTTGTCTATATCCTTCCGTTTAACCTTTACACCACGGAAAATATCAATGCAATGTATTAGCGTAGCCTTCTTATCAGCCAAGTCTCGGACGAGCTCGAGTGCCTTAATTGCATAATCGGTGAAGTCTTGGTTTTGGAAGGACGAGGTAGAATTGCAGTTGTCACAAGTCTTTTTACAACCGGATGCGTGGAAAGATTCGTTGAAGTAATTGAGCACTTGGACACGCCTGCAATCGCTCCGGTTCTCACAGAACTGTACAACATTCCTGAGCATTCCAAGCTGTCTTGCTTTTTGCTCCCAGTCTCCCTCCCCTTCAGCGATCATGCGTTTGATGATATTTGCATCTTGATATCCATAGAACAGGTAACAACCGGAACATTGATTGTCACGACCCGCACGGCCTGTCTCCTGGTAATAGCCCTCCAAGCTCTTGGGTAAGCTGTGGTGGATGACAAACCGTACGTCCGGTTTATCGATCCCCATGCCAAAGGCGATTGTAGCGACTATGACGTGATATATTCCCTTCTGCCATTTGGTTTGGACTTGCTGTTTTTCCTCGGACTCCATGCCAGCGTGATAATGATGAGCCGAGATTCCGTACTGCTCCCGTAATTTCGTTGCCACAGTCTCGCACTTTTTACGTGACAAACAATACACTATACCGCACTTGTTTTGATAGTTGCTGTTGATGATCTCTGCTATGCTTTCGAGGTCGCTCTTCCCTTTACCCTTTTGACGCACCTCGTAACTTAAGTTGGGCCGATTGAAACTCTGATTAAAAACCTTGCATCCTGATATGTGCAGATTGTGCATAACATCAATCTTCACATTCTCCGTGGCTGTTGCAGTAAGAGCCATAACGGGCACACCGGGAAATTGTTGTCTGACTCCACCCAATGCTTTGTAATCGGGGCGGAAATCATGGCCCCACTGGCTGACACAATGAGCTTCGTCTATAACAATTCTCGCCAAACGATTTCGTCTATGCAAGTTCTTGAATGCGTCGATCATGGTTTTGTTCTTACTTAGCATCTCGGGGGTAACATAAAGGACCTGAATGAATTTCTCAACCTGGGATTCACGCAGACCCGACATGATCTGCTGACGTTGTCCTGGGCTGGACTCTCCGTTCAGGTTGAACGCCTGGATATGAAGCTTCTGCAAATGATGTACTTGATCGACCATTAAGCTTAGCAGTGGTGAAACTACAATTGTCACGCCTCGGGTTTTGCCAGATGTGATGATCGATGGAAGTTGATAACATAATGATTTCCCGCCGCCAGTAGGCATGAGTACGAAAACGTCATCCCCAGCTAGTGTCGCATTGATAGCATCAAGTTGATGCTTTCTGAATCCTTTCAAATGGAAGCGATTTTTCATCGCCGATTTAACATCTTGAGACCACGGGAAGCTTAAAGCGTCGGGCGCAACTGTCGAATATCTCTTCGATTTTCGAGGAGTAGTATCTTTGGACATATTCGTCAGAGGTTGACGATTACCCGTAGTTTCCCGAAGAGCATTTCGGGGACTCGTGCTCCAATCATTCGTCCGAACAGTATTGATATTCTCCCAATTTTCAGCAGCACCCCAAAGGTCCTCGTCTTCATCGAAATAATTCTCCATAGGCTCTTCATCGTCTATGAAAGGCGGAGGAGTCCCCATAACGTTGCTAAAGAGACCGTTCTCATTTTCCTCACCAAAGTAATTCTTTTGGGGCTCTGTGGAGGGAATGGGATCATGAAAGTCAGAGTTTGTACTGTAGCAACTGGTGGCCCGAGTGTGTTTCACCGCATTGACATGGCTCTTTGGTTCAGAACTAGTGGTTATCGATTGCTCGTTCTTTTGATATCCCTCACTGGTTTCTGAGTGGCGATGAAACTGCGTCTGGGGCACTGTGTTTGACTCTAGTGTACGTCCTACCACATTCCTATGGGTGGCCGGAGTGGCTTGCGTTGAGCATACCACGATTTGTGATTTGGGGACCGGGATGAGTCGGCCATATCCATTAAGGAGGCCAGCGGTTCGAAGTAAGCCCAAAATTTCTAATTTCATTGGAATAACACGTTGATTGTTGGCTGTGATATTGCTCGTTAGTTTTTTAACTTCCTGAGGATCGTTGCTTTCGACGATAACCTGGACGAGTGAATTCGAAAGTTGTTGTTCCGTGGCAATTGCTTGACGATATGGTTCTTGAATTTCAAGTAGTCGTTTCAGGGTTTCGCGTTTTGCTCTCAGAACATCGACTTCAGCCGTTATTTCTGTGGGCAAGCAGCCATTTGATTTCAGCATCGCAACTGCGGCTCGTGACCGCGCGTCTGCCTCATTGATAACGTTGTCTATATGATTTTCAAGATAAGAGTTCGGTAAGTTATTGAGTTCATCGATAATACCTTCCTCTTCGTCACTGATTGGTGGAAGAGATGATGAAGAGGATGATGAGGGCCCGAGCTGTGAATCAGGCACTGACGGAGTGCGTTCCATAGCTAATGATTGATCTGAAGTATGTTTTACTTTTTTTGTCGCATCCGCAGAGCTATACAAGGGAAGCGATCTTGATACATCAGTATGCGTCCCTTTTGATATGGCGCTCAATTCATTGAGTGATTCGTTCTGTATCTCGATGGAAGTGCTGTTAGTATATTTCTTAAGCTTGGGACTCCCTCTAGAGTCTGTATTGAAAGGGTCTTCTTCTTCTTCATCGGAATCGGCAACAACGCGCCGCCGTGATGTACTCGGTTTGAACTTGTACTGGTATTTAGGTGTACTTTGCTCCCTTACCGTCTTTTTTGGAAGGGACTTGGTGTCAATTCGGGAGACTGTTTCTTCGCGAGCGTAGGGTCTGTTCGCCTTTTCCCCACTGGTGTTACTCATGACTCTCTCACTTCTCGCTTCAGTTCCGCCGCCGGTGCCGGTAACGGTATAGTCTTCATTGTCAACAATGAAATCATCCTCAGCAAACATCATCAATTGCATTGGGATAGGAGCAACATGCACTTCTCTTGATTGAGATTTGTTTGGACTGGGACGGTGAACCAGTGTCGAGTAAGGCGGTGGCGGGTCCGATAAGACATCGTCAATGGATATGAATCCTGAATTCTCTACCATAGCAGCAGGACGTCCAGTTTTACGAGGCGGAGAATAGACTGGATCATATATATCAGCACGATATTCTGCACTTTTCCGCTTTTTGCCATTCGATGTTTTATTGGGAGAACCCTTGGTACCCTCTTTCCCTTGCTCTTGTGAACTACTGGCGAGGTCGATTGCCTCGATATCCTGAAGAGAGAATTTCTGGGATGAGGATAATTTTGGAGATTTGGCGTAGCTCCGATTAAGTGATGGCGAAGGGACGGGCTGATTTGAAGATAAGTCCGGAACACGGCGTGGTTTCGTATGTGACGGTTCTATTTGGGAGAATAGCTTCGTTCTGGATGAAGTCGGAGGTGAGCGAAGTCGTGCCATATTCGAAGATACGTTTAATTTGGTGCTTGATGGTAGTGTTTTATGCTGCGTAATAATATTCGGATTTGGCTGGTTGCCGATCTCGAACGATTCGGCGGGTTGGGAAAAGGTAGGCTTCGTCTTGGACTCATGGTCTAAACTAAAATTCACAGATAATGAATCGGTTCCTGGAGGCCTAATACTCAAGGTAGTAGGAGGATTATCGCCCGGTGGAATGCGAAATTCCGGAGAAATGAAGGGTTTGGAGGATAAGAACCAGTTCAACTGTGTCGTCAAATTATTGATAGTCATGGAGGCAACGCATGTCGTAAGTATAGGTGCTGCTACTCAAAGTGTAGAAGTCAGCACCTCTTCTTCGGACGTCGCTAGATTGTGGTGGTGATGTTGCGCCTCCAATCAGCGCGGTGTTTTGGATGACACGACGTTCGAGTTTGCCAAGCCTCACGACGCGTCGCGGTTGAAGAACGCACGGGCCATGACCACGAAGTCAGCCTTTTCAGGGATCAAGGGGACAATTTTTATCCGCAACATCCGCTTTGTTCGTCTTTCATTGAAGATGTTGCGAAAGTGGAAAACATTTGTACTCACATAGAGCTAGTAGTTTTGCTTCTTCCCTTCACAATGCTACGACAACCTGCTGCTGAGTTCAAGTCAATATCATTCACTGAAGCAGTACTTGATCACGTATTGCCTAATCCGGACCGCGTGGAGCATGGCAGGCAAGCTCTGTATGATACGCTACTGGAAGATGGTTTAGGATTACAGCGTGCGGTTGAGCATCTTCAGCAAGATATCTTACCAGCTCTTAACAACAGCAGTCGCTCCCCAAACTATTATGGTTTCGTCACAGGAGGAGCGACTCCAGGAGGGGAATATGCGGATCACTTAGTGACAACTTACGACCAGAATTTGGGCGTACATTTACCAAATGACGGGATTGCTACGGACGTGGAGAACAAAGCTTTGATTCTACTCTGCGATTTGCTCAACCTAGACTGGAACGTTTGGAGCCACCGCACATTTACCACTGGAGCAACGGCTAGCAATGTCTTAGGACTAGCATGTGGACGGGATTTTGTAGTAAAGAAAGCAGGAGAGAAGAGTTCTTCCTCTTTTGAAGGCGTGGGAGAGAGGGGATTAATAGGCGCAATGATTACTGCTGGTTTGGAACACGTTCAGGTCCTGACGTCTGTTCCTCATTCTTCATTAAGCAAGGCAGCTAGTGTCGTAGGCATAGGACGAACTTCAGTGAAATCATCTTGCTTAGATAGCACTCCGCATCGTATTGATATGGATCGTTTAGAAGAGCAACTTCAGTCGCCTCGGACAGCTTCCATTATTGCAATATCTTGCAGTGAAGTAAATACTGGTCTCTTTGCAACGACTGGGATTGAAGAGATGCGGACGATTCGAAATCTCGCTGATAAGTATGGTGCTTGGATACATGTGGACGGAGGTGAGCGATAAATTTTACCATAAACATGAAGATGTTCGACGACCCCTTCTCTATTGATGGGCATTTTCTAACCTTCATATTCACTCCTAACACTTTTTTGTAACTAACGAATGACAGCATTTGGCATTATGGGTAGGATTCTGTCTAGTCCAGAATATGACGATATCATCCGTGGCTGTGCCGGCATGGAGCTCGCAGATTCTATAACAGGAGATGGACATAAGCTGCTCAATGTTGTCAGTGCATGCGATTCTTTTCACCAAACCTTTGAACTTACCTTCACTTTGATCTTTCATAAACAGTATGATAACATCTATTACAGCCTTACGACTGCGGATTCTTTCTGTCTAAGCATCTGGACATTGCTCAAGCTGTCTTTCAAAATCCAAATGCCGCTTACCTTAGTACGGCTCCATCGAGCATACCGTCACCACTTGATATAGGACTTGAAAACTCTCGGCGGTTCCGGGCATTACCAGTCTATGCTTCACTCTTGAGTTACGGCCGTTCGGGTTATGTCGATATGTTGAAGCGGCAAATTCAACTTGCTCGCGATGTTGCAGTATATATCTCACGTAGCGAATCCTTTGAACTTCTTGCACTCCCAGATCCGGGAGCATCTGAGTCAGAAATCGTGGCGGGAATCTTTATTATCGTGCTTTTCAGAGCTAAGGATCCTTTCCTGAACGTTAAACTGGTAAGTAGGATCAACAGTTCCCGAAAAATATACGTCTCCGGCACTTCTTGGGAGGGGAAGCCTGCTTGCAGATTCGCTGTTAGTAACTGGAAAACGGATGTCACCAGAGACCTGCCCATCATAGTGCAAGTTCTGGAAGGGGTAGTTGAGGAATCGAAGTTGTAAAAAGAATCTCGAGGATATTCTTCAGTCAAAAGATAACCACAGTCGCACTGGGTTCTCTTCCACACTACCTATCGCATCATGTACTGACTGGACAACACTCCGAACAACGCTACAGAACTGCAAGAGGATGTAAAGAAACAAACAATTTTCTATGTACCTATATCTTTACGTGGCACTTTCGCTCCCGAACATCTCGGTCACGTTATCAAAGATGGGCCATCAGATTATGAAATATAGAGTAGAAGAGATCTTATTATTGGGCCGAGATGATCCAGAATTTCGGACAAAACCCTCATGGGTAGCGACGGGAGATCATCAGCATCCCGTGTTGATCTCTTACAAGCATCCCTCGAGAAAGAGCCAATGAATATGAAGGTAAAGTATTGTTTTAAATCCTAACTTAAGATGATTTTATAGACCGTAAGCAAATTCAGCCTCGCGGTACGTTCTTGTGCTGAAATTCTCAATTCATGGTTAAGGAGACGATTACAGCCAGCCACAGTTGATATTAAGCGGTACCCAAAGGCCTAGAACCGCGTTGTCGATCTTCTACTGGATAAGGAACGTCAAGAACGTGGTGTGGCTTGCAGCGAGGATGGCTCATTTTGGATGTCTAGCCAAGCGAAGCAGAGCCCCTAACTCTTTCTGGACTCCATCTGCATCTTTCTTCATGTTCACCATCGCATTTTAATATCGTTTCATGCTGATGTCCGATTAGCATTTTCCCATACCATTAGCTCTTGAAGAGTTGCATTGGTCTAGCTGATGTTACTGCAATCTTCACCAAGTCCGTCAGTTGTTCCTAAGAATAGATTCCTTTCTAGATATCTCGAAAAATCATAGCAGCTGTAAAAGGACACTATCAACGGAATTGCACCCGTCAATAAGTCGAGAAATTATCACAATACTTGTCTTGACCATAGAATCTTACAAGAATCTTCAATCTCCGCAAGAATTGGCGTCCAACTGTTGCTTTGGGTCGTGGCGTAGAACATTCAACCCGCTGTAACGCCTTAAGGTGTGGCGCTTCGCTCCTTCGAGCTTGTCCACGATGTCTAGACCTATCTAAAGTTGAGAACAACGCCAGAAGAAGCATGTCAGTTGATTCTGGCTGAAGAATGGTCGGCAAGAGCGACAGTCTGCAGCATGCGGACAGCCATATCGCCAGCCGACGATGTGGGAGCGCCCAAGGAGAAGGTAGGTAACGGAGAACGCGAGAACTTGCTGGGGATACAAAAGCTTTAGGTCATCCCCTCTGGACAAGGTAGGATTGATTTTCAATCTCTCGATTTTCAGAGTCAAGTCTCCGATTTCTTGTTTCGTCGTTGTCTCCTTTCTATTTACATAATGTCTCGCAACGACGTGATAGTCAGTATTCCGTCTTCCACCATAGCTGCGGATTCAGTATTATCGAGTGAAAAAAAAGCAACAGGGCTCACGGTTTCCACACTCGAGATTCAAGATGGAAGTGAGAAGGGGCACAACCCCTTTCATCACTTCAGGGGAAGACGGAGGATAAGTGACCCCACTGCAGGCCGAAAGGAAGAGCAGCAAAAAATCGGTTACGATGGCGAGGAGGACACCGTAAACAAGTTAGGCCGTATCTACAAAGCTATTCTCGACTTCCACCTAATCACTCGGTATGCCGTGTATATTCTACCTGTTTCTGCTTTACTGGCTATTCCAATTGCCATATTTGCTACCATCCATTCCAATGCTCGAGCGGATGGCATCAGACTTCTCGGACTCTTTATATGGCTTCAGATCATCTGGATCAGTCTTTGGGTGGGCAAACTCATTGCAAAGATGGTGCCTTACATCTTCACCTTCTTTTGCGGGATTGTCAGCTCAGGCACCCGCAAGTACCGTCTTATTCTCGTCGCGATCGAGGTTCCAATTTCGCTGCTCGCGTGGGCCGTCGTCGCTTGGGCTACTGTTCCAGTCATCAAATCATTCGACAAGCACAGGCCGAATCCAGAATGGATTAACACACTCCGGAGGGTTATCCTTGCTTCAATTTGCGTAGCTGCTTGCTTTGTCTTCGAAAAGGTTATTGTACAACTCGTCGGTATCAATTACCATAGGAAGCAATTTAATGCCAGAATCCACGCATCAAAGCACAAAGTTCGTCTTTTAGACGCTATGTACGAAGAGTCGAGAAGACTTTTCCCAACTTACTGTTCCGAGTTCATGGACGAGGATTACACAATCCTTACCGGGCTCTCCCAAGGGTCTTTACTGTCTCGATCAAGTAGCGCACCGCTTAAGATCATTAATAATATCGGCCGCGCTGGAGAAACCGTTACGTCCGCATTTGGCAACATGGCCAGCGAAATCACCGGAGGTCAAGTCGCCGGTACCACCGCCGCACATTCAATCGTCATTGAAGCTCTCGAGATGAAAACCTCTACCGAAGCACTCGCACGCCGTCTTTGGATGTCCTTCGTTGCCGAAGGCCACGACGCCCTCTATCAGAAAGATATTGAGGATATCTTCGGCTCTGGTAGACTTCAAGAAGCCGAAGACATCTTCGCGACTCTCGACGCAGACTGCAACGGCGACATCAGTATGGAAGAGATGGTCATCACTGTCGTAGAAATCGCTCGCGAACGCAAGGCTATTGCCAGGAGCATGCACGACGTCAACCAAGCCGTCCGAGTTCTGGACCGCTTCCTTGGTGTAATTGTCCTGATTGCTGTTGGTATGATCTATGGTAAGTCAACATCACATTTTCTCCCTACTATCATGATTACTCGCTAACGCCCAACTAGCCGCGTTCTTCTCTTCCGGCTTCGCCAAATACATGGCCACAATCGGCACCCAAATTGCCGCCGTCTCCTTCGCCCTCGCCGGCACGGCCCAAGAGTTCCTCGGGTCCTGCATCTTCCTCTTCGTCAAGCATCCCTACGACGTCGGCGACACCGTGCTCATCGACAAGACCTCCCTCATCGTCGAGCACATCTCCCTCCTCTACACCACCTTCCGCCGCCTTGACTCCAACCGCACAGTCCAAATCCCGAACATCGTAAACAACACGATGTGGATCGAGAACATAACGCGCAGCCAAGCGATGAAAGAGCAAATCTCCCTCGCCATCAGCCCCAGCACCTCGAACGACGACATCGACTTGCTCAAGCGCGAAATGCAACACTTCGTCCTCTCCGCCGACAACAAGCGCGACTTCAACCCCGCCGTCGAGATCGAGCTGCTGGGCGTAGGCGATATGACGAAGCTCGAGCTCCGCCTCGAGGTCACGCACAAGTCCAACTGGGCAAACGAACCCCTCCGCGCCGCCCGCAGGAACAAACTCATGACCGCCCTCCTCGCCGCCCTCCGCGCCGTTCCCATCTATCCCCCTGCCGGTGGCGACGCGGCATTGGGCGACTACAACCGTCCCGCGTACTCGGTTGCCGTGTCCGAGACCGAAGCGGCGGAGGCCCGCAAGAAGTTCGCTGCAGATAAGGAGGCCAAGAGGTTAGTTCCAACGGTGCAGGGAGAGGCGGAGAAGGCGACTGATGCTGGTATCTCCAGTGGCGCGCAGCATGGTCTTCGTCCCGCGGATCTGCATTCTAGACCTGTGAGTCGGAGTTCGATGGAGTCGAGAAGGGAGGGCAGGACCGGGCTGCGGAAGGCGAGTCAGGCAGAGGGCACGCACGAGGAGTTTAGCAGAAGCGTGCGGAGGAGTGGCACGTTCCATCAATCTAAGACTGCGAGAGATGGGTTTTAGGTCATGGGGTGACGGTTGGACTTGAAGCTGGGGGTGGGGATGGGAGTAAGGGCCAGTGTATATGGAGGTGGGCGTATTGAATGATTTATGACTGCGTGTGATACCATATATATCTAATTCGAGCGCAATTATTTTCATCTTACCAAGTCTTTGCAATTTTTATGTGAAGGTCGTTCATATGTGAGTTTTGGAACCTGCTGGGTCAGTACCGGCATTCCTTGGACGGTGTACGGGTGCTGCATAAACGCTGGCAGACTAGGAATTTCGTCTCACTCGAGAAATTTCGTGAACATGTTTTTCTCGCCTGTTACGGTGCTTGACTAGCGGGCTGCTGTACACTGGCTGTACGAACATTCGCGAAGGGACAATTTCGGCTTCTCGAGGAGTTGATTTCGTCACGGCCGTTGGAGATCCTCCATAGCGAGTGTACAGCCAAATCCCAGCAGCAGGGCTAAAGCAGAAAACAGCCTTCGATATCTTATTCGCGAATGGGAGATACAGAGATGATATGCAATAATCGATTTCCAGATCGAATTTGAAGTTTCCATGTTCGTTAAGAACACGAATTAATGCTCTAGATGCATATTCTAGTGGTGTTGAAAAGCAAAAGATCCCTCCCGTATACGCCAAACAAACTCCTAATCATAGCTTCACACCCGGTCGATGCGCGTTGAGCATGCATAAACCCCCTTAGTAACCTTTAACGGACTTTTGTTAACCCGACCATGCATGCGCCTGTTGAAAGAATGCTATAGTCCCGATCAAGTAGAGTCAAGATACCAACAAGAAATCATAACCATATATACCAGACGAGTGTTTAGACGGGGAGAGGGAAAGTGCTAGCCCACTCTGAAATCTCCTTCCTCAAATCATTGATCTCAGCAATATCACCTTGTGTAATCTTCGCCTTGAAGTCTTTGAGCTTATTCGCCTCAGTAGGAAGCTCGCTCTGGATCTTCTTAGTGAGTTTGATGCAAGTATCAATATAGTTTGCTATCCTCTTGAAGTCATCCTCTCCAAGACCTCTGCTGGTCATGGCGGGAGCACCGATACGAATACCGCAGGGTGTGAGTGCGGACTTATCACCGGGAGTGGTGTTCTTGTTGCATGCAATGTTGACTTGCTCAAGCACACCTTCGACACGAGCGCCGTCTAGTGAAAGGGGCTTTAGGTCAATGAGCACCATGTGGTTGTCAGTACCATCGGTAACGAGCTTGTATTCCAGCTTTTTGAACTCATCCTCGAGGGCTTTGGCGTTCTTAATGACTTGTTGTTGGTAAAGCTTGAACTCTTCAGTTTGGGCTTGCTTCAAAGCAACAGCTAGAGCAGTGATAGTGTGGTTGTGGGGACCACCCTGATGGCCAGGGAAAACGGAAAAGTTGATGGGGCCCTCAAGATCGTACAAAGTCTCCTTTCCAGTCTTGGCGTCCGTCTTCCGTACACCCCTACGGAAGAAGATCATGGCACCACGTGGACCACGGAGAGATTTGTGCGTAGTTGTAGTGACAATGTCACAGTATTCAAAGGGCGAGACCATGACGCCAGCAGCGATCAGTCCAGAAATATGGGCCATGTCCATGAGTAGATATGCGCCGACTTTGTCTGCAATCTGTCTCATGCGCTTGTAGTCTATTTCTCTACAGTAAGCAGAGGTACCCGCAACAAGAACCTTTGGCCTGTAGAGGAGAGCATTTGCTTCAAGAACATCGTAGTCAATCAGACCGGTTGCAAGATTGACTTGGTATGGCAGAGTCTCAAAGTATGTGGATACGGCCGAGATCCTACATAACGCGCGTCAGCATTTATGTCACTCGAAACTGGGCTAGTGACTCTTACTTCCTCTGAGGAGTCTGGTAACCGTGGCTCAAATGGCCACCATGAGGCAGATCGAGACCCATCAAGCGCTCATGTGGTCTCATGATAGCCTGATATACTTGAAGATTCGCAGGGCTGCCACTCAAGCATTGTACGTTGACACCCCACTTTGCGGGGTCCAAGCCAAAGGTCTTCAGGGCACGGTTTTGGCAGGTTGTTTCAATCGCATCAATGTGCTGGTTACCACCATAATATCGTGCCCCCGGGTACCCCTCTGAGTATTTATTTGACATTGGAGACCCAAGGGCGTCAAATACAGCCCGGGAGGTAACATTTTCGGAAGCAATGAGAAGGATAGATTCCCGTTGACGCTGGATTTCCTTTTTCTAAAAAAGAGTATTAATATAGTATCTGAATGGAGTCAAGATGGGATGCATACCATAATCTCCGCGACCTCGGGATCGGTCTCAGCGAGGGACTTCTCCATCAGCTGCATATGAGTCAGTATACGGCAAACATCAAACGCTCGTCTTCTAGTGGGGAAGCTTACGTCCTGATGGGACTTTGGAAGGGCGTAGGTGGGCATGGTGTATATTCAACTAGTGTATCGATCGGGAGAGATGATAGAAGAATTGAAGTCAATTGTGGGCTTTTCAGAAATTTGGAGGGGTTGTACTGCGTATAAAATTTGTATGAAGTTTTGTGGATGGACTGTAACCATTTTTCCTTGGTAGTCTCGCCGCTAAATTGCGGGACCGGATCCCGAAGCTCCAGGAAGAGCAGGAAGCCCGGCTACCGTAATCGGAGAGTGAGCTTCTTACCCTTTTGGTACTACGCCCCATTAACTAGCAGAACGGGGTCTAAATACCTTTAGTACCTTATTAGGACTCCCCTCCCGTCTAGCTATCTATCGGATTCTAATGTACAATACTATCTATGATTTACACCGGCAGGGACTAAGGATCTCCACCTCGTTTCTGAAATCGCCTCATATGCATTATAGGGCCCATAATTTCAGCAACACCACCTTCGCCTACGCTCACATACGGTGGGCTCCAATCTTTCGGTAGCATCAAACCTGTACTTGCCTCCGGAGGCTCGACCATGCAGTCTTTATATGCAAACCCCAATCGTGAATCTTCACGCTCTTCTTCAAACAAGGTGCGCGAACGGCGGGTAGCTTGCGTGCTAATGTGTGTCGACTTGTGAAAATCTTCGACATAAGCCCATCCAGCATACGACCCTGGTATCTTTACAAGAACGGTATCTTGTGGATTCAGATGCCTCAGTGCGGACGTCGGAATCGGCGTCTGGATATCCATATATTCCTCATCTGTTCGAAAACCGTGAACAAGGAGTAGTCCAACCATACGGGAATAGCCAGGATGCAGAGGTCTGCAGTCGGTATCATCTCGCATCAGGTAAGGAAAACTATATGGTTCGGGACAGCGCACCAGCTCCAAAGGTTTAATGATGCCATGTCGTTTATCATGCCACTGGTGATTTTCCAGCTCAGGCCCAGAGAGCGCTTTCTCATCCTCCATTTCAATAATGGTAAGGATTGTGCCGTTGATGGCTTTTTCAGCAAAGGCAGGCGCAATAGTATCACCTACTATCATAATCCCCCTAAAACCTGGCAAATCCGCGCTGAACGAAGCTTGTATAGGACACATGTCTGTTAGAGGTGTTGGGTCCCAGGTCATCCTCGGTATTTCCATGTCCGGGGAAGTTTGGTGATGGAAATAAGCTATGTAACGCATTTCACGCAGCTGAGCAGAGGTACGTCTGCCCTTCTGAAGATCTCTGATGTAGTCATGTGCCCCAATGTAGTGACACTTTACCGTTGGACCAACTATTCCTTGAAGCTGATTCCCAAGGTCTTTCTCCGAATTCGATATGTATACTAGATCGGTCAGAGTTTCTCGAAGACCGTGTATAACGTCTTTCATGATGTGAGGTCCTTCATGAACGACCCAACCCGGAAAGTTGATCACAAGGGGTACTCCTGGCGTCTCGTTCGATTCGTCGAGGTAATGCTTTACTAAATCGATTACGCAGAGGATGAAATGCTGTGGATCATCGTGGCCGGCAGCAATGCTACAAGCGTGTGCACGAATGATACGGTTTCGAGAAGAATATTCGTCCACGATCGAGTGAGAATAAGATGGACCCAAATTCAGCTCTTCGATCCGGAGAAGGGTCACTTGACCTGGAGTTGTATACTCTGGCTGGCCAGGGTCAAGATCAAGCCAGAATACTGATTTAAAACTGGTTGTTCTCATATTCTGGCTAACGGAAGCACTCGCAGTTTCAGAGTGTCTTGTCAAGAGGGCATTTGTAAACACCTTAGCTAAGGTAGATTTACCAGAACCTTGCTCTCCGTAGAACATGACTGCGGGAGGTCTTCTTCGACTGGAATCCCAAAGTTGTTCAAACACAAGTTGCCATTGTGTGCTGAAGTAAAGGGGGCGTAAAGAGCGCTTCAAGGGATCAAGCACACTGTTTGAAATATAGGAAAACGACCTCCAGGCTGGTAAATCGTGGCTAGGTCGAGCCCAGATATGAGCGAACAGGGGAGAAATTACCCTGAGATCTTTCAGAGTGTTGTGTATCCGATCGATCTGTAATTTCGCGTCGTGTTGTCGGCTGAGAACAGTGATTTTGGGTAAAGCATGCGTACTAGGAGCATAGACTCTGTGTTTTGTACCAGGGCCTATCACGGCGCCACATATGACAATGGTCCCTTCGAGGACAGTAAGATCATAAGCACCAATTATAGCGAGCGTTTGATGCGGATTGATCCTAATTATATCATAAGCCTCCTGACTATGTAAGCATGTTTTAGTCGGAACCCATTCGCCCAGCTTCACAGCTACATCTTCTGTTGGTTTCAACTTTGGTGCCTTTTCTTGGGCATCGGTATCATAATAGCCAGACTCATGCTCACGAGATAAGTCCCCTTCAGGAGCGGCACCAGGGTTTTGGTCTATAACATCCTCCTCTTCTACTGAGGAAGACTCACTTTCTTCATGGTCGGTATCCATATTGACACTCGACTGTTGCTTCCGAATTTTCGCCGCGGCGAATGCACTCATCTGAACTAGATTTTGATCAGCAAAAAGATTGAGAAAACCTGAGATGTCCTGTAGTAATTACGCGGAGCCGAGGGGTCCTTGCCAAAGGCATCTTCCGCCTTTCTCTTCCCATCCATAATCGTTAATTTGCCTTGTCTGATCGAAAATGTGGTTATATTGCTATGTTATGTCAAGCAAGCCAGAAATTGATGGACAAGTCGCGGTCGCGCTCGGGACTTGGTGACAGGCGAGACCGTAGAAGGCAATTTTACCCGGGCCGACCTCAAGCTCTCACAATTTTTTTCGACAAGACAAGAGCTGGCGAAAATCAGCAATTGGGTAGAAATGGCCCAACCAAAAGTGACACGCGTACCTCTACCGCATGAAAAGCCTGTAACGACCTCAAGGGTATCAAGTACCCCGCGAAAACCCACCTTTAAGAGTCAGGAACTTGTGACAGTGAGCGACGACGAATCTAGCGCTGGGAGCTCAAGCGGGCGCAGTCTTGACAGCGAAAGCGATCCGGAAAAGAGAAAGAACACGAAGACTCCAAATATACAAAATGACAAAGCTACAGAACCGAATAGTCCGCCGATTCCAAGCGATGAGAGTAGCGAAAGCGAAAGCGACGTAGAACACGGCGATGGTGCAAACGGGTTGAGGGGTAAAGAACAGCAAGGCACGAAAAGCGGTGAGGGTGATTTAGAGGAAAGTGAGAGCGAGAGCGGGGATAGGAGCGGAAGTGGGAGTGGGAGTGAGAGTGAGAGTGAGAGTGAGAGTGAGAGCTCGTCGGGAGAGGAAGGGACCGAGAGCGAAAGCTCACCTGAAGAAGTAATCCCCTCAAAAGGGAGCACACGTGATGGGTTGGTCGAGTAATCCCCATTTCCATGCTCAATACACTGACTATAGACTAGACGTAACACACAAACTGTCCAACTCCATCCACCCCCACCGTACAGACCACCAACTAGTTTTCAGTCAGTCCAGACATCTTTTCCTTCCTCCCAGTCGCTAGATATCTTCAACCCTGCAGATATCAACGGGAAGCAAGTATGGTATATCACTGCGCCAGCTACTGTCCCTATCCATATGATAAAACAGGTGTCATTAGAAAGAGTCATGAAAGGAGAACCGGTGATAGAGCACAATGGAGTCAGCTACGGATTTGTGCCAGCAGACCAGCATGAGCAGGCGACAAATCGGCTATTACTGCCTACAGATAAGGGTTACAAATCTGGTAACAAATTCGTCAGGATGGAGTCTAAAGCGTAGCTAATAAATATCATAGCTAGGTACGATTTCTCATCCGTCTTCCATCTACAGCAAGTCGCAAAACTCCCACAACTTCATAACACCCAACCCGATGGCTCCTCAACTACGGAAGCATTCGCGGTAAAAATAGTTCGCAAGCAACCAAAGGGTTTAAAAATGCGGACGAAACCGTTTGGATTCGGATCTGATGCGCCCGGAACAATCGGATCCTCAGACAGCGAACCAGAACCAGCACCAAGACCACAGTTACGGATTCCTGAGGCAATCCCAGCAACCATAAGCCCTAAGAAGCGAAAACATCATTCAGTCACTGAGAATGGAACCACGCCGGAGCAAACTGCTAAGAAATCAAAGAAAACTGATAAGAAAAGACGCGACGTGTATGAATTTGACGATGATGCTGTCGGGAAACGCACCACTGAACTTGTGAAGAAGTCAAAAAAGGAGAAGTCGAAATCTGTCAATGGTCATGTAGAGACGAAATCTTCGCGGAAAGGTGGGGATGAAAGAAAAGATAAAGAGAAGAAAAGGAAGAAAGATAAAGCTAAAGAAGGAGCTCGTGTGTAGCGACCGGCCGCAAGATATATACGTTTCTAAAGATACCCAAGCTTCTCTAAATAGATTACTTCCAGTAGGTTCATACTAATGATACGATTATACTGTCATATATCTCACATTGACTGTATTACTGTCGAAATCTTTGCGTTATCAGGTTAAGAGTTTACGATTACAGTATGCTTCCTGTACACGTCAAATTAAAGCTACAAATACGGCCAATTCAGACGTTTCATCGGTCTGGTACAACTCGGTCAAAGTGTCTCCTCAATCAAAGTGTACAGTAGTACAAGAACACCTCCGCGAGGGAGCGCGAGGGCCAAAAGCATTATTCCCGTATCTTCGGTTTCAATCCATACACCAAACCTAATATTTTCTCGAAAACCACTCATCCGTCCACCCACTCCATATAATCCCCAAACTCCGTCTCCCATACCTCTCACCCTTAATCCAGACAATCATCCCTCAAAGCAAACAACTGCTTCCACACCTCATCGCTCCGTTGACTAATGGCATTATGATACATAACATTCGTCTCGAACGTCTTCGCCCCCTTAATCTTACTCACCGTCTCCTTAGAATACTCATAATCGACGTACATGTCGTGCTGATAAACCGCCGCGTAGACAGGTACTTCATTCTTAGCGAGCTGTTCTTCGTCGTAGAGGGAGGGCCAGGAGGAGTATTGGGCGAGGAGTTCAGCCACGGAGGACACTTTGGAGAGTTCAGAAGAGTCGGCGAAGATTTCGGGGAAGATCTGGGGGTTGTTAGTGGAATTGTGGGGATGGAGAAGGGAAGAGTGGAGTACCATTTCTGCGGTGAAGAGGAAGGGGTTATCGGTCTGGGTGGTGTTGAATTGTGGAAAGAGCTTTTCTTGTATTCGGGCCGCGGACCACTTCGGTGCGAAATCTTGGCAGTAAATAGGTTCGTGGAGGAGTGCGTATATAATATTGTCGTCGAATGGGAGGGATTGCTCGATCATTGCGAGTGTTTTTCGTGCGATGTGGCCGAATTGGTCGAGGTCTGATGATGCTCGGAGGATAAGGTCTGGGAAAATTAGTCTGGTCTTCAATTTTGACGGTCTTCAATTTGGATAGTCTTCAAATGGACAATCTTCGGATAGACAGTTTCCAATGGACAATCTTTGACTCTAGGGAATCTTCAGACTTACTGTGAAAGCTATCAAAACCGCCTATTCACCGTCAGACTCACACTCATTGAATGTTAAGGGGTACAGTACACATACCATGCATTCCGAGCTTCAACCCCAAACTCTGGAATCTTCGTGGGGTCAAATATCCACCGGCTGGTAGTCTCACCGTCTTATTTCCGTGTCTCTGCAACAACGCTACTATTTTCTTCACCCTTTCGACATCCTCAGGGAACTTCTGATAGTACCACTCATTCCGCTCTATGTTCTTCTTATACATACGCTCGTAGATCTCATCGGGGTGCTTTCCCACAGGCGGGATACCACCAAAAATGAACACCTCCCTCAACGCCTCTGGGTACTTGGACAAATACGTAGTTGAGCAGAACCCACCAAAACTCTGCCCCACGACCGACCACTTCTGCTTCTCGGCTGGATAATCCTTCGTCAACGCCATACGGATAGCTTCACAATCAGCAACGATGCTATCCGCACGAAAACTCCTCAAATACTCCGCTTGTACCTGATCATCACCCCTTAGCCCCAGCGTCGAAGCGGTGAGCGGAGTGCTCAATCCAGTCCCACGGGGATCCATGAAGATGATTTGATACCCCTTATCCAGCACCAAGCTAGTAAAGGGGTGGTGATGCGGGAGTGGACACTCGAATCCAGGCCCACCTTGGAGGTAGATCATCCATGGGAGTTGCTTCTTCTTTTCGTCTTCGGGCGCGCCGTCGGCGGGTTTTTCGACCTTGGTGGCGCTGCGGGCGAAGAGTTGGATGTTGCCCGAGGAGGGCTTGGACCAGTCCCGTGGGACTTCGAAGAAGTGTTCGGTGATTTTGAGCTTCCCTGTCAATGTTTAGTGGGATGAATATGGAGGAGGATTGACGGAGGCAGTGTACCTGGAACTGGGTAGGACCGCTGAGAGAGAATTTTGGCTGCTGTTGCTTTGAGTGACATGATGAAAGGTTGCTTTAATAGCAGTATAGGCTCTTATCGGATGTTTACAATTTCACTTGTATGAGGATTTGGAATTGAAAAGGAATCAAACGAGCAGAGTGGTGATCCGGATATTTATCAGCTTTCCCCTCCCAACAATGCGGTTCGTCACCTTACAGGATTCTTGCTACCCCTACCCGCATCTACTTGAGCTGGGGAAGTTGATGGTTGAGTTTCGGGGAGTAGTCTTACAGGTTTCTAGATTCGGTTAGTTCAGTTAAGCTCTGGTGGGGATCTTCAAGCGACATCGCTGAACGTTTATATTGACCACATCCAGTATTCTAAAAATTGGAGATGGATGCATAAGGCTTATATCATTTTAGAGAATCTAGTGTGAGACTGTATGTGAACAGTAGGTATTGCGACTACCGGACTTGATAAATGAAGTCATTCCGTCGCTTAGAGCTAACATTCACCGACTAATTGCGAGTTATCTTTTCAGTTATTATTCCTTGCAAGTCCGTATTTTCCCATAGTCTTAGAAGATGGTAAAGAAAGATAAGAAGGCGAAAGCGGCTGAGAAGAAGGCTAGAGTAGCACAAAAGCAAGACAAAAAGGCCGCCCAGAAAGAGAAGAAAACGAAGAACAAACCTTCAAACGGAGGCGATGACAGTGATGCGGAGGACGTAGATCTCGATGCTGTTCTAGCTGAGTATGCGCGGAAGCAAGAGCAGTTTCTGAAAGTTTCTGAAACCGTTGTCGAACCACCATCACCACGTGGATCGTCAACATTAATAGGCTCCCCTTCCAATGACAATGAACTTTTCTTGTTCGGAGGAGAGTATTATAACGGAGCACTTGCTTCTTTCTACAATGATCTATTCATTTATAATATCAACCGTGACGAATGGAAGCTAGTCACATCCCCCAACTCTCCGCTTCCAAGGAGCGGGCACGCCTGGTGTCGAGGCGGCAATGCAGGCGGCGTCTATCTCTTCGGTGGTGAGTTCTCGTCTCCAAAGCAAGGGACCTTCTACCACTATAATGACTTCTGGCGTCTTGAGCCGTCTTCCCATGAGTGGACGAGGTTAGAGAGCAAAGGGAAAGGGCCACCTGCGAGAAGCGGACACCGTATGACATACTTCAAAAACTATATCATTCTTTTTGGCGGCTTCCAGGATACGTCGCAAACGACTAAGTATCTTTCCGATATATGGATCTACGACTGCACGACTTTTCAGTGGCATGAGCCAAAGCTACCACCAGCATCTGGAAAACCGGATGCACGTTCATCTTTCTCTCTTCTCCCACACGAAAGCGGGGCTGTAATGTACGGCGGCTATTCACGAGTCAAGACATCTACAGCGGTTGGTAGACAGACAAAAGGCGGCGGTAGCAGTTCCCGCGTAGTTCTCAAACCTGTAGTTCATCAAGATACATGGTTCCTCCGCATAGCACCTCCCTCATCCGAGGCACCCCCAAACTCTCTACCAACAGTTCGTTGGGAGCGTCGCAAGAAACCAGCTAATCCGCCAAATCCCCCAAGAGCGGGGGCGACAATGGTTTACCACAAGGGGCGTGGTATCTTATTCGGCGGTGTGCATGATGTAGAGGAGAGTGAGGAGGGTATCGACTCTGAGTTTTTCAACAACTTATTTGTATGGAATATCGATCGAAATAGATATTTTCCACTCACATTGCGGAAGCCAAGGGTGCAGAAAAAGTTAGCGCCGGCTGCAGAACGAGGTGGGCGGAGAGGAAGGGGTAAAGCGGATGAAGAAGAACTTCTTCGCAACCTAGCAGCGCTAGAAATGAGAGGTACACTCGCCGGAGCAGACGATGGTGATGTCTCCATAGGCGGTTCAACGCTTGTCGAGGACGAGGAGGAAAAAGAAACGAAGGTAGGGAAACCAACCACGTTCGAGATGCCACATCCCCGCTTCAACGCTCAACTTGCAGTGCAAGATGATGTCCTTTATATCTTTGGCGGTACTTTTGAGAAAGCGGACCAGGAATTTACGTTCGATGAGTTATGGGCAATTGACCTTGGACGCCTTGACGGTGTTAAAGAAATATTCCGCCGTGAGCTAGAAGCTTGGGTTGGCAGTGATGACGAAGAGAGCGACGAAGAAGAGGACGACGAGGAGGAAGATAAGGAAGACGCTGACGCCGAACACGAAGACACAAAGTCAGAAGCCCCAAGCATGGCCGCAACCTCCGTATCTCAGCCTATCGCAAAAGAACCGCTCGATACACCTTCTGAAGCCGTCGAAGAGACCGAAGAAACATCCGCCCTCACAGATACTCTTCCACATCCCCGTCCATTCGAATCTCTACGCGAGTTCTATTCTCGCACCTCCCAAGCGTGGCAAGAACTCACCCTCGACACTCTAGCACGGACGTACAGCGGAGAGAACAGGAGCGTGAAGGAGATCAAGACGCTTGCATTTGCCCGAGCCGAGGAGAAGTGGTGGGATTGTCGGGAGGAAATCCGCGAGCTGGAGGATGAGCAAACGGAGGCAGGTATTGGTGAAGTGGTTAGTATTGCGGATAAGGGGATAGCGAGTGGAGCTGGGAGGAGAAGATGAATGATTGAATAGAGCTGGAGAGGGTGAGATCATCACTAGAATACCTTCGCACACTATATATTGGCTACTCGTGAGTGCTGGGTTACCTTATGAGCGGTGATAGAGCTAATAGTCGAAGATCTTTCACTATTACCGGGAATTGAACCTAACCCGTACATCGCGATATCTAGCCGGGCTAGTGAAGCAGGTGAAGAACTTAGTAGACAACGCTCTCCAATACGGACTTCTGGGACTTATCAGATTCCGATCAACACATTAACGATCGACACATTAAAGATCGAGAAGCGAATTCTGAACAATACCAGGATCACGGTCCAGATCTACGGTCAAGACAATCAGGAAGATATCCTCTTCCGTGATTGTTTGACCGCTGACAGATTCTTGATGTCACTGGAAGAAGCAATTGGTACTGGCATCACAAGATTCCTTTTTGAGATCTATGATGGCAGAGACAATAACCAGTGCCGATCATTTAGCGTGAGGGAAGGGAGGTTCAATGTCAAAAGAGCAGAGTACCGGGATGAGATCATGCGCTGTATAATCAATGCCCCAGGTTTTAAGAGGGGCGCCGATTTCCTTTGTGAATTAGGGTCATATGTTCTGAATTGAATGCTCTGACGGGCAACGAGGAGTCCACTTATTTGCCATTATCGAAATGGTAATTGTCCTATTTCATCTCTTAGCAGATAAGATTTTCAGTTGGTATCATGGACTATATGTACAGGTAATAAATTAGGTATCCACAAGGATAACTTGATTATTACTCTCGAATATCATGCCGCATGTGTTGAGGTAGGTAGGTATATAGTACCAGAGCTAGTACAGTACATTAGCAGGGCGCTTTTTGACTATGATTTTACCATTCTCGTACCGTGTCTCGTACCATTCGTACCGTGCTTCGTACCCTGCCTCATACTCTTCCTCATACCCTACTGGTCATCTACCTGTATATGGTTCGAACTGAATTCTGACTAGCCTCGGATTATACTCACGGGATATTATCCAGCCCATGCGCTAGATGAGCCTACACTGCTCTAACTAGTTTACTAGCGCCGTAGCTAGCTGTACGCATAGTTCACTTGCGAAAGTTTTCAAAAGTGATAGCCCTATCGATATTTGAAACAATATTCCTCAATATAAGAGCCTAGGCAATAATAGACGTAGTCTAAGGTAACAGTGTCTTCTCTCCAGATGTAGAGGATTCGTCCCCAAAGTTAGGCTAAAAAGTGCTTTGCGGAGCAGATGCTCAGAGTAAGGAGTGATAAAGTAAACACAAAGAGACTTTCATGGAGAAAATGACGAAACGTGTTTCTCAATTTTAAATGGGATAATTCACCAATATCTACCAGCATCTATTACGTACTGGGAAAGTATTGTTCGACGTATCTTTACTATACATGCCATTAACTGAGTACAGCGTACTATATACATGCCACTTGATTTCAGGGTTGAAGACGTTCATACCCCGGAATATACCGCCGTAACGCCTCTTCCACACTCTACCCTTTGTTCCATGCTTACAGACCGGCCGTTAATATTTACCTTCTTTCTTGGAGTAAGCTGAAACCTGTGCTCCTCTCGCTCTCTCGCCTGCCTCTCTGCTTGAAAATCTAGGGGTTGAATATAGGTAGGGTGAGACACATTGTTCCTCTTCCCAGTCCCTAATTGATAGAATTCATTGTTCCCAAAGAACAAAATATCAGCACCCCAATTGATATCATTCTCTGTCCCTCTCTCACTCGCATGGACAGAGGTTACGTTGCCCATGACAGCAGAAGCGTGAGTGGCACCAACTGAAATGCGAGATAGCCTAATGGGAACGGATTTCTTCGTCCTCTCGTCATACTCGAACAAGCCACTTAAAGCGGGGATTTTCGTTGGTATACCTTGCACGTGAGTCCAACGTCCATTGCCAAGGCTCCCCCAGATGCCTTGACCACAACTCCATGTATCCGCTGTCACCTTGCCCAGACTCCTTGTAGAGGCGGTATCATCTTCCCGACCTGCTATTTTGGTAGCATCTACTGTGAAATAACTATTCTTTCCTCCAGCAGCAATCCCAGTGACCCGGGGAACTTGATCAGTCCCCGCATACAAGTTTTGGATTGGAATAAGGGAAGGTACGTCAATGATTGCAAAATCTGGGTTAAAGTCAAGTCCGAGCTGTCCATGAGAATTATCTCCAAATGAAAACACTCGACCTTCACTATCGGCGGCTAAGGAATGATAATCGCCTGCGGAAATATGCTTGATGTTGAAACCACGCAATGTGCTGATTTCATGACACATGTCATAAGGTCCCTGTGGTCTAGTAGTCCAAGTCAAGCCAGGAATACCTAGTTGGCCTTTGTTGGGGAAGTCCTCCGAGCCAGACGCTGCAGAGAACAATCTGCCTTTTGAAGTTAGTAAAAGGACATGTTCTAATCCTCCCGCAATGTTCGAGACTTTTTCACCCCATCCTAGGCCTTTAGGTTGAAGTCGGCGGTAACTAATACTGGACCTTGATTTCCAAAACGGTATCCATGTCTCTTCGAGTGGCTTTGGGCCTTCTTCTTGCTCCGATTGCGACACAGGGACAGAATATGTTTTACCATCCTTACTCAGGGCAATTATGCGGTCTCGTGATACTGCAAGGGATTCTAAATTCTTTCCTTTGAGGGTCACCACAGGACGTTTACACTCAGGGGAAAACTCTGTACCCCATTGCATGAGGTCTCCTTTATCAGTTATGGCCGCGCCGAATTTGCGATCCAACTTCAAATCTCTCAGGAGTAATCCATCGAAGAAAGATAATCTGCGGGGTGTTTTGATGAACGACTCCGACGACTCGGGAGCTACCACTCGCCCAGAATTTGATCCCCAGGCATATATACCAGGGTTTTCCCAGCTCTTCTTGACCTGAAGATGTTGGGAGCTAATGATGTCTCTATTCTCCTCCTTCGAACTAGGTTTCTTCCGCGCCGGTTCGAATTTGATCTCCGCAGGCGTCACAGGCTCCTCTGCATGCACTTCTTCGAATATCTTATCATCAATGAGCCATTGCAGTGTGGTCGCGAGAGATCCTACCCCAGCAACGAGAAGGATCGAACGAGTGAAGTGTTGTTGACGACGGGTTGCATACGGCGAAGCTGCGACTCGGGTATTGAAGCTTCTAACCTCTCGAACGGTAGCGCTTTGGTAGAGTCGAAGAATCGCTCGAGTAGAGTATCTTGGGTTCATCATCGCGTTGAGGGTGAAGGTAGCCCGACTTGATTAATGGACGCGTGGATCCATTGCGATTGTGTTGCAGAATCACGGAAGATGAGTTCGATACTTAGTCATGTAGAAAGTTAGAGATTAGATGGCAAACGAGTCGTGAACGTCATGTCTCCGAAATACCTTGATGTTCACATTAGCCGCGACAGACGCGCCACACAGGCGACAAGCGAGCTGAAGAGACGACAACCACGCAAGGGGGTTACATTGAAAGGCAGCAAAAAAGACAGAGAACTGCAATTCTAGAGAAAATGTACGAAGATGCTTGGTACAATGCGCTTATCCCAAAATCTCAGTCCCAGCCTGAAAAGCCCAAACATCGGAGGCGAGAGTCGTTGCTTAAACAGCCCAGCGTAAGCCAAATTGCCCGTTCATGGGTACGTTGCGAATATTGATGTCTATTGCAGGAGGGCGCCCAGACTGACACTCGTCCTGTAGAAACTATTACCGACCTACTAGAAGATCCAAACCAAGAGAATGGACCTCCTCAGGCCACCGTAGCCCGCCGAGCGAAGTCATATAGCGATTTCTATGATGTAGTGAGGGCCCATATAAAGAAAGAGCGGGGACTTGAAAAGCAGAAGAAAAGATCAAAGGCAAATCTAAAGACCGACCTCGATTTTTCGAAGTGGTATAACAATGTCAGTGAAGAACTGGTAGATGCAAGCCATGAAGAGTACCGGTGCGTTCATCAGTAATCAAAAGGATAAGACTTTCTAGATGCTAAGATTCGCTTCAGACGATATCGTGACCAACTCCAATTGACCCAGTCGCATCTCAACACACTACTAGAAGGCACAGCATCGGCACTAGAACTTCTGTCATCTCTTTCTAAATCCTTCAAGGCCGTTGAGGCTCAGACTTCCGCGTTCCAGACACAATGCGAAGGCCTCGTAACAGGTCAGCAGCGGACCACAAAGCTAGCGGATGATATAGCAGAGAACCTGCAATACTACACCTATTTGGAGCCCATCACAAGAAGACTGAATGCTCCTGGGGCTGGTAGCCACGTTCGCAGCAAAGACTTTGCGGAAATGCTCTCAAATCTAGACAGCTGTCTAGATTACATGCAAGCACACGTACGTATTCTTGGTTTTTGTATGGTTAATAATATACTTATATTCTCTAGCCCAACCACAGCGAAGCATCGATCTACCAATCGCGTTATCGTTTACTATTAACCCGCGGTCTTACACTGATTAGAGTACACGCAACAAATGCGCTTAGAGAAATTGCCGCCGACGTATCTAAGCGTATTGCAGAAAGGCAACTGAATGATACAACAATGTCTGCGTTGCTTTACGCGAAGTTCAGGGTTGGTGCAGCCGACCTCAAGCAGCTTGGTCTTGAGATACAGAAGCGAGCCGTCCCACCAATAGGAGCAGAACCTGGGGCGGAGGCTGAATATCAGAGTCTCATGAATGAATTGCACCAAAGTTACTCGGCTACCAGAGGCAGACTGATCTTACCGATTGTAACGAAGAAAATGTCTGAAATCGCAATGGCACCTTCAATCTCGAAAGACTTAGTTGCGTTTGCTCGAAGTAGTATAAGCTACATCCGTGGAATATGTTACGATGAGTATGACCTTTGGGGTGAATGGTTCTACGGTGATAAAGGTCTCTACGACTATCTCGAGTCGATTATGGAGCCGATGTATGATCATCTACGCCCGCGTACAATCCATGAGACTCAATTACTCAAGCTCTGTGAGCTCTCTACTTTGATTCAGACCCGCTATTTGGAGGAAGAAGATGAGGATAATGACATACCTGATCCCACACGGTTAGATTTCTCAGCGCTTATCCAGCCAGCATTGCAAGATGCGCAAACGCGGCTCGTCTTCCTTGCTCTCGCCGTATTACGAGATGATATCGAACGCTACAAGCCAAAACCAGAAGATTTAGACTATCCCGCTCGAAACCGTCGAGTATCCCTTCCTGAAGCTAAGAGTTCACAGCCTGTATTGTCAGGCCGTAAATTATCTAGCAATACAATGACACCTCTCCCTAGGACTCCAATGATCGTTGACGAGGAAGAGTCATCAGAATTTCAGTGGAATTTGAGCACTGCAGCTGCTCTTGAAGGGTGGTATCCAACTCTTCGAAAAGCAATATGGCTGCTGAGCAAGATATACCGTCTTGTAAATGTAAGTAACTAATCACTTAGCACTTTGATTTTGACTAAATCTCACCAATATAGTCCACCGTTTTCGATGACCTTGCTCATCAGATTGTACACCAAACTACTCTTTCCCTTCACTATGCCTCCGCTCAGATCTCGACCAGAGCATCGCCGACGGACGGCCAGCTGTTTCTCCTAAAGCATCTTCTTATTCTCAAACAGCAGATAGTCGCCTTCGACATCGAATTTGTAACACCAGAAGTATCTTTCGACTTCTCTAGTGTAAGCAATACATTCTGGGAGCTCCGCGAACGTGGCGGCCTATTCAACCCTGGAAACTTAGTACGACTTGTGGGTGGAGGACTCATCCCACGCGTTGTAGAAAACATGCTCGATGCGAAAGTTGAACTTGACGGGAGACTCCGTACCGTTATTAGCGATTTCACGAATGGTTTCGCTACAAGAATGACCAATTCAATTTCCGCAACTGCTACCAGCAAGAAGGGATTCGATGCTAACCAAGCAACTAGGATGGTCCGCGATTCTGTTGAGAAAGAAACGCCTTTCTTGCGCCGCAAGTTGGATGAGTATCTCGATGATGTTCGTACAAAAGAAACTCTTGTTGGTGCCGTTCAGGACCACGTGGCTCAGCTCTACGAGAACTTCTATGATCGTCATGTCGCACAAGTCCGTGCTAATGGCAAGCCGATTTCCAAGAAGGGCAAAGGGAGGGAAGATGAGGTTTGGGATGTCGACACTTTTACTGACTTCTGTGCAAGAGTGTTCAATGTTGGAAGTGCTGGATTTCGAGGGGATGAGGACGAGGGAGATGGAGTTAGCAGCCGCAGTCCTAGTCCAAATGGTAGTACCTAGGACTTAGAATGCGACCAAAGCACTCTAGTGGGACTTCCCATCAGGTTGGTAAGTGCTGTTTTAAATGAATATATTACTCTACGTGACCAAAACTTTATGTTCCACGTGAACTAGTGCCGTAAAATAACCCAGCTACGGCCCGCTGAGTGAAAATGCGTTACTCGTAGGACTATGCGTTTCATTAGGTACATCTTCTGACTTTCCAAAAATGTCGGTCTAGCGGCGATGAGAATAAGCGGGTTACTTGATCCTTCCTCTTCTTGCCTTCCCAATCATGCCTTCCTCCTCGTTCCTCCCTTATAGCCAACCACTCCTTGCCAAGTCTCAGTCGCTCTTTCCGTTTGCAGGTACCTGTCTATATATTCCCCAACTGAGCAGGCAGACAATATCAAAACCTGGCCATATGGTCTAGTTGGGGGAGACATCCGTCGGCGACTCAACTCACCTTTGGTTTCATGTTCGAGTCCCCTGGGCCGCACATTGGTATGGTTTCATAATGCCGTGCGACCACCGCGAAAGCACCGAAAGGTCGATTGTTTTTCGTTTATTTATTTTTTTTTACTGCGGTATTTAATTTGACCTACGTCCTTCAGTGGAGTTCGTTTTGTGTCAGCGTCTAGGAATTCTCTTTTTGTTTCTTGCCATCATCTCAATCACTTATCACTACTTAGACTTGACCTCTGATTTCTCTTTCGCCGCCATGATATCCACTCCAATGGATAACCAAAATCAAACGGTTCTCCACAAAGATTTTAGGGTTACGTCCAATGAAGCCTGACCACAACAGTGAGATGTTACTAGATTTCGAAGAGAGACGAACGCTGTGTTCCTATTCTAGTTCTTGTAGTCCCCCGTATCCAGTCACTCACTGCACACACAGAGTAAAATAAATCATATTACATCTATGGTTTGAGAGCAAAGATGACTCCACTCCGTGTCACGCGGCGGTACTATCTCCTCAAACTTGTAGAACAGAAAAATAGAGGGAGGCTCTAGGATGAGGTCTGATCAAAGAAGGCGCTAAAAATTTAACCATATCCCCACCTCGGCAAGTAGCGGTGCAACACGCGCTTCCTCTCCATCCCCTTGCTCTTATCAATCACCACCACTATCGAACTGGCCAACCTTGTACGAGATTCCCCTGCGAGCACGCAATTCGAGGTCTATGTTACACTACAGGCTATCAGACTATCGGCTTATCTGTTGTCGTTACAATGAAGATATACTGTACTGGATATACAAGATATCTCTCCCGCATGGGAGCATTAAGCCTCGAATGCTTCCATCGCTGGAGAAATACGGTAACTAGGTAACATTTTATACTGTCTTCACATTTTTTAAGTCTATCTTCATCATGGCACCAGTTCTTACAGCAGACACCCCTCAAACTCCTCACACGCTTTCAAATAACCATGCGCCCAAGAACATCTTTCCAGACGGTATCAGAACGTCTGGGCAACATAATCCTATATATGAGGAGCTGAAGCCGTATTCAGAGTTTCCTAAAGAGATAACAGGACCGACCGTCTGGGAAACTGAAGACTATAAAGACAATCCCGAAAGATGGACACATCCCTTTGACGAAGAGGAGATTGAAGAGTTGTCAAAAGCCGCTGATGCTTACTTAGCGTCAAAAGCTCCACTAACTGCTATATCCAAGGCATGTATACTCGGTATAACTCTCGCCCCAGCAGATATCCTAACTCAACCCAGGAGAACTTTCCTCTCCCCAAGCTCACCCCCTTCCTCACCTCCACCCGCAACGAACTCCTGAACGGCAAAGGCTTCCTGCTCTTTAAAAACTTCCCCGTCAAAGTCTGGGGCATCCGCAAATCAGCCGTTGCGTACATGGGCCTGGGGACCTACTTTGGCTACTACGTCTCGCAAAACGGGCTCGGTCACATCCTAGGCCACGTTAAAGATCTCGGAGACGACCCGACTCAGACCGACAAAGTGCGCATCTACCGTACCAACGCGCGACAGTTCTTCCACGCCGACGACACTGATATAGTCGGCTTGCTTTGCATCGCCAAAGCGCAAGAGGGAGGGGAAAGCGACATCGTATCCTCCCATCACGTCTTCAACACTCTGCAGCGCGAGCGCCCGGATGTTACCGAGCTGCTCACGAAGCCGATCTGGTACTTCGACCGCAAAGGCGAGATGAGCAAGGGCCAGGAAGAGTGGATCAGGAGCGCCATCTTCTTCCTCGAGACCGGCGAGAACCCGCGCGTGTACACGAAATTTGACCCCTATTTCGTGCGTTCTCTGTCCCGTTTCTCGGACAAGGGCGTCGTCCCGCCGCTCTCACGTGAGCAGGATGAGGCGATCCAGGTGCTGGAAGAGACCTGCTTGCGGCTCGCACTGCACATGATCTTGGATATTGGGGATATACAATTCCTTTCCAATGCGCACGTGCTGCATGCTAGGACGGCGTACACAGATTACCCACCCCCGGCGCTGCGAAGACAGCTTATGAGGTTGTGGTTGAGCACACCGGAGGATGAAGGTGGTTGGAGGTTGCCGTTTCATGATAGTAGGGAGAAGAAGCGGGGTGGGATTCAGGTGGATGACACGCCGCCGCATGCGCCTGGGGATGCGGAGTAGATCAGATAAATAAAGAATAGACAGAGAAAATGTGTTCGTGATCTGTTGGCCCAACGCTCTATTTATAATAGGGTAAGCTTTTAGTGTTGAGTCTAAGTCTAGGGTAAAAAAACCCAATGATGACTTAGGGCTGATGACTTTGATATATTTCATTATACTTCACAAACAACGCCTTCCGGTAGCAATCCCATTAGAGATCACGTTCGATCAACTGTTCCAATAGCTCGTCTAAGGCATCCCATCTTGACTCCACAAATTTGGCATTTCCTGGATGGATCAATGTTACATCCACCAACTTGCCGCCCACAGAGCCGTGATATATCTTCCAATCCAGGATTTCATACGTACAACAGTAAGAAGATCCTCTAGAACCCGCGCCCTCGTCCTCTGCCCCGGCCTCTTCCCCTGCCTCTTCCTCCGCCCCTCGGACCCCCCCTGGCGCCGCCGCGATCCGCCTGTTCCTTCCTAGCTTTATTCTTCGGTTTTGGCGCATCGTCGATAAGTAGAGTGTCGAGCGGGAGACTATCTGGTAAGATATAGTATCTGATCGTGTTGCCACGGACGCTGATGCTATCGAGCGCGACCGGATCGCGGTTCTTGAGGATCATTTTGACGGCGCGCAGAGATGTATTCATTTGGGGAGTTACTGATGTGATCGTGCCGTGAATAATGGTACCTGTTCGTGTGTTAGTAAGGGCTTTATGCGTTGTAAGACGAGTTTTGGGGACATGGTTGAACGAGTGGGCCAGTGGAAAATCCATGTGCTGAGCTGATGGACCAAAAATAGAGGCGACCCCGGTCGAGTGAGGAAAATCTGCGTGGCGGGCCTGTTGTCATGGTCCTTTGCCAGAGCTGGACATCCAAAGTCGAAATGATTTTGTTCGGTGTAAATATGGGAAAAGACGGAAAGCGACTAACCATTTTTCAACTCAATGGAAACAGTCTCATTCTGACACTTCATCAAAAACCTACAGTTGGAGCAACCTCGTTAGCTGGTACTCGCCAGTGGGTGAAGCCTTGATGGTGGAAGAGCTCAGCTTGTGCGTTGGCCTTGAGAGCTTAGGGTGAGCTTACCTGACGAGCTTCATCTCTGCGACTCAGTTGCTGAATTAACTTGGCCCTTTTTTATGTTTGTAGTCGGTTGTGCGTTGAAGAAATTGTTGATCATATGTTAGAGTTGATATCGAGGTCGCGTATCATTGTGGTTGGAACTTGGGTGAAATTTACATATCAGAAGGTGCCAAGGCTACTAGCTCAAGCACCAGAGACGCATTAAGGTTATTAGTTATGTAATATACGCAGAGGACCCATCCAACGGGGATGCTGGAGATTGTTACTAATAATACTTTGTTGGTAAAACGCCGTGTACACATTTTTCACTCGGAGTGCTGATATCAACCACTGTAGCATATCCCTCCCCTCTCAGTATATTCGACATAGAAGTAGCCTCACTTTCTCCGCAATAGTTACCTATTTGATACCGACGCATTATACATTCTTGGGTATGGTCAGGTTATAAGAAAAGATGATAGCCATGGCTGCAATATAACTCCTCCCATCTCAGATGAATTGCATTTAGAATGTGTGGAATGGGAGCAACTTGACTGCATGCGCAAGCATATACCACATCTAAAATCTTCATACATACAGTTCCGGAAGGGTCAAGCCCAGGGTGGGAAATAAAAAGACGGACGAAGGATTCCTGTCGCATGCTATCGGTATAATTGTGAATCTGGATATGTGGAGGTGCATCCCCTCACACGTAATCATGGAAAATAATACTGGGGATATGGACTCACGAGTCCGCGGCCATAACGTGATAGTTTGGCATATTTCCCGTCTATTAAGCCGTGCGAAATATATCATTAAAGATTTGTTTTTGTTCATTTTCCTCAACTGAACAATTTCAAATCTCACATAACCCCAATCAAGTTCCAAATAAAAGCTCCATAGATATATACATAAACACTTCTCTTCTTGTGTATGAGTAGTTCCTCATTTAATCCGTTGTATTCTCAGGTACCACTGCAAAAGTTGGTCTCACAAATCTATATTCTCGTTAGCAACATTATCAGTTCTAAGTCGACTGAAACGTACCGGTCGCTATGATAAACCTTCGTCTCTGCTCCCAAAAGCTCCCTTTCTCTCGCTTTATCTGCTAACATTCTCCTTACTTGATCTCTGTCCTCTTCGGCCTGTAGGGCGGGAATTAGGTGAATGCGACTCCACATCTTTTCACGGCCTAATTCGCTGTAGTTCTGTCAGCAATGTATTCTCGACCGCTGTTAGTGTATAGCCGGTGATTAGATTCCCATTTACATACTTGAGTTCTCTCACACCCTTCCCATATTTGTAGAAGCCGTATGTCATGATCCCGGCAACAGCGAGGAGATAGTAAGCAGGTCGGAAGCCTCGAGCCGGCAGATTGCGTTTATACTGGATTGGTTCATAGCCGCCCACTGGCGGCATATCTTGAGGCATCCTGAAGATTATCAACTGGATTCAATGGGAGCGTATGTATGGAATTGCTGAGTTAGAGCGCTGTAGGTCGAGATGTGAGGTTACAGCAGCTTGTCACGGCTGAATTTCGGGTAAACTCAACTCTGCGCCTTCAGATACGAGTAAATCTTTTCTTGTTAGGTTACATTTCAACCTTCAACACACCACCGCAAATTATGGAGTTAGAGGAACGGCCCAATAAATTGAGAAAATTAAGTCATGAGAGTGATGGGATAGGCTGGAACGGATCTATGGCCCCTGAATGCGACCCTTCCAGATTTCATGGATCGATAAGCGCAGAGGGGAATCTAGTAGCTAAAGATATTCCCAGTTCAATTGATCTAGCGAAGGTACTAAATGATCCTCAGTGTGATACCCCGAATATTCAAACCGCTAGCGGACTGGACCCCTCCGTAGATGCCCGTGATGCTGAAAATATTGGCAACGATTCTGTTCATGATGAGCGCAGCCAAGATCCTGATGCTGAAGATGTTCAGAAGCTCTCCAAGAACCAGTTGAAGAAATTAAAGAAGAAGCGAGAATGGGAAGAGGGCCGTGAAGCAAGAAAGGCCAAACGGAAGGAAAAAATCAAAGGGAAAAAGGAACGTAAGCGTGAAGCCAAAGAACAGGCCATTGCAGATGGCACATACGTGGAGCCTACACCTAAGAGGATCCATGGGAATATTCAGGTCCCAATCACGTTCATCTTTGATTGTGATTTCGAGGACTTGATGCATCCATCTGAGCTCATCTCACTCGCGAGTCAATTAACCAGGGCCTATTCTGATAACAGGAATGCTAAGTACTCCGCGCATCTGGCCGTGAGCTCTTTCGGGGGTAAGATGAAGGAGAGATTTGATGGTATTCTCGCTGGACATTATGAATCCTGGAAAAATGTCAAATTTTACTCAGAAGATTTCGTTCAGGTAGCTGAAAAGTCAAAAGCCATTATGACTTCTAAAAATGGTGGTGTCATACGCGGTAGTCTACAACGGGCGAAAAGAGATGGCGGAGAAGGCTCATCCGAAGCGGAATCAGAGCTCATATATCTTTCAAGTGATAGCGATTACACTTTGACGGAACTGAAACCCTATACTTGCTATGTCATTGGTGGTCTCGTCGATAGAAACAGGCACAAAGGCATATGCTACAAGCGCGCGATGGATAGGGATATCAAAACCGCTAAGCTCCCCATCGGCGAATATATGGAGATGAACAGCAGATCTGTGCTCACGACTAATCACGTATCCGAGATTATGCTTAAGTGGCTTGAACTAGGGGACTGGGGAGATGCGTTCATTCAAGTCATCCCTAAGAGAAAAGGTGGCGCCTTGAAAGGTAAATGCGAAAATGAGAGCTCGGCCGAAGAAGATATCCAACATTCAGATAATGAGAAGGTGCTGGTTGAGCAGGACAACTCTATGGATGTAATAAACCCCACAAAGATGGCTGCAGTGAAAGAACCATTAGAGTGAATCTAAGAAGAGACACGACAGACAAAATTTGCGGGGCTATCTTAAGACCTCTAATTAGGTCTCGAAAGAGGAATACAATGTAAATATGAAAGCTATATATTCTTACATGTGATTGTTCTGATTCCATATATGCGGATCAAGGGATCAGCCCTGCGTAAATAAGCCTTTTAGCGCCCGCTACAAGCTGGGGTATTTGAGCCGCAATACCTTCCCTCCTTGTAACGTCTGACGTCTTCTAAAGTCAACAATATGTGATAGGGACCAACCTCATGAAGATACGCTTGATGTCAAGTGTACTAACACCTCTAATGTACTTACTAGCTATATAAATACGACGGCGTATGTCAGACTCACAAGGACGAGGCTCTCCCGAGCTACCACCTCGCCTCTCGAAATCCTCGTCGTTCGGTGCAGCATCTTTTTTCTCGTATCCAGTATCTCAAACAGTCTCTGGTCTTCTCCGAAGATTAACTACTGAACCCCCTCCTTCCAAAAGTTTGTCCGTAAAACCGAGCGGATCCAGTATGCACGGCGTCTATACACCCCCCCATAGGCGTGCATCGCCGTTCCAGCCACCTCCTTTAACTCCTCTAACCCTTAAAGGGTACAAATTCAATACATCAGATTCCGCGAAATTACTATCCAGATCCTTAGCAGAAGAAATCAGACTACTGATTCCGCCACGGTTACAATTGGTCGAAGACTGGCACTTGGCTTACAGCTTGGAACAAAATGGTGTTAGTCTCTCTACATTATATAAAATGGTTGAGGATTACCGAGGCAAGAGAGGAGGGTTTGTTCTCGTGGTGAGGGATGGATCGAGAGGTGTAAGTTGTCCTACGACCGTCGCCGTTCTTCACCTGTTAGCAACATATCACTAAGATTAATTTGGCAGCTCTTCGGTGCATACCTCAGCGACCCTCCCCACCCTCAACCGCACTTTTTCGGTACAGGGGAATGCTTTTTATGGCGTGCGCATATACTCCCCGATATTCCAGACCTGTCATCTCTTCCACGTCCCCCTTCAGAAGATACCACTCATGCACAGCGTCAAACTACTCTTGGGATGCTAGATAGCCTAAGCCTACCGACAAGTGGACTAGGAGGAAGTAAAAGTAGCACTCCTACATCCGAGAGAATACGATTCAAGGCCTTCCCATATAGTGGAGTTAATGATTATATGATATTTTGCGAGCAGGGATTCCTAAGTATTGGAGGAGGGTAAGCGGCTATAACTCTTCCAAGTCATGACTTTAGACTAACAGTTTTTAGGGATGGTCGCTATGGACTGTGGTTAGATGATAATTTCGAAAGAGGCGTCTCTTCAACTTGCCCAACGTTTGGAAATGAGCCCCTAAGCGACGAGGGAACAAAATTTGAAGTTTTAGGTGTTGAATTATGGTACATCGGTGCATAATTCGGAACGGGTATCATATAAAGGTTTGGCGTTCTTCAACTCATAAGCTATATACCACAAAGCTGCGGACGTAATTTCGGTTAGGTACTCTTCACTCCAATATCACGAAAATCTGATTAGTCAACTGGATAACAAGGGCCAAATTCACAGCTTACCGGATGATGAATGCTCCACCTATCTGCAATCAATTGATTGGAAGCATAATGGTCGTGCGAACCTGTGGAACTAGCTTTTCGACGTACGCTTGACCATCAAGCAAGTGAAGCAGCTCACGGACTAGACGCAGCAATAGTCTTTACAATTTCAGATGCCCTTTTGTCGCTTTAGCGGGTGACCTATTTACTCGGTAGCTTCGTGCTGGCTGAATTTTAAATCTAGGCGAGTGTAGGGAGACGTCAATTTGACGTATTGTCATCTAGCATACCCAAACCGTCGAGTGCTTCGATGACATTACAGCGGAGAATGATTCAATTGAGACGGATAGGAGATTCCACATCTCTTCGTTCCGAAACAGGTTGTTGCTCTAAGCTAGGCAGTCTGGGAATAAGAGGTTTTTCATCGAAAGGTGTGTAAGGTCAGCTTCTAATATCCGGATTAACCACTGTAACGTTGTTTGAACAGTGATGGAATAGGTGACACCACAACCGTAGCGTCTTACCTGGTTGATCGTACAACCGCTGATACAGGGATTACCTAGGAGCATGGTCATAGAGGCGTGGCGCTTTCTTGCGCCATAAGGTAGGCGAACCAGGCTATCGGTATCGGGCAAATTTCTATGCTAATATGATAGCTGGAATAAGCGTTATCGCGGATCTGCATAGTCTTATCATAACGAACACATCGAGTCTGCATTGTGACTTCTAGGCTGCACTGCAACTCATTCAGCGACGAAGACAACTTCTCACTGTGACTGATAGTGCTCAAGTATCAACTCTCATGCCAAAGTTGGTTTGATCGTGTTTCTGCTTGAATACAGCAACCTCAAGATGGAGTCTCGGATTGTGACCCTTTATGCTATCTGGATGAATAGAGCCGTCAACAAGACAACCTAGAATGTCAGTGGGAAGACTTGAATTCAACGAATGAGAGCATGGTGTAGTTTTGGCCAACACAACAGGAAATGGGACACTGTTGTTTAAGAACAATAGGGCTTTTGGAGTGATAAGACATCTGAAGTTGCAGAAGGTCTACTGAAATAATGCATCATTCGGTAAAAAAAATTGCATATGTTGAAATGACTTTGACGCAAGTGCAGCTTCGCCAGCGCATCTGGGGTTGCGAAGACTTTGACTTTGCAACGTCCCTGGTTGTTGGGGTCCAGTTTTAGATGGCCACACACGTGTCAGGATGGTGTGGAGTTCCCTCAGACGTAGTATTGGCTCAAATTCGCCAGAATTAGAAGATATCAGGGTCCGCAGCTCACTTCAAAGAAATAATTTTAGAGAAATTTTTGCGATTGCTAAATTGTCAGGGAGGTCGTACGCAATCCAGGAGTCAGCCTTGCAGTAATAATGGCGTCCGTTTCAGTCATTTCTAGATGGATTCTCCGCAAAGAAGGGACTGCCCGTCACTCGTTTAGATCACGACGGGAGTTCTATTATCTCTAAGAGAAGTAGGATACCAAATACACAATTTTCACCGCAGTATCGTACAACGATGAGCGTAGGTCGGGTTCAAGTGAAGACGGGAGTGCTAAGGTATGGCAGTGCGCTTGACGTGCCACGTTCACGCCACAGACACCATTCTTCTTCCGGTAACTTACCCCCGGAACCGGTGCCATAACCTCACTCCATACCTGCACAATTTCATGTTACCAACAATAAACAATTCCGCAACAGCTTCAAGCAAAATAAACAAATTTCTTTCCTCACCAGTCAGGCAGCCATTTCCAAATTCTTGTCGTTTGGAATGGCCCTACCGGTATCAGTACGTCCCGTCAGGATAGCATTGATTGGCCTTCTGCATTGCAACACGAAGGCATCGCTCTTCACACAGATGCTCCCTGAATGGACTCCGTACGCGAATATCTTATGATTTCTCTCGAGCATGAGGGTCGGCCCGCTTGCGGGGAGAGCGAAGCGTTCTGCTTGGTGGATATGCGGCCGCATACCTCGACCTTCACACATTCACCAGTGATTCGAATGTATCAATCTCAGCTTACATTTTGACATTCCCTGTCCCTTTACGGCGCAAATTATCAACGTGAAACTGTGCAGGTAGCCTGTCAGATTATTGCGATTACGATTCTGTTTGGTCTGGAATCTGAATTCTTTGGAACATTAAGTTGATAAGTCTAGCCCTACAGCCTGTGCAGATGGATCCCAAACCGACCCTAAGCAAAGGGTTCCCTGTCCATCCTCATTCTCAACTTGGACACTCTCTTGCTTTCTTTCTTCATTTCATGAAATTCTTCAATCGATGCACATATGGCTGAAATCGATATTTATTCTTCTTCTGAACGCACAGTCTGCCATAGCTCTCTCACCAGGCCACCACCTATTTCTTCAGATTATATGACAGAGGTTAGTAGGATTGAGTTTTAGGTCACTGCGAGTCAGGATGTAACATATCATCATAGCAACAGTTCTGGACATATCCTAATGAGACATCACACGTCCAGTGGCCGTTATCAACTTTAACCTTCCCATCAAGTGACTTTGTGGAAGACTATTTTGCCATATATGATGACTCCAAGTACTTGACGGTTCCACCCATATCCCACTCTGTTGATACTTTACTGGATGTTCATTATGGACCAAAAAACTACCGTGGGGATTCAAGCGCATCCTTTTTTCCATCTTTCAAAGAGTGGCAACAGCGCGCAGGCTCAGAGATGGACATTCCGGGACTACTTCAAGATACAGAGCCGACAGAGCTTGCGCTCTCAGAACCACCGACCAGGCCCTCATCGAAACTAAACTCGAGGAAAAGGTCAAGATCCGAGTCCGGTTATGAACCGCCTAGTCCAGTGAGAAGTTCGAAGAAAAGGGCAAGAGCAACTCCCAAAATTGGCCGTCCATTATCTGAAGAAGAGCGTTTACTTCTAAAGCTAAAGGAGGACGAGAAACTTCCTTGGAAAGACATTATCAGGATCTTCCGAAGCAGACTAGACAAAGAGTACCAAATTCCAATGCTCCAGATGCGATATAAGAGACTGAGAGGTCGATTATGCCAATCTGCTGATGGTGAAGAGAAAGCCCTACGACTCGCTGATCGTCATTGGGAAACTAACAAATGGGACATCATCAGTGAAAAGGTGCGTCAAAAAATTTCAGAGTTCTATAGCGATTCTAATGTTTCATAGATGCTACAATTTGGAAGCACACACAGGTGGACGCCCAAGAAATGCGCACAGAAATGGCAGGAACTTCATTCGCAAAGTCCTGGATTGACGGTACAAATACCGGACAGCAGTCCATTTAGCTTCTCTTCAAAATCAACATAGCACTTCCACATGCCCCAATCCACGATCACGTGGGCAACTGTATTCCTTTATGTATTACGAAAGTTTCCTTGCGACTTTTCGTTTCTCTAGGGCAACGTCCTATCCCTCTATCACCTTCTCTAGGTGTATTTTCTTTACTCCCTCGATAATTGTAGTATCGTCAGGAATGGCTGGTCTTCTACTCAGTTACCTGCAGGAAATGATCAGGGTATATCTTCCTGTAGGTATTGTACTTGTACGTCAATGGCGCGGTCGGTGACTCTTAAGGTCAACTGAATTCAAAATCTCGAAATTAATGTCCAAACACATAAACTTAGATTTACTACTTTCCATATGCTTCCATCCCGTCCAAACGTGTTCTCAGCCGCGAGCAATTTCTTCATACAGCGCTCTATCGACCAATCACTTATATCTCTTCAAGCGACAATCTCCTGCTCGCTAACCTGTACCCCCTTTAACTTCTCCAATCTCTCAAGCTCTTTTTTCTTCATCTCTTCCATAATCCTCACCCTCTCTGGAACAATCCTCTGTCTTCCTCCCTTGATCTTCCAACCAGCCAACCTGTCCTTACCCAACGCATTCAACGTCTTCCTCTCTACCAAACTATAATTCCCATCCTCTCTATCAAAGTTGAAATTCTCCCTCAGACTCACGGGTGGATTCGTGATAACCCTCACCCTCCTCAACGGATTCTTACTAGCCGAATGCAACATCAACGGATGCAGTAAATACACATCCCCCACCTTCCCCGTCGCCTCAACAAACCCAGAACACGACCTCGCCACCTCACAAAACCACCTCAAATCCTTCTCCCTCGCAAACTCTGGATCCCTCTTCAAACTCATCCTCGGACTCACCCCCTCCGGATGCTTCTCCAGATGCTTCGCCACCTTCGCAATCCCCTCCGGACAAATCGCCGTCCCGCCCCCGCCGGACACGATATCAGTGAACAGCGGAATAACCAGCAAGCCCTGTTCCGCCGAGTCCAAAAAATGCACGAAAAAATCCCCGTCGACGTGCCACCCCTCCAGATTCCGCATACTCTCCTGCCGCTGCTCCTCCGTCTCCGGCACACCCTCTTGCTCCTGCTCCGCGGTGCCCAGGTTCACGATCAGCGCGTCCCGCCACTCGGCGAACTCGGGGGATATCTTGTCCTCGCCGCCGAGGAGGTCGCAGATCGCGGCCCAGGCTTTGGGAGCGAAGGTCGCGGCGCTGAAGGAGGTGTGGAAGGGCATGTTGGTGCGTTCGGTCGTCCAGGTCGTTTTGTCGTGGGGGTCCATGCCGAGGCGGGTCCAGAGGTTTGCGGTCACGGCGTCGGCTTGGGATTGGGTGAAGCAGGCGGGGATTTTGATGTAGCCGTGGTGGAGGAAGTGGTCGACGTCCTCTTGGGTGAGCTGTTTGTAGGGCGGCATCGTGGATGATGGTGGGGTTTGGGTTTTCCTTTCCTATGTGAGGGTGGTGAGAGGCTGGGGATTGACCGGGCTGAGCTTGGATATGAGTTTGACGGCCTCCCTCGATCTCATCACTGGGAGACTTTAGAGGCTTTTTTATATCCTTATATCCTTATAGCTTATACATGTATAAGAAGTCGACGGTGTGCATCTACCCCACCAGTACGTACCTATAGATCTACCGGATAAATTGGTCAGAAATGGTCTAGTTCTTCCTAGTTCAACGGGTAAATATGAATATCAGTGCGAAAGTCTGGCGGACTACCCGATTAGGTTATCGAACTCCTTGAGGTCCGTCTCGGCTTCGGCTCGGTGTTGTCTGGTGCTCTTAAATCCGCTTCGCCACCTTCAATTCGATTAAGACATTCACTGAATTCTCAACCAAAGTTTTTAATAGCATGTTGTGTGTAATGTGATATTCCACCACTAGGGATGGACAAAAGGGGTATATAAGTCCTACAAGAAAAAGGTCATTATGGAGTATATAATATGATCTAGGAAGCTCCTCGGTGCCTCCTATCCCAAACCAAATCTTTATCACTCGCATCATCCAGACTTTCCACATCCCGGCTTCGACCATCTACCTCTATATCCGTCACTCTCGCAGGTTCCAGTTCATAGCTCTGGTCCAGTACTGTAACAACTTTGATGTGTCTGTCATCTTCTTCGTCCTTGACTTCCATCTTGGAGTTCTTGCGCGACAGTGCCTCTTTCGAAGTTACCATCTCGAACACAGTGTCAACATTCGTCGTAAGGCCCATCCCACTCTTAGACTTGTTGCGCGTGCTACGCATGTGGCCACTACCTTTATGTGTGCCGGTCATGTAGTTGTTGCTGCGTTCAGCACTGCTTCCAGGGAAAAACGTCGGCATTATTTTGGAGAGTAATGGACGCATGGCCGGTAGGCAGGCGCAGATGATGCCAACGTTGTCTTCGATGGCTGACCACATGGCTCCAGGCGCATTGTCGTACGTCGGATCGAAAGACTTCTCGATCCTGGTAAGGTTCTCGAAGCGCAGTATTCCGACTAAGCAAACACTACAACAAAGTAAGTCTATAAGCGTGGACCTTTTTTAGAATTTGGAAGGGAGTACGGACAATCCACCAAGTCCAAACACAAACATCAGTGCATATTTCTGCTTCTTGCCTAGTTTCAATCGCTGTATCACGGGCATAGGAAGTGCGATGAGCAACACATCAAAAAATAGCTGTAAACTGGCGTTCGCATACCAGACGGCAAATTTATTCATGCACTTGCCATCTATCGTGGAGTCCCAAAAGTAGGCGATGGGGTAGCATATAAAGATGCTGGAGAAGAAGGTCCATAAACTGACTATGCCCAGAGCTACCATTGCGATGATGCATGATATACGCATTTTCGGCGTGGTAAAGACGCGCATATACTGCAGGATTATGGATAATTTGGTGGTGGAGAGGGATATGTTGTACAGCCATAACGTGGCCCAGAAAGGCTAAAGTTGCGCACGTTAGAAAGAAGCTCCTATTTCCGTTCTACACATGGTTTCGAAAACCTACCTTCAGTGATCTAGCTGAATCCTCTATAGGTATATCGGCAATATGTTTTCCCATGCCATATTTGACCTCTACATATGTACAAAATCAGACTTTTGTTATTAGGTGATCGGAGTTCCATTACTAACGTTCTCCTATCAGGCAAGTGAATGCTACCGATGTAACCTGATCGAAAGTTACCCCAGAAATTCCTTCTTCGAATGTCAAGAAAGGAGAGTGCTTACTATCGCCGGGATGATACACCAGTCTTCTGGTCCATGGTTTTTGATGAGGAAAAAACGAGTGAACAAGCGTAGAATGACGGTGACCAGAGCAATGACTGTGAACACAATTGATGTTGCCAAAGCAGCTTCGCCTCGAGTTAAAGTCATTGCGCTATTATCATCACACTACGGATTTGAGAAGGTTCTTTCTAGGAAGGGGGAATGAAAGATGTTTAAGGGTTCATGAATACGATAAGAGATAGCTTAAAGCTCCAGACTATGAACAGATCCCCCTTACCCCGGAATAAACGGCGCACATGTTGAGAGAGAAGGAACGATTTTAGATTTTCGCTCAATGTTGAATAGTTGATCATACCACTCCCTTAGAGACCAACACCATGTCAGGAAGGGACACATCCAGGTTTTTAGGTTGTGTCAAAACATGGCTAAACTGTTTCGTTAAAGACAGTCGAGGTGTGAAAGAGGTTCGGGGATCGCTCCCGCGCCCAAAGTCCCAACGGTGATCTTTCCAACTGTGGTTCCGGGATACAGCCCATCGTAGAAGGTCGCTTCATGCAGCCCCTGGGAACAGTCTACAACTATAAGGGCGTGGATGAAGGGATGGAGGAGAGACCTAACAAGCTGATAGCGCCACAGATCGAGGACCCAGTGGTATTCCATCGGTCTATTGGTAGATGTAGTTTTCACGAAAAGCATCGGTCGTCAGTACCTGACATCAAACGCATGGGAGGTGTGAATGATTCAGAAATGGGCTGACGGAAAATACCAAGCGAGGGGTAGTGTTTCTCCATAAACCTACGCGACTCGTTACTGTAGTCTAAGGAGGTATTCAACAGCTCGGTGGCATCTAGTTATAGGACGAAGGATGATAATAAGCTTCCTCGGACGCGATCTAGCGATGATCTAGTACGCCTCTATCGATTAGAGTCGTCTTTCGGTCTTTCGGCGATAGTCAAACCACGGGTATCCTGAAATGCCATGTATGTCGACCACGAGCGCTCATGGGGTGTATTATATGGAGTACGGCCTGAATAGATGAGACTTATAGCTGAATTTGTCAATCTCTTTCTACGCGCTGCTGATGCTCCCATATCTTTGGACTGCTAAAATCCTCATTCCATACTCTTCAGGTAAATTTGTCTCTTGTGGCTCCGGAGAATCAGGCTTCGCATCTCCTATCGTATTGGGTGGAGAAACCAAACCTATCGCGTGTCAAGCCCAAGTCAAAGAGATGTTCTTACAGTAGTATAAAGTTTATGTCCTTCTCAACTTTCATGACTCAATAATTTGTTTGACGATGGTGTTGATTTGAGCGAAAATGACTTGCTGTGCTTACCTTTGACTTCACGCTACCTCAGGCTGCTCGTCTTCCATCTCGCATTCGGTAAGAACCGAGGTCTCTCGCTCAACCCCTCGTGCTCCCATATAAATCAAACAAAGCCCCCTGCAAGTTTAAAATGCATTTATAAGTAAACCCTAGATCTCTATTCGTGTCTAGACATGTTGAGGCGATGTGGATTTAAAATGCCTGCTAATTCATCTGTATTATGCCTGGCTAGCTATGACCCCTTGGACCGCAACACCCATCGGACTTCGAGGCGATCAACACCCCACTCCTGGTATGAAGGTAAGAAGGAAAACTCTAGTGGACGTTTATCGACTCAAGTAGTGCAGTTAGAGATAGTACTTCATTGCTACCCAGCTGGGAGGGACCCAGCATATCGATAACGCTCCGCTTGTCGATACTTCCATATAACAGCCACAATTTCAAGAAGAAAAAAAAAAGGAAAAAAAAAAGCGCTGGATTTTTTTTGGGTCATTTGCTTAACGGCTAGAATAGAAAGGTATCAATTCGATTATCTCACATCTCGTTAAAAAAACGTTAAAAGATCCATGTGCAACATAATTTTTGAGGTTAGGTAGTGAAGTTCAGTTTTCGTCTAGACTCGTGCACGCGTCGTCCAGGGCGTATTTTTCAATATAAACACGAATTTTTTTTTTCTTGGTTGTTTGCTTCACGGTAAGAATTTAGAAAGACATTAATCCGATTATCTAACACCTCGCTGAAAAATGCCTAAGATTCATGTGCGATATAAATTTTCACTAACTTCACTTTTTCCTTTCAAGATAAGATGGGAAGGACGGGAGTTGAGATGCAAACAAAGTCACCTGACGAATGAAGTTATATCGCCTTTATCTATATAAATATATATAGAATACGCATTTTCATTAACTTCACTTTCTCCTGCAAGATAAGATAGAAAGGACGAGAGTAGAGACGGGAATGGAGTAGGCCGAGTCACGTCGCCCTACCCTCTTTTCAAATATAAACGCACGAAATTTTTTGGTCATTTGCTTAACCGTTAAACTTAGGATGCAATCGACTCGAATATATAAGATCACCTAGAAAAATGTCGAGGATTGATATACGATACGAATTTTCGCTAACTTCACTTTTCCCTTTCGAGATGATAAGGACAAGAGTAGAGACGCGAACAAAGTCACGTCGCGGCTAGTGTAGAAATACCAAAGATCCACGTATTTTCAGATTTCACTTTCTCCTTTCGAGATAAGATGGGAAGGACGAGGGTAGAGACGGGAATGAAGTCGCGTCACCTAAGCCCTTTTTCGATATAACCCTCGAATTTTTTTTTTTAGATTTTTTTTTTGGTCATTTCCTTCACTTTTAGCGTGTCAGGAAATCGGTATAGATATCTAAGCTTCCGCTGGAAAACGCTGAAGATTGATGTGCGGCATGAATTTTCATATAACTTCACTTTCTCTTTCCGAGATCAGAATGGGAAGGAGGAGAGACAGAAACGAAGTCATGCCGACGTACTTCTCATCTGTTCACGCATTCGGATAAAAGAAAGTTTACACGTAAGGTACTTGAGCTTCAACTCCATAACAGACAAACAGTTCAAAGCCAGAAGAGTAATCATTCAATTCAGGTAATTCTCAAGCAAAGTATCGACCCGAACCAAACAAAACGGGGAGGAGGGTATGTCGAATCTCAAGAAAATTCCCAAAGCTAGAAGCGGGTCATTAAAAACTCCCCGTGTCCCAAACCGGATGCATATTGCTGTACAGATAACCCACCACCCTATGATCTCTTCATGATCCGATCCCAGGAACCCTTCCTCGGGAACGATGCAAAATATCTCGCTGGAATCATCAGTAGTCACTCAACATAAAGTCGTACAATCTTTCCGTCCCGTCCTGCACTCCGTCTAATGATGCTCACTCCTCACCCCCTTTTCATCTTTCTCAACCATCCGTCAACTTATCCAACACGATAATACTCAAAATCATGACTAACAGTCCGATCGTCACGACAATGAACAACACGAAGCCAAACCAACCGAGCACCATCGCACTGGTACCCACCCCGCTCTTGACGCTCCCGTTACCCAGATCCTGGGCAATCGTCGCAGCAGCCACGGAGGCAGTATGCTGCCACAACACTGATACGAGGACGAAGATACTAGCGATGAAGATGAGCGCGAGTGCGACTTGCGAGACGGGCCGGGAGGGGAAGGGCTTGACGTCGATGTCGGAGCCGGTGGCTGCGTTGGTTTCCTCGTGCCAGCCTGGGAAGGTAGCCAATAATACGAAGGTAACGAATGCCAGAATTATAGCAACGATACTGTGAGAGGAAAATATTAGCACATGTTCTTGTTGACGGATAAATGGAAGCGACTCAAACTTACATCAAGTATGGAAAGACGATGCTGTCTTTGAATGTACTCGCGACCCAAATCAGATTCAAGGGATCCTGATCGATACTCTGGCTCTCCGCCAACGCTGTTGCGTTATTGCTGCAAAGCCAGCCACCACCCTCGTTGTTGACGCAGATACCGAAGTACCCAACGCGCACCTCCATCTGAGCACCACCGACGATGTTGGCGATGGCGGCAGTCACGCCCGGGTCCACTTGCGCAGTGCTGTACGTTGGCACGTAATTTTGATAGTACATCGATATTAAGAAGATGCCGGGGATTAGGGGAGAGCTACTTGAGCAACCGGCCAGTAGGAGTGCTGTTAGGGAGTAGTGTTAGCAGATTTGTTGGATGCGCATTAGTAATATGGAGACTTACAGAGTAGTATGATAGCTATTGCTATCAGGATCATGAGTATGTGATGATATCCTAACCATGGTACCCATCCTAGGATTACACGTTAGCACGTCTGCTCTTGATTTGACCCCTTTACTTCCTAATTGCGGTTTGTGTGGGGATGAATTATATGTTGACATACTTTGTATGCTAACTGCAAACCTTAGATTTGCCATTGTGAATGTGCCTCGTCCTTTCCACCTATGTATCTCTTCTCAATGTCTCCCTACGGCTCCCGAAGGGCCGGGAGAGCTTGTCGTTGGAATGCAACTGCCCGTGGGAAAGGATATCCAATTGCTTGGAAGTCGGGTTGAAGAGGAGGGGGAATGTACGATCGTTGAAGAATGTAGTAAGTCGTCGGGCAAGAAGTCGGGGAATGTAGAAGTCGCAAGAATGGATGGTATGTAAGTTCGTGTCGGTAGTGAACAACTGCAGACGATATGGTCAGAAGAAGTGCGTTTCTCTAAATTGGTAAGAGGGAGAGAGAGGGAGATGTAGCTTCGATAGTGTATTCCCCTAGCAAGACTTCCCTTTCGCAGACAAAAGACCAGAAGAATTGAGGTGGTTGAAAGATGCAGCGAAAAAGTCAGAGGCTGGTGGTAGTAGTGGCTGGGTCTTGGTGAGGTCAGGGCCGCTTGTTTACTGCAGGTTGGGGGAGCAACTCCAATCGGCATCGCGCGGCTGCTTCCGGGCTCCTAAATCCCAGCCACTACAAGCCACCGACCTCTTTTTTGTCTTACGCGACGCCAAATTGTCCGCGTTTCCACTTTTCATCTCGCCCATGTCACTTGTCAACGTGTCAAAATACATATACAGAACTCACCTTAGAAAATCTGCCTTGGTCCGTCGCGATGTGCTGTCTAAAATCACTTGACACTCTTTCTACACGGCTGGAGCTTTTGCGACACCAGAATTGCTACTTCATTCCAGTTGACAAGCGCATGGTGCATTGTATATTTTTTTTTAACGTCGTTACGGTACCATCCAGCTAAATTTGCTACTGTTCGACATGATGCTTGCTATGTCGATTGATGAACACGAATCTGCAATCTCTGCTTCATACCTTGAAAGCGGCTTTATCCAACGGAGCACAAGTCTAAAAGTATTCGTTTGTGGTTTACCTCTTTATCTCTTCAAAGGTTAACAAAGGGCGTACGGGTAAGTAAGCCATTGGTAGCTACCTTATGGGGTACTTGTGTTCATACTCATAAGCAGTGTGGTGATGGCAAGACTCATCTTCAAGAGTCATCGTCTCGATACAGGTGTCGTTAAATCACCCAGCTCGACTGGTGAAATGAGCCTCCTTGTCTTACCATCTGGAAAAGTAGACAGGAATGAGAGGAATGAGACCATTAGGCTACAAGTGGGCGAATGTTCAAAGCAAGCCATATGAGATATATCACAATGGAGTTCAAAAGAAGCACAAAAGGTTTGTAGATGTTTTTATTAATTCTTTACTTGATTGGTATCTTAGTGTACAATAGGAGATAGCCCGCTGCAGTAGCTGACTGTATCATAACCTCATCAGATGTATCCGACAGTTCGACAAGAGGAATCTAGTTAGGAGAGCCTCTAGTGCTTATCCATGCCGACAAGGTTCTTGGCCTTGTCGACGAGGGACTCAGAGGCACCACCGTGAACTTCGTTGTCCTTGGAACGGCCCATCTTGTCACCGATCTCCTGCGTGGTAGACTTGTTGGAGTCGGGAGCACCACTGTTTTTAATATTAGTGTGAGTTCGTGAAGGGAATAAGAGCGGGGTAAAAGCATACCGAGCAAACTTATCGGTAGTATCAGTAAAGCCCTCAGAGATCTTGTCGGTGGTGGACTTGGAGCTGTCGGGAGTCATGCTCTCCTTAGCCTCTGTGGATGAATAATCAGTATGGTGAATGAAGCCGAGAAGAGAAGGGAAGGGAAGAGAAGGGAAGACGAACTGGTTGAGAAATCCTTGCGACCGGTATCAGACATGATTGTTGATTTGTTGATTGAGTTGGAAAGGTTTTGATTGTTTGAGTGGTTGTGTTTGATGTTTGAGTTGCTTGTGTTGATGGAGAAAGGAGAGAGAGAGAGGATAAAAGATGAGTTCTTAAGTAGTACTTTTCAAAAGCTGGTAGAGAGATACGTCATTCAGTCAGGTGTTGACTGTTTGCAGAAGGTAGCCCCTTCTTTAGGTCATCATGCTCATACAACCGCAACTGCTCCTCAGGTTCCATGACGAGACTTCTTTGAACTTGCCCCACGTCTGCTTTCGGACGTTTCACAGGTCAGGTGTGTCTCGTAACTGTACACTGTCGTCATAAATCCAGACCTCACCTTGGGCGACAGTCCGTTTCCTAGGTTCCTGAAACTTGGAAGAGGCGTTTATGCACATGAAAGTCGAGACGGGAATGGCTAATGAATCTGATGCGATAAAGTGGTTTGGCACCGGATCATGATGGGAAATGCAGAAAGGACAAAGGATATGACATCATGGGATTTTGTGTCCCGCTAAATACCGATGAGGGCTTGTTGACGCTGCGCACGTGAGAGTCTATACCCCCGCTGGGCTCGACTGCGATTCATCACCCCTCATGCGCCACAAATATGACGTAGAAAAACAGCCTGACATCGGACGGGAAGCTCACGCGAACTATAACAGGTTCCGTGAACAAGCAGTCCCTAGAGTATCCTACCGAGGTTCCAAATAAAGAAATATCTGAAAAATATCAATAACCTCCTAACCCACTTCAATGCCTAGCAATCATTGCCGATCTCTACACCTCCGTAACCTCCCGCAACTCTTTTAAAGCTTAACTACGTCAATTATCAAATGACCATCCTAAATTCTTGTTGCACCTGCAGTAGTATTGTGGGTATCCGGGCCGCTGCAGCATAGCCACATGACAGGCACACCTCCCACCACTGCTTTCGGTAGGTGGGAGGTCGCGGTAAACGCGTCGGAGCTGTGAGGAGGGTGGGTTTCGATATAGAATCAAAAGAGTACGTGACAGAAAGCCTTGTTCGAAGAGTATGGTCTGGTACGGAGTACAAGTACAATGTCCGTTAATCACAGTTGAGAATGTATATGTTCGCCACATGTCGGATGACCAGCATAACTTCCAAAACGAGAACATGGGATATCGACCTTGTTTGCAACTTTGCGATCCAAGGAAGAAGGGGAAACAAGCAATCGATCACCGGAAAGAATTTGCTGTGAGTTCGAATACTGTTTGGCGTACCTGATTTCAACGGTGACGCATGCCTGTTCATATTCGTGCTTCTATTGGGACATGTAAAGTTTGGCGGGCGTCTCATAGTTGCCTTCTTGCTGCCCAACACATGTGATATTTACAATGTTCAAGTGCGTCATAACGACCAATGCAAAAAGGCTGATGATGGTGAAGGGGAAACACAACGGTTCACATTCACAGTGTGTTCAGAGTTTGTCTCGATATGATTCAAAGATTGTAAAGAAACAAATTATTTTGTTACCTGTTCTAACCCGAAACTCTTAAGTTCCCTTTTGCTTTTCTTCCTCATCACCACCAAGAACAAGATGACAATAGTCAACAGGATCGCAGCTATCTGCGCTAGACCGGTGTACCACGAAACGGACTACAATTCAAAAGATTAGCTCTCCAGAATCCTCTGTCAGTCCGCATGATAACGTACCTGAACATTACAAAAAGTCTTAAAATCGACATCGTCCTCGAAAATCCCCTGAATCGCCCTCGCAGCATCCGAGCACGTCCAACCCCATAAATCATCCACCTTTTTCTCCTTCCTGTACAAACTCGCCGCAACAATCCAAACGATCAGATTACCAGCCATCACCACCCATGTGAAGGTGGTGGTGACATACGTCGCCTTGTTCGCCGCTTTTACACTCTTCTTATATGATATCAAGGTTATGAGGTAAAGGATGACCGTTACAGCTGCTACACTGAAGTACATGTACGTTGGCCACACTTTAGAGTCTTGATGCCAGGGTGTACGCCGAATCATGGAACCATCAGAACGCGATACTGCTTTCCGTGTATGCCTAGTGGTGAGGAACTTGTGAAGGGTTAAAGCTTGCGTGACGAGTGTCGCGATGGCGAGTAATAGGCCGACAATACGAGATATAAGCCTTAAACGGCGTATACGGGCTTTGAGTGCCTGTAGATCGGGTTCAAGTGTCAGTAGTATAATTGTCGAGCACGAACGACCACATATGGGTTGCTAGCGCGTACCTGGTCCTCCTCCAGCGATTGATGGATATCAGTTGAGTCGCTGCGATACATTGAGCTTCCATTGCCGTCACCGTACAACTGTTGGTAAGGTCCCGAGGGCTTTGGAGCAGTCAAACCTTCCGAATTATAATATGACTGAGCAGCCATCTTTTGCGGGTCAAGCGGTACTTGTACTTTTCAATGAGACAACGTAAGCTATCCGTGGGCCACTCGATACCGTGAATGAAGAACTTGTGTTTTAATCTGTAGTAAGTTTGCAGTTGTCGGAGAGTATCTTGATACTGCAATCGGGGACTTGTGGTTAGAAACTCGCATACGAGAAATGCAGAGAAAATGAATGCGCAGAGACACAGGATAGGATAAACATCAATTTGAATAGAACTAATTCTACTGGAGGCCTGATCCTGTTCTCTGAAGAGTCTGCTCTCTCATCAGCACCGCTATTCTCGTCATCATCGTCTTAGCTTATGTTAGTCCGCGGTTAATGGCACGACTACATCCCTTCAACCTGCAACTAAGGATGACTGTATCTCGTCTATGAGGCTCTTGACAAATGGCCTGCCACTTTTAATGGTACCAGCGCTGCATGGCGAAGTAAAAGCCACGATGATAAAGACTTTAAAAAATTGAATGACTTCTATTAAGGTTGGTTGAAAGTGCTGACTGATCATACTAAAGTTAGATACAAGGTGAGCCCAGGAACGGATTGTAGCGCTGCTGATCAGAAACTAAACACTACCCCCATGCAAAACCCGTCTAGACGTCAGAATTTTAAGAATCTAAACAGAAATATAGTACTCTTTATAGCGAAGAATATAATCTACCACTATAAAAATTTGAAATCGGACGTTTAGTAGGAGATTTCGTAGATAGAAATCTATAGAATTACCGCGGGCACAGACGTGCACAGATAATAACGCTACAATCCGTTCATGGGAGTACCTTGTAGCAGAACCGATTGCGCGATTCGTCGAAAGTGGGAAAGTTTGAAAAGCAGATGATTCGAGCGTTGTGCGCTTTGGGTAAGCGTAATTCTGGTTCATCAGGGGTTATAGCAACCGTTCTCTCTCTCTCACCGTATTCAAAGGTTTGATATGCCAGATTCCTCGTGTCGCTCAGTTGCTGTGTCTGAATATCGCATAAGATGAGAATTACACTGCCATGAATTAAGAGAAGATCAAACAGAATTCCTTCCCCAACTCCCGCTTCTGTGCGAAGTTCAATTCCAAGGAACCTCGTCTGAATGAAGAGTAAATGAGAGGAATTCTGCACATCAGGTTTCATTTCATTATGATATGTAGACTATCTAAACCATCTCTAGTATGGTTGCATTATACATACAGTATCATAAACATACCATAAATCTTCGTGAGTATCAATTGCATCAGGACATTAAGCTAAACTCAAAACTGCCACAGTAAATGATGCATACCTTTTAACACACCGCCTCCGCATGTCCCATCATGACATTAGTTTTTCAGGGACTGGTAATTGATCATTGACCATCAACCGAGGACTCCGAATCCCATCAAACAGCCACACCAATGAAACCCATAAAGGCCACCAAGACTCCGAAGCTGGCGACGTTCTTCGGTGCAGAGCCTCCGGTATACATCGGAGGAGGTGTTGGAGTTGCGATAACCGAAGAGACATTGCCAGATGAATAGACAGAGGTCAAAGTAGGTGGGATACTGTACGTGATTACAGATGTAATTGGTGGTAAGGTTGGAGCTGAGGAGCTGCTTTCTTCGATGGTACTGGTCGATGTGACGGGAACGACAGTAATAACCGAAGTAGGGACTGAGCTAATGGAAGACGAGGCGAGAGCTGAAGTAGTCACCGGCGGTGGAAGAACCACAGAATATGATGAGACCGGGGGCGGGATGTCGGATGATACCGGTGGAGGAACATCCTCAGAGTATGAAGATACCGGAGGAACAACCGCGGAAGATGAAGATACCGGAGGAACATCTGCGGATGACGAAGATGCCGGAGGAACTACCACTGTGTACGAAGATACTGATGGAACAACAACGGACAAGCTTGTCGAGGAGCTGACTGCTGCAGAAGACGATGTCGATGAACTGGCCATAACGCTTGATGATGAAACGACTGGCGCAGATGAGGCCGACGAACTGGCATCAACACTTGATGATGATGAAACCACTGGCGCAGACGAGGTTGATGAACTTGCTGCAGCGCTTGATGACGATGAAACCACGGGCACAGAGGAGGTCGACGAACTGGCAACAA
>MU006106.1:364605-375615 GCA_010093705.1 Patellaria atrata CBS 101060
ACTTGATGATGATGAAACCACTGACGCAGACGAGGTTGATGGACTTGCTGTAGCGCTAGATGATGATGAAACCACTGGCGTAGACGAGACTGATGAACTTGCCACAACACTTGACAGTGTATAGACGGGCGGGGACGGAACTGTTGAACTCAATACTGCAGTCGAGGTGGAAGAGCTTGGCGGTGCGGGTGGAATTGACGAACTCACGACCACTGTCGATGTGGAAGTGGAGGTGGATGACAGAACCGCTGAAACCGTCGATGTCGTCGGTACAATAGTAGGCGTGGGTGGAGGGAGATAGACGCTGTAAGTGTGCGGAGTGGTGAAAGTTCCCAGAGTAATGGTGCTTGGGACTGTGCTCAAGGTGATTGTGTCCGTCCGAGTCAGAGTGATGGTATCGGGGAGACTAGCAGAGCTGCTCAAATCCGGCGGTCCACCCGAGGTTGAAGTGAGAGTTGCAAAGATGCTGCTCCAATCATAGGTACTCCAGTTGATCTCAGTGAGGTAGGAGGAGGTCAATGTGACAGGGCAGATGGTTGTCGAAACGGGGATGATGGAGGTGACAATTGCCGTCGACTGTGCTGGACAGTGCGTGATGCTAGGAGCACAACTGGTAACGGTGATGTATGAAGTCGAAAGCACCGTAGAGGTTGCAATAGCGGCCTGGATCTCGACAAGCATAACACTTGTTCCGGCACCCTGGCGAGGCAAGACATGACGTTCATCAGGTACTGCTCACCAGTTAGTCTGAGGTCTTTGTGGAAGAAGTGAGAGCTCAAGGAAGATAGTTGGCGACTTGTGGAAAAAAAAGAATTTGGAGACATCAAGAAAGCTCAGTACTTACACCAACGGCGTTCAATTTTCAATTTTCCTTAAGAAGTCGTTAGCAGAAAGGTTCAGTCAAGGTCAATGGTTGTTCGAACCTTCGGGATTACGGATTGCATTCACTCCACCTGAGATGGCAGCAAGCACTGCAGCGAACTTGTTCAGATGCATCTTGACCGGTTTTCCAACTGTCGATCTTCGAGTTGAGGTTCGTCTTCGGTTGAGCTCAGAGGATGAACAATTGCAGGAGATCAAGGACAATTCGAGACGATGCAGATGAACGATTGTGATGAAGTTGGTTGAGAAGAAGGAGAAATGAAAGAATGAGAAGAGACGAGATTAAGAAGGGAAGAAATTATCGCCAAGCTCAGGTATCCAGAGATGGGAGGCGCGATATATGAGAGAAAGAGGAAGGCAGGATAGACTTATGGGGTAGGAGCTTGGTAACAACAGATGAAAAGGCTCATCTTTTAGGTAGTGCGTTGTCAGTATCTCTTGCTAACCTTTCGATCTCGCCCCACACCGTCGACAGATGTCACCAAAGTGACTGGAATGGACTTTCTGCTGTTGTGTCTTGATCTTGCTTTTAGAGACTCTAGTCATCGCGATACAGGAACGGCATTGCACGATGCGGTTCAACGACATACAGCAAGTCCACCTTGACTTTAAGTACAAGGCCCTCTAGTGTCGGGATTTCGTACATTTCGATAAGCTTTGACAACTCGTTCCTGCTCGATACTGTTCACGGTTGAATAATTTCGTAAGGTACGAAGTCGTACCACATGTCCCACAGAATCGTCAATCAGACGGGTTTGGATCTGTTCTAGATATTGTACAACACAATATCGTACCTTCCCTAGTCGTAGGAAACAATGGCTTATCCCTATAGAGATGGTTAGTTGCAGTTTATCAGGTACCGGATAATATATGTTATTCTCAGGTCTTACATCGTCAACATCTTCAAGGTCGTCGTGCTCCTCTCTCTCTAAGGTCTACCGATGATTTATCGGTCTTGATGACAAGGTTCGCATGGCCAGGTCTAAGATTGACAATGAGCTCTGTGTTAGAACGCGGTGAAGCTGCGTGGTGGCTTTCGAATATCTCTTCTCAGCTCTCTGTGGAGTGGAGTTTCGGTATCATCCTGTTTGCCCTGCCCTTTTCGAATCCCCGTACATTCCAAGTTAGCACTCCTACATCACTTTAACCTGGCTTTACACGCACTGGCGCACTCCAGATTCGAATGATCAATGACCTCTCAATATACTATTGCTGAGGGAGTTATAGAATTGACGGCTCACTGTACCTCCTAGCCTATCACGTGCAGTGGACTCATTTCTTTTAAGAGCCTCTGTACAGTATATCAGTACCTTGCTCTCTAGTAGAGGAAAAAGGCTCCGTATGGACGTCAAACCTGTGATCTGTCCGTATAATTCACCGGATGTTAAAACTGGAGAATCTTCCCCACACGGTAAGGAACTTGTCTGTGCAATTGCGACCAGTCATCATATTGTCCTGAGCAGACACTTGCCCGACCCTTCTAACCACCAGCACCATCGCTCTTCCCAATCCTCATCGCCTCAAGAAACATCCCCTCACAGTCTTCCTTCCCCTTCAACCCATCCACCACATCGCTCAACTTCTCCACCTCCGTAACTCCCTCAGTCCCCATCCCACACACCCTCCTCTCCACCACAACCTCCGCCCTGATCTGCAGCGCCTGCCACCGTAACCCCTTAACCCTCCCAACAAACTCATCCACATCGCCTTCCTCGCCCTCAACGAACACCGCGCCGGGGTATCCAGGACGCGCGTACCCACCCAGACGTAGCTCCTTACTCCAAGCGCGGATATCACGGCGTTTGGAAGTCGCAAGGAGGTGATGGGACCAGATGACTACTCTCTTAACCCTACCCATTACCCCCTTCCGCTCCTCCTTACCATAACCCTCTCCCCTACCATCCCTATCCTCATCCCCATCCCTTTCCTTCTCCTCCTCCTCCAATCCCAAAAGATACCCTAAGAACCCAGACACAAGAACATCCAACCCCTCCTCCCCCTCCTCCATCTCCTCCATAAATCTCCTCAGCCAACTCCTCGCTTCTTTCCTCCTCCCTGTCCCGACATTCCCCCCGCAGCTGAGATAAACACCCGGCTTTCCCTTTTCCGGATACGTGGGCGGGAGCGTGATGGCGAGGGTATACCCGGCTGTCCGGCCGAACCATTGTATCAGCCTCACGCCTCGTTGTGGTGAAGACTTAGGCTGGGGACTCGTGAAGGGGAGCACGTACGTTGGATCTCGATGCTGAATTCGAGGTCTTCCGTCAGGGGGGAGGGGGAGGAAGAGGGAGAGGTGGGGGAAGGAGGGTACCGCCAGTGGAACTCGGAGGGGTACATGGAGGAGAGGAGGGCGAGTTCGTTGAGTTGGCGTGAGCGGTTCATGGAGGGTGGTGGTGGAGATTTTTTAATTTTTATTTATTTTTTTTTGGAGGGGGGGAAAGGGTAGGGTTGGTATGAAGGTAATGTGGGTATTTGTGTAGTTTCCGTTTAGGGACTGGGATCGCTACGTCATTGGTTGCTTATCGATAAGCAGGGGGAAGTGTGGGGTAGGTACTACTACTTTAGATTCTGGATTGATGATGATAATTCGTGGAGAACATGCTTTGTATGATTGAATTGCTAAATCTGCAAGACGTTATTATAAGTTTAAGGAGTTTAAGATATCAACGCTATGATGCTACTATAGTGACGTATAAAACTACCTTACCTATTTCCAGGGGTAGCTCCCTTACCTTAGCTGCCTACTTAGCTTCAAGTCTCTATAAAATAGTAGCCTAACCATCCAAAAACCAAAACTGTCTACAGAAATTCCCCAAAAATGAAGGAAATAGACTACGACGCCTCCATCCTGATAGTAGGAGGAGGATCGTGGGGCCTAGCAACCGCACTCGAGCTCGTCAGGCGGGGTCACAAAAACATAACTGTTCTAGACGGTAATGACATCCCCTCACCCATCGCAGCGGGTAACGATTTGAACAAGATCATGGAGGAAGGTGAGTTAAAAAACCGTAGTACAGTAAATTCGGCGTCGGCATTATTCATTTCGAAACATCATCTCAGTTGAACTACGGTCAAACACCCCTTGGACAAACTATCCCCTTCCTACCCCTTATTCAACCCCAACCCCCTCATCCATTCTAACTCGCTCACATACAACTAGGCGACGAAGCGGACGACGACAAAGAGACCGAATACTTCTGGAACACCCTCCGCCGCCTCGCCGCCACATCCTGGCTCACCGACCCCATCTACGCCCCCTTCTACCACCCCACCGGCTTCATAATGTGCTGCGAGTCCAACCCCTCCGCCTGGGACCTAGTGCAATCCTACGCGCGCGGCCGGGAGTCGGAAATGACGCCCCTACACTCCCCCGAGGACTTCCGCGCCACCATGGCCCCCGGGGCGTTAACGGGGAGCTTTCCGGGCTGGCGTGGGTTCTGGAAGCGCGAGCGGGCGGGGTGGGTGTTCGCACGGGGGACGATGGAGGCGGTTCGCGGCGAGTGCGCGAGGTTGGGTGTTAGATTTGTCACGGGGCCGAAGGGGAAGGTGGTCAAGCTCGTTGTTCGCGATAATGGCGACGGTAAGGGGGATGATGTTATGGGTGTGGAGACCGCGGATGGGGTGGTGCGGTTCGTGCAGACGACCATTCTGACGGCGGGCGCCAATGCGGATGCGTTGCTGGATTTTGAGCGACAGCTGAGACCTACGGCGTGGACGATTGCGCATGTGGGGTTGACGGCTGAAGAGGCGCTGAGGTTGAGGGATATGCCCGTGCCGTATAATTGCGAGAGAGGGTTTTTTATTGAACCGAGTTTTGAGACGCATGAGTTGAAGGTTTGCGATGAGCATCCTGGATATATCAATCTCGAGGTGGATGTTGAGATTGCTATGGAGAAGGGGGAGCTCTGGGAACGCTCGGTTCCGGTCCAGAAGGATAAAATTCCCGTTGAAAGTGCGAGGGCAGTGCGCGAGCTTTTGAACCTGACTTTGCCTGACTTTGCGCATCGACCGTTTACACATACGAGGTTGTGCTGGGATGCGGATACGGCGGATCGAAGATATTTGATTACCCGGCATCCGAAATATCCCTCGCTTGTTCTTGGGGTCGGGGGTTCGGGACATGGGTTTGGTTTAGCGCCTGCTGCGGGAAAGGTGATTGCGGATACGGTGGAAGGATGCGTAGATGAGAGACTCGCGCCATTATTGAGGTGGAGGCCGGAGACGGCAAAGGGGAGAACGTGGTGGGAGACTCAGGGTAGGTTTGGGGCCGGAGTGGGTGTGAGAGATATAAAAAATGTAGCGGGGTGGGTTGGAGTTGGTGATGAAGACGAAGATGAAGATACAGCGGGGGAAGGAAGAGGAATGGAATCCAAAGAAGATGAAAAGGAAACGGGGAGCGTGTTCTCAAAGGTCTGACAGACTGTCAGGGGATTCTTGGGATTGGGGTAGTAGAATTCCTTTAGATGTTTATGAGATACCGAAATGAATGAGATTCAATGAGCATGCGTTGAGTGTGTTGATGTACAGAAGATGAGTAGATCGCGTTCAAGGAGGATATACCAAACATTCGGAGTTGGGAACGATTCTCTGCTAATCTACTTTCTGATTTATTTCCTTGTACTGTATTTCTCATTCTTTATGATGCTTTTATTTCATACTTTATTGTTCTCTTTTGATAATTCGATACCCTTAGTCGAGTAGAGAGCGGTGGGGCCTACGACATCCTCTAGCGACAGGACGTGAGACTGTTTGACGGTCTCCCGTTTTGCGTTTCACATCGCATTCTTTTCTTTTTTCCAGTAGAGACTTGGATTGTAGATAGTTCTGGACCATATGAGTAACAAAGTATGCGATACGATACACGCATCCAAGCGAGTAGTTGTGAAAACAGGAATACATTTCTCTTAATCAGAGGTTACCTCTCAATATCCCATCTCCAAACCATATGAATTTTTAGGAAAGAAATGGAGAGTACGGACTACGGAGGAGGTGTAGGAGGATATGATTGAAATAGTGAACATAAGTTTAATCCTGACGAGCAAGGATAAATAACTGGAAATTCTCGGGAACGGGTTTTCCAACCTGACGGGTGGAACATCCTCATCCTCTCGGCCAGCGCCGAGATGGTAATATGAGATGTATCCTTGTGTCAGGTGGAGTAAGTTTAGTGGCAGTCTCTCCTTTCATGGCTAAGGTCATGCTGCTAGAAACCTCGGTCGAAGCGATATAATTTTGCAGCATACTCTATCAAACCTACCATATCAAGAGACAGTCATTTCCATTCTGACCTAATATTCTCCAATGAGCACCTAAGCCGACTGAGATGCGCCACAGTTCAAAGGGGAATGTTCGTGCACGGACCCTGCTCTCGCTGTCTTGCCTCCTTCCAGATACACGTGCTTCAGTGATTGGCCACGACGAGTCCAACTCAGATATCTGATCAATCACCTAACACGGCACCGATTTGAAGGACTCGAGTACTTTCAGTCTCTCCCTCTTCTAGCCCTAGATGTTGTGCAGACAAGCTTCCCAAGCAATCTGAAGGAGTGCTGGCGCTGAGTTCCCGATATGCTTGAATACCACAACCAAGACTCCAAGAGATCTTGTAAAGACAAGAGATTGCAAGAAAGCTTAGTTCTTGCTTGTGCAGGAATGATAAAATTGAACGTCACGTCTTGAACTTCGTACGTTAATTATATCTACCCACTCCATAACGGTGGTTCCGTCTCGATATCGGCCCCATATTGACGGATGAAAACTTGAGCTGAGCCTCTGATGCAGGCAAACTCTTAGAAGCGTCCTCAGCCTTCCAGAAAGGATGTAGGCTGATTTGCAGGGTAGCTTGACCGCAGATGCCTGACTTGCTGCTGCTGCGCGCAATTTGAGTGAGACAGCACAAGAGACACCATAACCGGGTATTCGGTACTATATTTCTCATACTAATATGTACGGAAACATTCAAACAGAAATTAGAGATGCAGAAAGGGTAGAGAAGGGGTTATTGTTGTAAAGGCAGCCACGACGGAGATAATGGAACTAAAGCTTGTGACATGAGAATAACGACAGTTTCTCAAAGACCTTATCTGAACAGTGAATCGACATACGCAGAACTGATGGCAGAAACATTGACAATAGGTTGTATTGATCCCGGTGGAGAATTGAAGACATCATACATCAAAAAGCTTGTTGCTAGAACGACATATATGATATCAACGAAAGTATCTTCAGACCAAAGAAAATGTGCCTTGCTACCACATGTCTTTGCACGCCGTCCTTATACGGATGAAATAGTAAAGTTCCTAACGAGATCGGTTTACGTCCTCTTCCCCGATATAGTTTCTCTTTGTGGAACTACAATGATAAGTCAGAATGCGAGAAACTGTACTAACTTGATGGACAGATGCAGGGAGTTTCGCAACCGAGCCAAACGGATCCCCAATGGGGTTATTGGCCGGTTGACAGCGTTTTGAAAGATTTGATAGTCAACAAGAACGGCGATTATTCGCTGATATCTTACTAACCGACTGCAAATCGGGTGTGGTAGGTTTTGGTTCTAGATGGAGGATGTTGAGGGTAAGAGATGCAGTTGGAATAACCATGCTGAAGATGTTTTCATTGTCGTTTGATAGCCAATGATCTCTTACACGTGGGCTTGGTATTTGCTCTTTCCTATCCAATCGTAAACATCAAAACGGAAGTGGCCAATATGGTCTGAAATTTCGTCAACCTCCGAACCTTAACCGGAACATATCTCACCCCGAGGGATGTCCCTCAACGATGCTCCCCCACATTTTACGTTGCAACATGAGATGATTGAGAGATGCCACGGATATCTTAGTTTCTCTTGGACTTTTCTTGTCGTTTCTTTAACCCGAGAAGAGTCTTATCTGCTTTCTTGGACCTTGGCTCTAACACATAGCCGGGGAATAGTGATGTCTTAGTTGCATCTTAAGATCCGCTTCTTGACTACATGTCAAAATTCTCACCCCTCGGGACATCGCAGACAATTCCAGGGCTGTGATGAACATCCCACCATGACAATGCCGCGTTAAATCTTCTTTAACGAGATGTTGGTAGCATCTCATCTCCATACACGGCAAATTTTCCGCACCGAAGTAGCATACTGCGTGCAACTTCCCAGCATACTGATTGGACCCCGGTACAAGGCACCTTTGATCAGAGCCTTCTAGCATGGCTCATTCTAGGGCCAGTCTATTTCAATTTTTAGCAAGACCAATTGCCTTTTTCTTTTTCATGATCTACCCTAGAACTAGGTACTGCACTTCCAACTTCGTGGCGCACATGCATTTTGACGCATCTGGATGCTACTCTACCTACCCCGTCGATATAAACCTCTCAGTTTCGCTCCTCCAACTTTCCCCTCCGTCTTTCTCGTCCATCTTTCTCCTTCCTCAGTATTTCTCCCTGTTCCTACTTTCCGTCACACTCCTAGGTAGTGGTATTCCTTCTTTCCTTCTAGCAATCTTATCAACCTAGGCCAACCATGGCCAATCTTATGGTTAACCAGGTCGTCCACAAGACCTCTGGTGGAAATGCAGCCTTTCACAACTTTCACAATGACTATGCTCATATTGCTGATCCCAATGAGCGGAGAAGACTCGCGTTAGCTGAGATCGACAAGGCACCATTTGGTTGGTACCATGTACGAGCTGTCGTTGTCGCCGGTATTGGTTTTTTTACCGATGCCTACGATATCTTCGCCATTAATCTAGCCATTGCAATGATGGGTGTCGTTTATTTCCAAGATCGGGCGACCAAGGCTGGTACCATGCCTACCAATGCGGATACAGCTATCAAAGTCTCGACTTCCGCCGGTACGGTTATTGGTCAGGTTGGTTTCGGTATTCTAGCAGATATCGTTGGTCGTAAAAAGATGTATGGTGAGTAAATTGTCTTCTCCCGGATTTAATTCAATATCGTCTAACATCCTCTAGGCCTCGAGTTGATTATTATCATCTTCGCCACCCTTGCACAAGCTCTCACCTCTGATTCAGCTGCCATCTCATTCGTGGGTCTTATAATCTTCTGGAGAGTGTTAATGGGTATTGGTATTGGTGGTGATTACCCACTTTCTTCCATTATCACTTCAGAGTAAGTTGAATGCTTCTATTGAACCTATACATAACTTAACTTGCATAGATTTGCGACAACGAAATGGAGAGGTGCTATGATGGGAGCTGTCTTCGCCATGCAAGGTATCGGGCAGTTTGCAGCAGCTATGATTGCACTCATCGTTACCGCTGGATTCAAAGAGTCTCTTCAAACCGCTAGTTCCGTCTCCGAATGCGATGGCGTCTGTCTCCTTGCCGTCGACAAGATGTGGCGGGTAATCATCGGCTTTGGTGCTGTTCCTGGTTGTGTCGCTCTCTACTACCGTCTTACTATTCCCGAAACTCCCCGCTACACCTTTGATGTTGCCCGTGACATTGTCAAAGGCGGTTCAGATATCAAAGCGTACCACGCTGGTGTTCCGCAAGGTCATCCCGACGAGATTGAGCGCGTCCGTGAGATGCAAACAAATGCCGAAAATCTTGAGATTCCTCAGGCATCCTGGCGGGACTTTTTCCGTCATTATGGCCAGTGGAGGCACGGCAAGGTTCTCCTCGGTACCGCGGGCTCATGGTTCCTACTGGATGTCGCTTTCTACGGTCTTGGTTTGAATAATTCTATCATTCTGCGCCAAATCGGATACTCCAAGGGCAACGATGTCTACAGAGTTTTCTACAACAACGCTGTCGGGAATCTCATTCTCGTCTGCGCCGGTGCGATTCCCGGATACTGGGTCACTGTTGCTACCGTTGACACTATCGGCCGCAAGCCCATCCAAATCATGGGTTTCGTACTCCTTACTGTTCTCTTCTGCATCATCGGATTCGGATACCATCATATCGGTGAGAAGGGTCTATTTGCTTGCTACGTCCTCTCCCAGTTCTTCTTCAACTTCGGTCCCAACGCTACCACTTTCATCGTGCCCGGAGAGTGCTTCCCAACCCGCTACAGGTCGTCTTCCCACGGCATTTCCGCCGCCTCGGGCAAGGTCGGCGCCATCATCGCTCAAGTGCTTATCGGACCTCTTAGGACCCGTGGCGCACCTCCAGGGTCTTCAGACTCACCTTGGTTAAACCACGTCATGCAGATCTACTCTGTATTTATGTTCGCAGGTATTTTCACGAGTTTTTTAATCCCAGAGACGAAGAGGAAGACTCTGGAACAGCTGGCTGGTGAAGTGCCAGGCACGCCGGAATACGATGCCGAGGCTGTCGGAAATAGACCTGCGTTGAAGGGGAGCGATAATGGGAGTGGGGAGCATGTTGTTGGTGAGAAGGCTGTGTAGACGAATCCTTACCCTTAATGGGCATCTTGTAATATATCCTAGCGTCTTTCATTTGGGGTTTAACGGTGAGGGGGTGGGTGTATAGATTGACGCTCGTTGTCTTGAAGGGGGGGAAGATGCCCCTGGGTTTCGCTATTGTAGACCATGATACCGATATTTGATGACATGTTCACATCATAAGTTCTCGTTCGTTATTGTGCGTATCTAAGTGATGTGATGTGATGTGTTTGTTTCCAAACTCATATTCCAAAGCATGTGTCTCGAGAAGCTTCCCATCGTGAAATCTGTTCGTTCGAGGAATAGTGTACGAGGAATATAAAGGCCTTGTTCGACTGATGTCAAGGTTGAGGTGAACTTTTGCATGCTTCAAAACTTCATATTCATCGTTTCTGAGGCTTCATCGAGGTGGATTGGGAATTATGAAGTTTGGAGGGAATTAGTTGGGAACTATGATGAAGGTTTTTTTATTGAGAGGGTTTTTTGGTTGATGGTGTTGAGGAAGATGGTTGCCGGTCCAGTCATTACCTGAGGGGAGGGCGTAAGGTGAGGTGGTTTCACTGGATGACTTGGCTTCTTAATCTGTCTTATTATCCCTCCACTATTTTTTGAGGTGTTTCTATAATGTTCCTCTTTTTTTTTTCTTTTACTTCCATTCACGAAGCTCCGGTTCTGTTTCCCTCAGGACTCCCGAAACGACTACTCATATCTGTGGAAAGTTAATGCAGATCCCCAACCCGTCATCCTCACTCCCACTCGACACTCCAAGTCCCCTG
>MU006106.1:375765-553636 GCA_010093705.1 Patellaria atrata CBS 101060
CCTCCTCACCTCCTCCTCCCCAACTACACCCCTCTCACACGCCTCCCCCAGCGCATCCAGCACAAGCGGGACAACATACGGCTGGGTAAATACCCCCGCAGCGACCCTCCTCGCCGTCTTCGCAACAAGCGGATGCGGCGCGGAATCGCTGCCCAGAAAAAACTTAGGGGACCCGGACACAGCGGTGCGGAGCAGGGCGTCTCTATCCCTGGGGGTCTTTGCGACAGGTTTGCAGAAACAGATAGAATCGGCGGCCCAGTCGTCCACGACGAGGCTCAAATGATGCGGTGTCACGGTGCCCGCTACAGTTGGGCCGCACTCGCGCACCGCGGCGACGGCGGCGGCGGTGGAGCAGTGCTCCAGCACGATCCTCAGCCGCGGGAAGGTGGCGTGCAAGAGGTGCAGCGTCGGCAGGAACTTTTCCTCCGCGTTTAGGACCGTGATGGCGCCGCCGGAGGGACATTCGCCGTGCAGGTTCAGCACGAGGCCTTGGCGTTCCATTTCTGCGAAGACGGGGAAGAAGGAGGTGTAGTCTGTCACGCCGGCGGAAGATTGGGTTGTCACGTTTGCGGGGTAGGATTTTATTCCTACGATGCCGGCGGCGGCGGCGGCGATGATGGTGGAGGGGGTTGTGGTGGCGTGCAGGAAGAGGGTCATTAGGAATGTTATGTCGGGGGCGAGGGATTGGAGGCGGACGCGGTAGGCGAGGGCTTGTTCGACTGTGGTGATTGGGGGGTTGAGGTTGGGCTGTTGGGTTTAGGGTATGAGTATGGTTTGATGAATAGGGGGGGTTATGGTATGGGAAAGGGAAGAGATAGGGGGGTTACCATGACGTAGACGGTGTTTACACCTCCTTTGCCTTTATGGTTTGTTAGTATGGATCTTTGGTATCATCTGCTTTTCTTGTTTCTTTTTTGTTCTTATTTTCTATTTCTTTTGGTGAGAGAGGGCTCTTACGGATGGTTGGTGTGACGAGCTCCATCATTGCTCTATCCCTGAGATGAACTGTAGGAGTACATTAACATTGTGCTCATTCTATTTGAAGCTAGCTTCATACCATGAAAGTCTGCGGGAGCCGCGATTCTGGCTCCTTCGAGATGCTCTAACACCATACTGTGAGGTGTCTATTCTGTTCCGTATGCACGCAACTTCAAACAATTTGGGTGAGGCTTTTCGAAAGACTGGAGTTTCTAACCCGTATATGTAAATCCTTAATTATATTAGCCAATTAAGTTCTTTTAATAGTGTTATAGTTGGGCTGGAAGGATTGAGGTTTGATTTTGCAGATAGCTGGAAGCTCTAAGCGACATCGCAACATCTGTTTGGTCCAACCCCTTTAGTTCTACACCCGATAAAAGGTCAAGGGATATCGTTTGAATATAAGAGGTAATGTATCAAGACGATTGAATTGCATGGTTGGGATTCTACGTATACAATGACTTGTAGTGATTCATAGAAAAGATATAATTCTATAGGATATACCCAAATATTCCGCTAACTGTTACACTAATCGTACAGGATATGACATAGAGGTACGGTATAAAGGAGTAACAGAAAACAGTTAAAAGCCGCATACTGGTCCAAAAAGTATAGAAGACTGTTCTAACCCAAACCTTTTGCGAATATTGCGCCGACCGATGCAGTGAGAGTAGAATGCAATGCGCCCGATACCCTATACACCAAACACTTCTAATCAAAAGCGTAAAACCCTTTTTTAAGGTGCAGCAAAGGTAGTGACCTCTACTCGTGCTGTGAGCGAGATTCTCTCCTTTCATTCATGCCACCCGCCATCTTTTTCCCTATCTCATAACTGCTGATCATGATTGCGCAGGCGGGTGCAACTTTTAAGCATCTGGCTGCCCATCCCTTAAACAAACCAGACATGCCCTCTTCTTTCAAGATATGCCATAAGAATCGTGGCATTGCGAGATCTTCAGGTCGAAAAAAGTTTGCATTGGATACTTGCTGACTTGAATGCTTAGCGATCTGCTGACGTGTCTTGCCCACATCAAATGGAGTTGTGACGAGCGCTGCTACCGCTCCTGATGCTGCTCCCGCAATAAAAGAATCGACGAGGGTAGCGGTGGTATTTTCTTTTTCTCTACTTCTTGATCGGGACCTCCGGTCATCTCGCACACTAACACTGTCACGCCTGCCCCTTGATCTTTCCCGTACATCGGTGAGGACGTCCCGTCCACTTTCATATCCCCACCAGTAGATAGCGGAGAACGGAACATCTCTCCATAAGGTAAGATTCAAGCCTCGCCAAAGACTTCTATAACCTTCAACTCCTACCATTTCCCTCAAACCATGTAATGTCTCTCTGAAGTGACCGGTCGGTCCGCTTGCGTGGTGGGCTGCTTGCATCCGGGTCCTGAACATCTCGATTGGCGAAACAGCTATGGCTGCGAGAATCCTAGCAAAAGATCCGGCAACAAGAGGTGCATATGCGTCATGGATTTTGAAAACTCCATGTGTGAGAGGGGAGGTCCGAGAAGTTCTCAACCAGTCGTATCCCGCGAAGTAAATGACATTTGCAGGAATAGCCATGACCAGGGTGGGAGATAAACCTCGCCACAATGTTCGCGGTCCTTCATTGCGCGCTATCTTACGGAGGCCGTCAAACGTGCTTGTGAAATTTTTCCTTTGCACTTCCTCTGCAGCACATGCGTCCAGAGCAGCAGTGGAAGAAGGTATTGAGGGAGAGGCAACACAGTATGGAGCATTATTATTGACCCAAAACACTTCGCGACAACATGCGGATATACCAAGATTGGGTGGGAGATTCGAGAATGATGAAACACCAGCAAGGTTGGTCGGTGATGGACGATGGGAGGGAGTAGATTGCGATTGTAGACGGACACGGACAACATCGAGCGGTGTAACTGTAAATATAGTTGTAAGACTTTGACTGTACCGCACCTCGAGGAAATATAATTGAAGAGAGCAGGAGTATGTACCTAGTAAAGAAGTGAGGACACTCCCGGTAACTGCAGACAGCATCTTTTGTGTCATAGAGATAGCCAGACCTGGATCTGTCTCATCGTCATCGCTTGGAGCCATCGTGGGTCCTATCTGATCGCGAGTGTGGTGTATCCTGTCGTGTCGTTGGCCACCGAGTTCTCCTCTTCTACCTTGCGGCAACTCGGGGTCTTCCGAGTCTTTCTCAAGAGAGGCGAATGGCATATTGAGAGGTCCCCTCGCGCCGATTGATACAGGTTTTTATTTAAGGGAGTAATTGTCACCGTTCACGGTGCATTTTTGATGAGATGTGGAAAAGATAAGGGAGTGGTGACGGTAGTGATGGGCACATTCTATTTAGTGACGGAAGCTTCCACAGGCTCTAAACTTTTGTTCTTTGCGGAAATCGGGCGCGGTTCGGAGCTCTTCGGAGGTGACGTTACCGCCACAGCCGCCAACTCTCGGTTAGACCCGGAGCAATCTAATCAGATTTAATCACTTTCTACCTAAGGAGAAAGAGAAATCTATTTCACTCTGGTTCTCAACAACGGAATAACCCTCATCATCTTCTACCCAGATCATCAAATCCAGCATCTTTGTATATTCATATATCTTTCGACGGCCAGACATTGATGGTGAGCGTACAGTGAGTGTATGGTGCTAGTATGGCTCGATAGTGCTGGCGACTGTTTGCCTACTTCCAGATACACCGCGACACATCCATTACTTAAGAGGTCTCGGAAGCCAATTTCTTTCATACATACTCCGAATTGTTTCGTTAATTTATGAGGGGAGTTTGAGGTGCGAAGAGGTGAGGAGGCGCTACAGTGTCAAGCCACTATACGAAATTTTATATACGAAGTTTTTGACTGAGCGAGCATGAATTTTGCCATTTTTCAAATTGGACGGACGCGCATTATAAGCCATACAGTACCGTACAAAATCTTCTACCATCCGCCTCGCCCATTCAAAAGTGAATGACTGTAGCCGTACGGCAAAAAGCCCATTTATAGGCTGTAGCCTAAAGAGCCGATCAAAAACTGTACTGATATGTTGACGTACAGCCAGACCTAAACCCGTGCATGAATTGGGCAAGGCAGTCTGTACACCAACATGTAAGTCGGGCAGCCCTTTGTTTCTGCTGCGTCCGACGAAATCTGTGCTCGTGGAACAATTCCTTTTTGAGCCTTCTGCATAGAGCTCTAACAGTCGAGCGAATCAAATTGTGTAGAAGACCTATTTATCCACCCACTCAGAGATCAAAGTATTCCATATCAAACACCTCATACTTCATGGTACCCGAAAAGACGTCCAGATACCTCCCTATTACAACTCGGACATACCAGATGCAAGTCATATTGCATTCGAAGTAAGAAACAGAAGAGAATTACTTGAGTAGGGGCGTCTTGGTCTATATAAGCTAATGAAAAGCTGTTGGTATGAGCATCAAGGGGACTTACTCTGGAATAACATGTTATCATGGAGAGCTGATACTGTTCTCGAGATTTTGTGACACTGTACAGTACCTCTTAATGATGCCGTTATTTTTGTCTCTTCGAAATATTCCTGAGAATAATACTATTGAAGATATGGACTCATGAGAGAGCTACACTATAACGGTCAAAGAAAAAAGACGGTAAGTATGTTTCGACTCCTTTTCAGCAGCGACTTGTCTATCTATATACGCTCTTTTCACCCTTTTAAGTTATCCGTGGTTCTGGTCAAACCAATCAAAAGGCTACCCGTGAGAACTCCTGGACCACATCTCGAACTCTATTAAAGCATTGTCCCAAACAAACTCTAGCGCACACGCGCTTGGTAATAGATATATCAGCTTGGTAAAGCCGACTTCCAGAGGAATCCGGGGGTCCGACATATATGATAGTGGATAGGATATGATAGTAGCACCTCCTGGTACAAATTCAATCGAGATCTCGTTAAACTTTCAAAGCAGCTATCCGAAAGGAATTTCGTCACATAGATGCAGCAGATTCCTACAGCACTGAGGAGGAAGTAAGCATTGATATAAAGAAATCCGGAATTGCGAGAGAAGAGCTCTTCATCATTACCAAAGTACTTAATGAGTTGATAACGTTCCGACTGCATTTGAGCAGAGCTTCAAGAAACTTCAAGTGAAATATGTGGACCTGTGAGTGATATGTTAGTCCAAACCGTCTCACTAGGTGCTACTAACATTGCTATACCTCAGTTATCTGGGCCATCCTCCCTATGCCCCCAAGGCACCTGCAGATCTGCAGAGCGATTGGTTGGAGATGGAAAAGCTCAAGAAAGCCGGAAACGCAAAGTCAATCCGCGTTTCTAACCATTTAAGGGAGCATTTGGAGACCATTCTCGAAGTGGTCACGATAAAACCCGCAATGAACTAGATCCATTTCCATCCATACCTTCAACGTGCGAATCGCTCCTTGCCTTGAATAAGAGTATGGCATCGAGGTAGCCAGTTTCAGCGGTGTGACACCCATAACCACAGCTAAAGGCAGCCTACTATATGAGCCCTTGTCCAATATCGCGGTGAAGCGCGGAGCCACGGAGGCTGCGGTATGGATAAAGTGTCAACTTCAGCAAAATGTGTTTCAGTCGTTAATATGGAACTCCCACCAGAAGGGAACCAAGAGATCACGGCGGTTGGATTAACCTGTCATTTCAGAGCCCAGGATGATCGATCCTGAGAGGGCATCTCTTCCAGCAGGAAATGTCACAGCTATCTGCTAGCATTCTGAGGTTAGTTTACTTTATGATTATTCTCGAGAGACTGCGATCGGACTTGAATACGTAAGGTACCTTCTGTAAAGAAACACGGGCTCACTCCAGCTCAGTCTTTTAATCTCCCGTTTCCCTACTCGATGCCCCTCCATATGTTACTCTTTTGTGAGATGACCCGGAAATCCGAACAGGCATTTAGTCTAGTGGTACGATCAATGCCTAATGCTGCTCCTGGTTTGCCTTCTGGGTCGATTCCCAGATGTGCCGGGTTGGAAGTTTCCTACTCCTGACCACAAAGCCCCACATACTCCCTCAGGGACCTGACGGTAGCGCTGTTAAGCAAGTATACCGTCACTGGACTGTCTGTTATTTTTTTTCGTTTTTTTATTTCCCATCCTTAGTAAGGTATAGTACTCATGCCTACTAGTACACCAAGTACTTATCGTGTAGTCCTACCTTATCCTTATCCGAGTTACAATCTTGATGGGAGAGGTACTACCTACGGACGGGAAGATATCTTGAGGTTTAGCAAGGAAGGAACTACTATAGGGTTGGTAGTGAGATTCCACTTTGGTAGTTTTATACTAGCTTTATGGTTAATCTCCGGATCCCGTAGGCCAATCTAATCTGATCTTATCCTCGATAATCTTGCATCGGTGATCTTACTTTACTCAATCCGACACACCGCGGACAAACTAAGACTGTACACATCGTCCTGTACAGTCATAACTCTAGATTTCAGGATTGTATATAAACACCTGTATCTACATTAAAACCTTTATCATAGAACGACTGAAGATCTCCGGAAATACTAACCTATAGAATAATACTCTCCCTCAAGTATCTCAAAAACACACAATGGAACAACGACAACAACAGACGGAAGCAGAACTTGAGCAATTCAGAGCCCAATGGCGAAAAGAAGTCGAGGCTCGCTCCAAGGGAAAGCAATCCGCATCTCAAACCACCAAAGAACCCGAAGCAGGGCCCTCAAATCCCAAAACCCCAAAGCCGCAGAAGAACACCCCAGCGCCACTCACCTCCGCCACCGTACCCGGGGGACCCCATGACAGAGAAAGAGATGAACTCGAAGGTCGCGTCTATCAAGACCTAGAACCCGGAGATCGAGGACGTCGTCTCGATGACACCGGCCCCTCGAACCCAAAGGAGCCCGGCTCCGCCCTCGAGCACTACGAAGCCGCCGTGGAGCGCGAGCGCGAAGGCAATCTCGGAGACAGCGTCCGACTCTACCGGCGCGCCTTCAAGATCGACGCCGACGTCCACGAAGCATACAAGAGCAAGCAATTCCCAACCGCGCTGTACAAGCCACCTATGCCGAATCCCAACCCGTCCAACGCCCCCGTCACGGTGCCGAATCCAGCACACCACTCCCCAGACGGGCTCTCTGGTCTCCTCGCTTCCTTCGCGCAGCTGAGCATACCGCCCGAGCCAGCGCCGACCGAACTCTCGGCCCCGTTTCCTTGTCCCATCTCCACGCTCCCGGAGGAGCTCCTAGTCGAGATCCTGCTGCAGGTGGCTCTCGACGATGTTGGGGTCTTCGCGCGCCTCTCCCGCGTCTGTCGCCGCCTGGCCTACCTCGTCGCGACCGAAGACCGGATCTGGAAGCGGCTCTGCCTTGGCGTCGAAGTCGGGTTCGCAGGCATGCACTACGACTTCGTGGTGGACACCAAAGGGGAACCCCTGGACCTCTCAACACCCCTCACATCACCAGACGACACCTTGCTCCCTCCCCCCTCATCCCTCGAAGCCCGTCTCGCAACCACGGCCCAGACGACCCCAAAGCTGATCCCACGCCCCTACCCATCCTACGCCCATCTCCTCCGTGCCCGCCCCCGCATCCGCTTCTCCGGCGTCTACATAAGCACCGTGAACTACATCCGCCCTGGCGCTGCTTCCGCGAGCCAATACACGTGGAACTCTTCGCCCGTGCTCATCGTGACCTATTACCGATACCTACGCTTCTTCCGCGACGGTTCCGTAATCTCTCTGCTCACGACCGCCGAGCCCGCCGACGTCGTCACCCATCTGTGGAAGGAGAACATGCCCCTGAACGAGGACGAGGGGGGGAAGAAGCGGGAGCGCACGGACCGCCCATCCGCGCTGCCGAACGCGCAGGTCATGAAAGAGGCGCTGCCGGGACGGTGGCGGCTTGAGGGTCCGGGGGAGGGGGAGGGCATGTTGCATGTGGAGACGGAAGGCGTGGTGCCGAAGTATATGTATAAGATGGTGTTTGGGCTCGCGACGGCGGGAAGGGGGAGCAGGAATAATAAGCTCGCGTGGAAGGGGTATTGGAGCTATAATCGGTTGACGGATGATTGGGCGGAGTTTGGGTTAAAGAATGATAAGGGGTTTTATTTCTCGAGGGTTAGGAGTTATGGGAAGGGGGTTTAGGTGGCGGGGGTGGTGGGAGTGTAAGTTAGGAATATAAGGTAGATGGAGATGGTGGATGAACACTATATTTTAAGACTCGACCACCAGCGACGTCGATACGTTAATAATAAAGCCCTACCTTGAAACATGAAATACAGATAAATTACCAGAAATACCAGATGAAATAGTACAAAGTCCACTATTAACAGCTACCCAAACTCCCATAACCATAAATACAATCCCTCACCTTCGTTCCTCGAACTACAGCAAGACAGCACCGATTATCCCTTTCCATAAACTATAGTAGTATCTTAGGTAATCAAGGTATACCACATCCCATGAACCCTCCATAGACCTCATAGACACCCCCAACCCTTCCTTCTCCCATCGAACCCGATCCCCTGTGGCTGAGTAGGCAGGTACCTCGTCTACCTGCAGTGCCGTCACTCCTGACTTATCAAAGTCACTCGGGTTCGATTTTTGCCTGCGTCAGATTCTTTTATTTAAAAAAAAAAAAAAATTTTCCTAAGTATCTAGCCTATCTATTATCCCTTTTCTTTTTATTCCTTTTAGGGTTGGTTATAGGACCGGGTAGCTAAATTGATGAGTGCTTTGTGATTACAGGTCGGATTCTTTATGAGTGGTTGCTGTAGAAACCCGCTTTTGGGGCAAAGTTCGTTTACCTGTTCTTTTTGCCTTTTTCTCTTTGGGGCGCGAATCATGGGGAGCTGATGGGTCTGATAGATGGGACTTCGGGTTGATGGTACGGAACGGTTCTCTTAACTTTCTGGTTCAGATCGATATTTATCTCGTTTACCTGAAGATTTGAAGACTGGAGACTGAAGGGTGAGACGCCCTCTCCACAACTTTTGAATGAGGTCGGTTGTAGGATACCTGATATTCATTTTTTTTTTTAATTTTAGGGGGTTTCGAACTTATCGTTCGAGATCTAGGGCTAATGCTTTACATCCTATCCCAGAGTCTATCAACTCCTATATCCCTGAATTACCGTAGAGGTCAAGAGCATGTCTAAACACCCTGTGAGATGATATGAGAAAGTCCCATCCAATACTCAACTGAAATGCTCGCTGGAGGTTAGGAAAGAGCTCCACCGTGCCAACCAACAACCCATCAAACAGCCAAACCAAACCGACGCTTTCACATTGCGGTTGATAAACCCCTCCCAACTCTATACTAAAGCATGGAACAAGCAGATGCGGATCTAGAGGCCCGCCTCCTCAGGATCGACGTTCAAATCCCAGTCAATCTCCCCATCGTCACCATACCTCGTCTTCAAGAACTCATTGGCCTTCTTAAAATGACCACACTCAAACTAAACCCAGAAAGTCAGCACTTGTATCACGCCACCGTCCACTCCACCTCGACAGAAGAGGAAAAAGGAATGACTCACAAATCCCCTCGCCGCGCTCAACGGACTGGGATGCACGCTCTTCAGCACCAGATGCTTCTGTCCGTTGATCGCCTTACATCGGGCCTGCGCCGAAGCGCCCCAGGCGAGGAACACGATGCCGTTCGTGCGCACCTTCGCCACCGTATCGATGACCTTCTGTGTGAAGCGCTCCCAGCCCTTGCCGGAGTGGCTGTTAGCCTCGTGCGCCCTGACCGTCAAGCAGGCGTTGAGCAGGAGGACACCGCGGTCGGCCCAGGGAGTTAGGAGGCCGCCCTGTTTCGGGGGCGCCTTGAAGCTGGGGTACTCGATTGCGAGTTCCTTGTAGATGTTTACGAGGGAGGGAGGGGCTGGAGTGGGGGGTCGCACACTGAAGCAGAGGCCGTGCGCTTGGTTGTAGTTGTGGTAGGGATCTTGGCCGAGGATTACGGCTTTGACGGTGTTGAGGGGGGTATGGCGGGGCCTGTGGGGGGGGGGGGGGTATGAGTCAATGATCGCAAAGGGAGGGTTGCAGGTTAGGGGATGTTCGTGGTGCAGATTGGACGGAGATAATGAGATGGGGTAGGCTGCAGAAGGACCGTGTGGGAAAATTACCATGAATACACATCCTGTTGCGGTGGAAAAATCGTCTTCCCACTATCAATCTCCTTCTTGATGAATCTCTTTAGGTCCAGAAACTCCTTCGAGACTAAGTCCGCTTTCAAATGAATAAGCCAACTCTCATGCAGCGTGTCGATCTCTAACTTCAGCAACTCTTTCTGCTCGTCAGTGAGCGTCTTCACCCATGCTTCCTTGTTGAACTTGGGGGTTGATGAAGATCTGGATGCTGCTGCACCGGGAGTTGGTTTCGGTACGGTGAAGAATGACCTGATGCTGGCGTTCGTCTTTGGCTTCTTCGAGTCGGAGGCGGCAAGCTCGGCCGCTGTGCGTTTGAGGGACATGTTGGGGACTGCTCTACAATGGAGAATCGGAGCTGAGTAGGCAGCAAAGTGATATTCGCAATTATGCTTGTAATGTTTGAGGCAAATAATGGAGATTTTGGTGGGTTACACAGAGCAATTGAAAAAGATAGAAGAGGAGACTTGCATATACTGAGGAGTAGGAAGAAGATTGTGAAAAAGTATCTTTCTGACCGCCAATTGCAGACAAACTGAAGCCTAAGAAAATATTAAATGGCTGGTGTTCAGGGGGGAGGATAGGGCTCAGATAGGTCTAATCAACGTGATGGAGGCTGCAGTTCCGCTTCACGAAGGATGATCGTCATGAGTCGTGACCTCGCGACCGCGTTCCTAGCGCGACGCGGAAACGTGCGTCCGATCACGTGAACCGGATGATGTAATGTGTGAACATCATTGCAGTTAAAGGAGAAACGCATAACAACATCAGCACATCAGCAGTCACGATGACACCAGATTCACGTTTGCGCGTCGTTTGTTCAGGTATCAGCCTACAAGGGATGTCACAGGGGAACAAACAGGCTTTGGAATCTTCATTTATATAAGAATGGCTTCCTCGCTCTGGAATCTGGCCTTCTTTCCTCTTTACAACAACACTCTTGAAGCAAATATCAAATACAACTTCAAACCTCAAGCTTGATATCAGTCTCCTTTCTTCAATCCAAACATAACTCAACTCAACAATGGCCGACACCAACCCAGGAAACTTCGCCAACCGTCCCACCGAAGAAGTCAAAGAAATCGCCTCAAAAGGCGGCCACGCCTCCCACTCCTCTGCTGAGACAAACCCAGGTAACTTCGCCAACCGCCCCACAGAGGAAGTCCAAGAAATTGCTTCCAAAGGCGGCCATGCCTCCCGCTCATCAGCTGATACGAACCCGGGCAACTTCGCTAACCGTCCCAAGGAGGAGGTGAGGGAAATCGCCGCGGAGGGTGGCCGTACCAGTGGTAACTCTGGCGACTCAGCTGATTCCAGCGAGGTGAGTACCTTCTTTCCCTTCCAAGTTTACCATTGTTGAGCAACATGATACTGATGCTACCATAGACCGACACCGTAGCTGCCGACGAACCCGGCTCGGGCCGCAACCCAGACGGCACCTTCACGAAGGGCAGCGAGGCTGCTAAGGAGGCCGGCGCGAAGGGTGGTTCGAAGTAAAGCACCGATGGTGAAGGCTGAGGTGTTTCGGGCGTATCGGCTTCAGTCCTATCATAGGAAAATGACTTGTTCAGGCGTCCCGGCCTCTTCCCATCAAAGGAGGGGATGAAGTGGGATGGATGGTCATTGCTTAACTACCAGCGATTATGAAATCATGAATATAGCTCCTGCAGCTGAATAAAAGGGGATTGGGAATCAAATCATCTTATTTGACTTCTACATTGACTTGGTGATGGTATCTTCGCTTGACGCCTGCTTGATAAAGGAAGTGATACAGTACATACCAACCCAGGCCAGCTTCAACAAAACGTCAATAGCCAAAACCACGACGGAAAGGGAACTTTCATACATACCCCAAGCGTCCGCTCCAACCTAACCACCCCCCAACATCCCATTCCTTACTCCTCGCCCTGCTTACAACTTACTCCTCATACCGATCCCCCCACAAACCGAACACCAACCTCCAATAACTGACCCCCACTCTACTTCGAACCGTAGATAACCCTACCCCTGGAATCCTACCCATAACCTAGCCGCAACCCCCTCCGCATCCCATACCATAAACAAACAGTCCAGATAACGTCAAGTCCCGCCTCACCATTGACGAAGCAACCACCAAGTCTAAAAGTCCCCCCTCACATCTCGGTACCTTCATAGTACCGCCGACATCAGGGTGTTATGTCCCTAGTCACGTGTCTAGTCATCCTAGGTCAACATCACGGTGGGAGGATCTGGTGTGGTGTAGCTACTACTTCTATCGTAAATATACCAAATATGCTAGAACCTCTCTAAGGCACTCGTAGGTCCGAATTTCAATCGGGTGAGGTCATGTGTACAGTCCCTTAGTTCGGAAGCTGTGTTGCTAGCGTAGATATGCATGTTATAGCATACGGCAAGCAGAACCGAATCAGTGTTTCAACCATTCAGATATCGATCATCAATCAAGAAAAGCGACGGCACTGTAGTGAAGTTAAACTTTTTCATTCTATTTCCAACTATCTACATTGAAATCGAGGGGCCATGCAAAAGGTATCATAAAAGCCAAATCGCCCACGCCATAATTATCTAACACACATATTTACTTTGACATACACGAACAGTTCACCAAAAATGTCAATCCGGGGAAAACAAAAGGGCTTCCTCAATGACCGCCAATCTGGCCCTTTGGGATCGGTCTGATCCAGATGACGGCGAGCTGGAATGCGATGAACATGATACCGCAGATCCAGAAGACCTTCGCGTAATCCGTGCCGTGATACCTAAATATGATAGCGAAGATGATACCGCCAAAGTTACCGCAGGCACCGGTGAAGCCAGACACGATACCATTTGCGTAAGGATGGACGTGAGGCACGAGACCGAAGTTCAGGCCGTTAGCGCCTTCGAGGAAGAAAGCGAAGCCGGCGATGAGACCGTACATGGTTGAAGGTGTCTTAGGGTCGATGAGACCGATGGCGATGGCGAAACCCCCGGCAATGATGTTGTAGGCGTGCATGAGAAGCTTCTTGGCCCAGAGACTGCCGTCGGTGTAGCGGTAAGCAAGGTCGGAGACAACGCCACCGAGAGGACGGAAAGCGACGTTGAGTAAACCGAACATAGCGGCCCAGTTGCCGGCTTCTTGAAGCGAGAGATGGAAGTTCTTGATGTAGTAGTTTCCGAGGATGCTGTTAATGGCCAATTCACCTCCGAAGGAGCAGATGTATCCAGCACCGAGTGCAATAACTTGAGGCGAGAATGAAACCTTGAGGATTTCCTGAAGAGTAGGTTTCTGAATGACCTCACCGCGAGCGGATTCGATAAGCGTATCTGGTTCAAGTTGTGCTTCCCTGTCGCTGTACCTTAAAGGATCGGCCTTCTTATCATCTCCAAGAGAGGGTGAAGGGGAGTCGTGGTGGGCAGGCTTGTCGGTAATGTCACCCTTTACATCGACAACCGTGCCTCTATCGATGCTTGCACGACGAAGGTTCAACTCAGCAGCAGCCATACGCTCGCTCCATTTGCCGGTTGGGCAATCAGGGCAAAGAAGAAGCATGAAGGCGGCGGTGGAGACAATCAGAATGCCAGGTACGATGAATGAGACACGCCATGCAACGTGAGGTGCGAGACCGTTACTAACGAGGGACTCGAAGATAGCCGGCATGACGAAATAAGTGATACCACCGCCAGCGTTACCGAAGCCTCCAGTAAGAGCGTTGGCGGTACCGACGACGTTCTTATCGAAGAACCCGGTTGACCATACTTGGCAAGGTACGAAGCTACCTCCAAGGATACCGACAAAAAATCGGACAGCAATGAGGCCACCGGTATTCGTAATACCACCAGCACAGAAGGTAGGAATTGAACCAGCGAGAAGGCACCCTGCAAAGGTATATCTCGGGCCAAATCTATCACACATCGGGCCAGCAACAAGACGGACCAGTAATCTAAATACGGAATCGTCAGCATATCCGAGAAGTAAACGGTAAGCCGAACACACTTACGTAGCAAGAAGAGCAACAATGTTAGAGTTAGCCAGCTGATGTTGAGGTAGATGAATATCCTTGGCAATTACTTCTTTGAGAAGTGGTGGGAAGGCATACCTAAGCGTCGGGTCAGATATGGTTATTTGGGGAAAAGTGCTTCGGCACACAACCGTCATAGTGCTTACCAGGACCAAAATGCGATCATGAAACCGAACCAGGAGAAGAAGAATACACGCCCGTACATGTTGACGGGATTCAATGCTGGAATCGATCGTGCTTTGCCATTGATTGGGTTGACGTCTGGAGATGCCCAGAGAAGTCTGATGGGGAACATTTTGAAGAGACTTTGTTATGCTTTGATGAATGTCTGTATGTGCTTCTCCGCAAGTCCCAGTTCAAATATTCTTTGATGTGCTCCTTTTCTGGAGAAGCAAAGAAGAGAAGGAATGAAGTAGTGATGTGTAGTAGTGATGTGTTGTACAGTACCAAAGGTGACAGCTCCCCCCGGCGCTCGTAGACGTCTTTATAACTCACAAACAGCTTCTGACGTCGAGCAAAATGTGAAGCATCTCCGGGTGAATATCTCAACAGACTAAGACAGGCAACCTAAGCTAGCAAATCCGCGGATCTTCCCCGAAAAGAGATTTGGCTCTCTGTATGGGGACGCCACAGGATCTCCAGGGTGTTTCTCGTCGTCTTGTCCTGATAAGGTCTATTGCATACAGAAGCACTGGTATAGGTTGAAAACCCACGGACTCTCGGCTAGCTCGTTTGTCGAGACCCTTGTAGACGTGTAGATTAAGATATCAATGCTACAGAAAGGTCCAATAATTCGGTTCTCACCTTGCGGGGGGATGAAGTTGAGGAAGTTTTGATCTAGAGGAACGACGAAACAAATTAGATGAGATATCCCGATCGGACACGACTATGCAGATTGACGTTGAGGCTTTGAAATTCAGATCTGGAGGATCAGAAAAAGGGCACTCGTCGAACAGTAATAGTACGGAAAAGTACACGCCTGGGACCTGGGACATGTCTTATCTCGAATGTTGTAGATAGCGTGTCCGGGTATGGCTGGGAAGGCGCTTGGTAGATCTGCCTTATCAGCAATACCCGGTCAGGTCAACTTCTTTACTGCGAAAATACATAAAGACCCCCAATGACCCCATCTCCGCGGCTTGAAATACTGCTGAAATACATGAAAAATTCTTTACAGTGGTAGATCCTCAACCGAACACCAACCCTCTGCCGAGAACTAGAAAACGGGTATCTGGCGCCTAGAAAACACGACCGACCCTCTATCAACGACCCCCTCCGATAAGATACAAACATGGATGGTGGAAAGAAAGATGATGTCTGACTTTGAGGTGTTATACGGGAATAATGAACTGTAGTATATAAAGTGGTTACACGAACAAATATCGCTCACCTATAAAGTTCCCATACAGTTTTGCCCTTCGAGGTCGTTGTGCCTGACAAGGACCCTCTCCGTCCCGTTCCTACCAGCAAGAATCCAGCATGTGCGAACTACAGTATGAAAGCTCCTAGCTCCCGTCAAGGGCGTGGGGGCCCCATGGAGGCGTTGGCTGTGAGACACTGAGACTACAGTTGGAGAGGGCCTGGGTTGTCCTTTTCAGCGTTTCCTTATCAGTGTCGAATGAGATGAGGTTTTAGCCTCCCGATGAGTTTCTCCGCTGCCGTCAACTCGAGAGGTCACGTGAAAAAGGTATTTGTGTTTCAACATACAACGAAATATATTCAGACTTTCCTGTTACAATAGTTTGTGGTCTAGAATATATAAAGTATTAATAGAATCAGCCTTCACTCAAGCCCCTTAACTTTGCTCAAGCCCTTGGGTCATGTTGTGGCTTTTGTGAAGTGCAATTGTGCCTCCCAAATGCATCTCCGGTGTAAGGGGCTAGACACCCATGCAAGCATCAAGATGATATATTCTGCCAGAAACTGTCGTAGTTCAGGAGATACACGTTACAGCTGTACTGTACAGTACATTCCTTTTTTGAAGACACCTTCTCGTACATAATGTTACCGCGGAAACATTACATCGAGCTACATGCGGCTCCACTTCCCTGACTGCGTTAAATTTCTTCGTTGGCTCTGGCGTACCGGAAGTCCATCTTCCCATGTCGTCCATCATTTCTTTTGAAAGTCTTGCATTTCGTAAAATTGGTCGGAGACGAACAAGAATTCCCGATAAACCAATAAAATCTTTCGTAAAGCAGATATCCGCCCTTTTAAGAACCCCCATCCAACAGCCCCTTATGCAAATAAAACTTAGATGCAATAGCCCCGCGAAACACCGGAAATCCGCTGAAATGCTGTATAGAAAAGAGATCATCACAAATTATCGTTTACTCATGACCGCACTGAGGGATAATAACATAGTTCCGGATGATCAATGTTGATTCGAAGGACCGGCGTAGGGAAAATCGAAATATCTCCTGTCAGCTTTAGAATATATGTCGACTTCCAATGGTTTAGGAGGAGGTGGCGGTGGTTGACCGTTCTCAAGGGGCTTCTGACCCCATACCACATATCTGTTAGAGATTGTCAGCTATCAAACTTTGATAGATTTACAAGGTGAGTCGACATACATCTTATGGTATGCGTGAACACTCCGATCGGAAAGTGATTTTCTGACGTTTACCAAGTAGACTTCGATTTCGTCCTTCGTCCAACCAAGACCTCGATGGAACCAAGCGAGACTGAATGCTTGCAGTCCGTCTAATAAACTGTCCTCGCTGAATCGTCCTAGCATTTTGAATTGTGGATCCTTTGGCCAGGGATTTATTGGAAGCTTATACACCTCCTCGTGCACATTAATAAAACCTGCTTGTTCATACCAACGCTTGAGTTTGTTGGCGATCCTAAGGGGTTTCCCTAGGTTCATAGCGGCCATATCTTGCGTCTTAGTCCACTCAGCAAAGAGGTAATCGGGTCCCATTGTACCATCGTCACAGTAGATGGTTGGCATATACTCCTGAGATTCCATCCATGCCCCTGGTTTAAGATAACGAAATGATTTTCTAATGACCTCCCGGAAGTCATGGAAGCACCCAAGTAGAACTCTGGTATGAACATAATCATAATAGTTAGGCTTGATCATCCAATCTTCCTCGGCTGCATCGTCGATAATGAATTTCACATTTTTGGGTACCCTTCCCATCCCGTTAGTAGATTGAATATTGGTTCATGGAGTGATGTACACACCATTCAGGTTGTATCGGGGACAGATCCGTTCCAGTGATCTAGCGGATAAGTTAGTGGTTGCTATTATCCAACTGTACGAGAGGTATCCACCTCAGCCTTCGGAAATTCATGTCCTAGATGATTGATTAATATATGAATTTTGTGCCACGTGAGCTGTAGCCCCGAGAAAGCTGCACTGACCCATCTGAATGGCCCATTTTCCCGTACCCGTCCCAATGTCAAGAATTCTCCTAGGATCGTTCAATGGCGCATAATAATTTCTTCCCCCGAACAAGACCTTGAGTATCTCGAATTGAAGATCCATCCTCTCACACTCCGGCTGGAAATTATCAGTGCCATGTCTAAGGTATAGCTCTTGTATGGTAAAGACGGACCTGGTCATTCGGAAATAGATAAGCTAAGTCCTGTGCGTTAGCAATAGCCAAAAACATGCGGTAAAAAGACCAAGGATGGGAATACTTACAGCCTGCCTGATAAGCATGATAGGTCCGTCCATTCTCCTTTATGAAGTCGAATATACTCTCTCTGACTGATTTCGTGCTTCTACGATGCTGTTAGACCCTAGGTGACTCTCGAGGACATTATGCGCGCGTATGAGGACTAACGTCTGATAACTTCCCGTCGGATCTGAATTTTCGGACTGTGTGACAATGATAAGAGTCAGTTTATAGATCAATGTGCCATGGAGTAGGTCACAACAATGGGGTATGGAGGAAGATTTTCGGGAGGCGAATAGAACGTACATCTGGCTCGATAGTATCCAGGTCGCTACCGCCATCATTAGATGATGGCGGATCAGAATAATCATGAGGAGCGTAATGATTCATATTCATGGTGGAAGGAGAGACTCGAGCTTCGTTCCCGACAAGGTGGAATGAAAGCTGTTGCCGTTGAGGATGGGTACCGAGCAAAGGTTAGTGGCGCCATGGATTTGGAAGCGAAAACCCGAGTGAAAATAAGAGACGGGACGACACCCAAAGGACCATCTTTGAACCCCGCTCATCCTGAGTCTTGGTCATAGAACTGGCTTGACCGTGCATACGGTAAGGTAAACCCATAACCTTTAAAACCCCTATTATTGGCTATAAGGGGAGTTGTCTTTCAACTAAAAAGCATTTTCCAACAACCATTCACTAGGCGATCAGAGAACTTGTACTTCTTGTACAACCTCACTCTTTGTATGTCAGAGTAGTCTACTTTAACGTACTACTATATCTTATGGTCATTTATTAAGATTGACGTATCGGTTCTTTCCTTGATGTTCACCCGAGACAACGTCGGTTCATGTTCTCCATAGCAGTCCCTAGATAGTTCTAATCAAGACGCAGACGATGAAGAAGTTGTCTCCAAGGTAAAAGGTCGACTCTAGTCACCTTTAAGGTCCATCTGTACTAATTTTTGAACCAGACACACTGGTGTGTTTTGCCGTGTTACAAGTAATTCAAGCGGCGAAACTCCTCTCAGCTTCTACTCATGTTTGAAGAAACATCTCCATGGACGGAATTCCAGATTCCCGGGCCAAAGTCCCGGTGTAATGGTTTTAGACCCTTTCGGACACGACTATCATGGTTCATCAACAGTAGTCGAAGGGCTAACGAGACGCACGTAACCCAATACCGCTCAAGTATTTGGGGATTTTAGGATGGCAGTTTGTGGGGTGTGGGGTCTCTGCTTCCAAAAACTGCGCCGCATGAATCGTGGAGCTGTCAGGCTGCATCTCAGTCCGAATTGGTGTAGTTACTTGATCCAACAACCGAGATATAACCAATCCAGCTCATAGAATGCAGACCACACTTGGCAAGAAGTGGCCGCCTATAGCAGATTTTAGGACTTTACTTATGCCGTTGTAGAGCCTAATATCTTTCTCGCTACCTTAGCTACTCATCTGGTCTGCAAATAGCAGGCATCTACCACACAGAATAAGATGCGTGCGGAAACTCTGAGGAATGAGACGAAAGCGGCACATGCAAGACGGTGGTTTAAGGGAGCATTAGGCTATCAACCGCCAGAAACCGCATTCTCGGAGTATCTATTTGTTGGTTTTGATACCTATTGAGGCCCAATTGGAGGCATTTTACCAGTTCACACAAACCGTCCGATGAATGCGCAAATCTAGGGTGGTAACAATCAGAGCGAGCTGATTCGAATTCCTAAGGCGCCCAAAGTCACTAACTTGCACTAATAGAGATGTAATGGGTTGATAGTACCAGTTGAGCCTGCCTTAGCCATATATTGGATTCCAGGGGTAAAGATATGAACATGAGATCTAAGCATACCACAGTTAGTGTCCAAGCTGTCCTCGTAGAGTTCACTATCTATATATTAGCTACAGTGAGTAAGACATGAATGTATTTATATTGCTCTCAAACGACAGATAAATTCTGTAAGTCGGGATTAGATCACATGCATGTATTAAAGGTCAGCACTGGTTTCGCCGTAAGAAGTTGTGAATCTTCCTTGAACAACGTAATATTCAACATCATCTTCGGTTGGCCAACCACCCCATCTCTTACTGCGATCGATTACCTCCCGGATAAGTAACACAAGATCATCGGAAGCAGCATCTTTGCGATCGTCCCAATGTTTCCAACTTCGCTCTAGAAAAACCCGGATAGCGGTTAGCATGCGGCGTAGTTGTTTGTATCCGTTATGAGATGCTTGTAATTCCTTTTGTAGGTCATCATTATGAAGAGTCAACCACTGAACTAGCGAAAGTATTCCCTCATAATCATGGAGAAAACCAAGCGCTCGGACGTAAGAATGGAGAACAGCAGGATGGGGAATCCTAAGGAGTGGAGTAGAGATTGTTGACAATTCTAATAACATATCTGTGGAGTCCTCGGTCTTCAAAATATTAAAATTCCCTACGACGGCCTGGAAAATGTGGCGGATGTATCTAGATCCGTTTGAGAGAACACAATCAGCTTCAGATAAGATGATTGATGGGACGCTCTCGAGGGTCTTTTCTTTGAGATGTATGCTCGCCAGGGTTGCATTCTCGAGTCCAATGCATAGATAGTGAAAGCCTTCAGTGTCAATCTCCAGTGTATGAAGCTGCATATGGTCATATAAAACCCGCATCATACTTCGAGCAACCAAAGGTATCGCTACTACAGGGATATCGAAACTTCTGTGAACCAACTGGGTGTTAGAAACCATTGCTAAGGTCCGTAGCACTAGATTGAACGCATGTCTATCCTTGGGAAGTTGACGTTGTACCAGGTGATAGGCGTGCACAATAGGTAATCGGTTGCGCAATGTCATCCCTAAAATCACAGTTTCCTCATCAGAGTAGTCAAAGGTGTACCCAGTGTATTCATAAGGAAAACGGGACAACAGCTGAATAAAACTGAGTAAGAGACCTCGCCAAGGTTTTGGTTCCTTTTTATCGACAATCCGGGGTTCTTGAGAGAGTAGCGTCGTGATCAACTTGTCCTTGTGCCGAAATTTTCCTTGGTACATGTACTCAATGCCCTGTTGAAGTGATTCAGCGTGCGCAATGAGGAAGGTTAGACAGTGTTCAGACGCTTCGATTCCTTGCTCTCTCATTTTCAGGTAGAGCTGATGAATGGAGGGTGGTGAGGACTCAAGATACATCTTCTCTTGCGGCGAGATTGGTGCAGGAATAACCTCTTTACCATCCCCTGGTAAAGGTTGGTCCTTTTCATCGGGCTCAACTGTGTGCTTGCTGGACCGAATGCTATCTTGATAAATCTTTCCAAACATAGCAAGATAGACATCCGGAACTCTCTCAGAATGACTCTTTTCATAGGCTAGGAAAGCAGCCCAAGCTTCTTCCAGAGTCCGAGTCGCATTTATTCGAGCAACCCAAATGTTGAAGCGCTTGTCGATAATACTGTGACTTAGATGGCGGGTTTGAATTGTTGGACTACCATCAGTGTCCCAACCGGCATAGATGCTCGCCATTTCTTCCCACACTCTCGTGCCGTAACCAGCTTCTTTCATTTGACGCATAACCTCACCTGCCCTCGTAATTCCATGTTCAGGACCAATATCGGCATCCACACCCGTTTTTTCCTCCTTCCAAGGTGGCCACGACCTTGACTTCAGTTTCGTCCACTCTATCTCTTGGGACGTTTTCTTTCGCGCTAGTTGAACCCGAATCACCGCTCGATATCCAATTCGACTAATTACGAGTGGGGGATTGTACTCTGCCATCCTACGAAGAATAGCGAATTGAGCCCGCTCCTGCATCTCAATGGTGTTGTATGGTCGCTCTCGTGCTCTTTTGGAGAGTAGAAGTAGGGTTCGGTTGAAGAGAAGGGTTATTCGAGCTTGTCGTTTGCGCGAAAGCGGTTCCACATTTGGTTTTGAAGTTTTGCCAATGCTCTCATTGAACATTGTAGCAATATCATAAATAACAGGCGGCCATACACGAAACGCGTGACGCAAAAGGCGGGAAATGACCATGAGCGTAGTTGCTTCATCCTGAACCCTGGGGATCATATTACTCTGGTTAGTGCTTCCCAAAATTTTCAAGGCGTAGACAACCAAGAGCCGCAATGCATTAGCTGAGATATTGTTCCTCCGCAGAAGGATTAGATATACGAAGGTAGGAATGGGACAACCGCCATCAACGTAATGGCCTCTTCTTTTATGTGTATGTTCCAGCAATGTCTTTGCAGAACTGTACGGCGCACTGCAAAGTATATCCGACCATATTTCAAGATCCTTGATAGTATAGCCTTTACGGTGAAGGTATAACAGCTGATCATCGTTCAAAGCAGGGGGGTTTCCATCTGAATCCAGGAAAGTCTCAAACGGTAACGGATGTAGAGTAACTGTAGACTCCAATTTTCGGCCCTTGCTTTTGATATAACTTGCTAAGATCGACTGAAGTGAAATAGGTGAAGTTGGTGGGAACAGTCGCCGTGCCGAGTTGACAGACGTTGACCTTGTCCATCCTGCGCGTACAGCCCATGTATCGGAGAGCTTAGAAGGATCGAAATAGCTTTTAGGCGAACCAAAACTACTATCCGCTTGCGAGATAGCATCGATTAGTAACTGCGAGGGACTAGGACGTGCTGATTTGATCGCTGCATTACTGGGCACGGGTGGTCGATATCCAGTCCTGACATAAATCTTCCTGAAGAGGTACTTTCTTCTCTCTTTGATTCCTTGTGTACAAAGTCCTCTCGGCGCCACCATAGAATTATTATGAGTTGAGGAAGGACGGTGGGAATCGTTTTCAGGGGGGCTCGAGACTGGTGGTGCTTGCGATAGGGCATATGACCCAGAATTGCGTGTAAGCGTCCATGTTTGCGAAGGATATAGAAAGCTATACTGTCAATCTGTAAGCATTGCACCGAATATTGTTTGTAACGGGTCCAGCAATTTGGAAGAGAAATCGTTAAAAAGGTATCAACTCACTCGATTAGAAGATTGCGCTCTAATTGATAAACTAGAGGTGCAATTGCGAGGCAAAAGAAAGAGAGAGATCAATGGCATTCATCAAGACAAAATAAGTATGCGTCCGGATGGCTAAGGCAGATCAGAGTGTAATATGAGAAGTAAACTTAGGGTAGTTGGGTTTATCCCGTCTGGCACGGAGAAGACAAGGCACGTGATTTCGATACCAAGCGATCACGTGACCTAATTATTAACCATTCTCAACACAGGACCTTCCTCCATGATGATAGAATCTTCTTTGCGCCATATTCTCATCAACTATTCTGTAATTCTCTTCACAGTTACAGATTCCGTCAAAGAAATAGTAGAAAACTTCATATAACAGTGCGGTGCGGTGCTGCATCTATCTTTTCACCTTGCTTCATTCCTGTTGTGTCCACTTTAGTCCCGTGTTCCTCCCGACCCTCCAACCCCCGACGATCAAGAACATCCAAACCCAGCGCCGCTTGCCAATAGCCTGCCGAACACGACTTTATTCCATCTTTATTACTTCCGCACAATCGCGCCCTTCACCGGCGCGTCAAGGTCCTGTTCTTCAGGCCTTCGAGCAAGGCACGCGGTAACGGTGAAAACTGCATTCTACCAGCTAAGGACCAGATAAAAGCATATTCCTTATTCACGCGCGCCTTCCTCCATCGTAGACCATCAACGATCATTTCGATAACCACTGGCAATCCTCTCGCTCAGAGCACAAGCAGTCACGTCGTCAAGATGGCGGCCGTCGCCAACGGCGCTCTAACACCGCCCGTCATTTCTGAATCCTCTGTTTCTTCGACTTTGGCCACGAAACGAAAACGCTCTCCGAGCAGCGCTCAAGCATTGCCAAATGGTGACCATGTTGAGGAGGAGACACAGATATTGCCAGATCCAAAACTACCTTCGCGTCTATTAGAAGATATCGGCACTGTGCTCAGAAAGTATGTCCTAATTCACTATCATCAACCTCTAATTACTTACAGAGAACTTTCACCGCAATAAGTGCTAACCCTCGTCTTTCTTTAGCATTGACACTAGCCCTTCAATATTAGAGCGCCCTCTACGTACGAGTCGCGGCAGGTCGCCGTCTAGAGAACCTTCTTCAAAGAAAACGAAACTTTCAGAAACCGATCCGCGTTCCATCATCTCCAAACTGCTGACGGGCGCATACTTCTCTCTTGAAGATTTGACCAAGGATGTCGAGGAAGCGTCTTCTGCCGTGTTGGCTTCGGTTCAAGAAAAAGAAAACATGCCTAATGGAATAGCACATAAGAGCGTGGAATATACTACAGATAAATCTTTGCTTGCGAAGGTTCTCGCTTTCAAAAAAGTCACAGCGGAGATTGTGGCTCGCGAAGAGCAGCGCAAACGGTTTAAAACCCAAAATAACCCGGAAACTAAAGCAGGAATGGATGGTGTTGCCAAAGTAGAAATTAATGGTATTGTTAATGGTCTCAGTAAGATCAGCGTTTTGGATGGAAGTGGTAACGGGAGAGCTGTGCTCACGCTTTACGCAAATGCACAAGGACCGAAGCAACTCTTTTCGAGCTTACAAAGGCCTCAATCTGTGAGGAAGCGCACAAGTTCGAGTTCTGAGTCAACACTGGACTCTTCCATCAAGGTCGTACTCCCATTGGATGACTCGACGTTTCCCAATATGATATGTTCAAGCACAATTTTACCATTTCAGGACAGTGCTCAAACCAAAGATCAGAAGAAAATACCAACCCTCGGAGAACTTTTCCCCCCTCCCCCTGGCCTTGCTCCGCTTCACCCTCCGAGACCAGCAAAACAGTCATCTACGAGAGGATCAACCATAATTTGGGGTGCCACTGAGTCAAACCCTAAATCAAATCGGAAATCCGTATCGACATATAGCACTCAGAAACTGACTGTGGGTCAATCTCTGGGTTATAGTGGTGTGGATATACCGCAAGAACCTACCTCACCAGCGGCGAAGCGGAAACAGAGAGATCGGGCGCTAAGTACTGGGGAAGTACACCCGCCGCCATCAGAAGCCGCTATAGCGAGTTTGCAGCAAGCCAAGACGGACGCGCTTTTCAGAAGTGTCTACTCTAGTTTCGCCCCATGTCGAGACAATTCAGTAGCAGTGGTTCCAGAGGAGACAAAAAACCGCATGTGGTGGCATAAAATCGGACATAAAAAGTTTCAGGAGCCATGGACCGTCGATCCAGCGCTGCTCGAACCGGAGGAGGCAAACAATGGCATGCCCAATGCCGACCCCGTCGATGAAGTAGAAGCGTTCGAAGAGGCCGTTAACAATTTCGTTCCAGAGGATGATATTGCCGCTCAAGAGTACGAAAGATTTACTCGGGAAAAAGAAGTACACGAAATTCTTCAAGAAATATCAGAGATGTTAGAGACGCTATCGTCATTTCAACGGATTAGAAACGCATCTCTTGCATCGAATATACGGAATCAAACTACTCAGAGCTCATCCACATCCCTTATGGGAAGTCCAACGACTCCCTCGTCTGCAGAACTCGACCACTACAATCTGCTTAAATCACAGTTGTCACTTATGATCTCCATGCTTCCACCGTATGCTGTTGCAAAACTTAATGGAGATCAACTTGCAGATTTGAATATCAGCAGGAACATAGTAATCGAAACAAACAATTATGAAGGCATGATGGAAGAAGACCAAGCTTCACGAAACGCAAAGACTGTTGCCTTGAATGCACCTGTTTCAGGTAGTTCTACTGCGAGAACTGTATCAGGAAATCCTGCACCCCCAGCGCATTATCCGAATGCATCACCTGCCTTCACTCGTCCGATCCCAACACCCTTGTCCCGTCAAGGACCGCAATCGTACTATCCTCAACAACAACCGCCAAGTAGATCTCCTGCAGTCAACTATTCTCGCCCTCCGACAGGAGCGTCAACTTATCAATCTCAGCCAGCTTTTCCGCCACAACGACAAGGCTATGGCCAACCACCTTACAACCAACCGGCTCCTAGACCTCAATATAACCCTCCAAACCCGCAGCAATTCTATCAACGACCCCCCACGCAAGGGTATGGTGTTGGACAGCAATACTATCAGCCATCTCCTCACTCCCAACCCCCAAGTCGGGGATACCAGCAAGGACCGTCTCCCGCATACGGACAACGCCCTCCCAGTACACCTGGTGTATACGGGTACGGCGCTTCACCAAGTCCTCATCCTCCCGCTGTATCTCCTGTTAAACAAGCGGCCGCCAACTATTCTGCTCATCAATACAATCAGAGCAGACCTACGTATCCCACTCCTAACCCTGGTCAACCAAGACCTCAGTATTATCCGCAACCGCCGAGTCAAAGTACTCCGCAGTATGTTCCTCATATCTCTTATGAACCTCCACTCCGACATCAGTACCTACCCCCTCAAACCATATTGTAACGAAGTAAGCTAATTTCTGGTAGATCAAATACTCCAGTAGGTATTCAACCTCAACCAGGACCAGCTATACCCACGGCACCTATAAATCACAACGGTCCGACTACTCCTCAACCGCCTAATGGGCAGTATGGAAATCGTGTCAACGGTGCTCCTATGGTTGCTTAACTCTAACTTGAGAACTTTGGTCTCTCTAGAGATTTTGAAGGCGTTCTGGTCACTTATCTTTTCGACGATGGCAAATGTACGTTTATCAATGTGTCATTATACTTAGATCGTTTAGACGATTGGGACAGCTCTTCAGTTCCGGAATTGGGAATGCATTTCGTATGGCGTTTACAAAACTTCTGTGGGAGGGTGGGATGGGCATCTGTGGAGGGAGGTACAATAGCTTTACCCTGCCCTTTTTAGTAGCTATCTGGGTAGGGGGTGACTCTTAGATAATCTTTTCTTGGGGGATCCGGCTTTTGCAAATGTATCTAATTACAAGATAATGTTATATAGTACTATACAGCCTCCTATGACCAAGTTACTGTGACCTGTTAAACCGATCTAAGAATGTCTCCAAACCTACCTTCTGCTTAGCTTGTACTTGCTACCTATATAATACCAATTAACAGATCAAAAATATTATAATGCAGTGAAACCATAACTTGGCAAGACTTTTGAGCGGAAGGAACAAAACGTATGGTGCTCAACCAGCAAAAAGCAAAAGTAAATGTGGTTACGACACAGACAAGATTCGAACTTGCGAGGCCGAAGCCATTAGATGACTGAATCACGTGGTAATTCAAGTCTAACCCATTAACCACTCTGGCACTGTGCCTAGAAGTAACTGCATAATACTACCATTTTATAATTTAGTAACCTTTCATCCTAAAAAGTGATCAGTGAGCAGGTGCAGCTGTGGAGTCATTGTGCGCTTAAGAGTTATTTTTAGCATTATTCGGTTAGAGAAGGTACGAGAGTCGGGGTTAAGGAGTGTAAGGTGGGGCAGTTTGCGTACTTGAGCCGTTTAGGGGTCATCATTTACCTGAGATAGTATCAATTTCCCCTTAAAATAACCTTAAGAACGACTTTTAAAAATGCTCTAAACGCATGAGAATAAGCATCTAATTGTTCAACTAGTTTTGATGAAAGCACTAAGATACGGTACATCAGAGGTTTGAGCTAAATCGACTATCATAATTACAGATATTAGATAGAAGACTTCTTGCTCAAGGCCCACCTCTCCGTCTCATCGTCCTTTACAACCTTTCCCTCGCCCAGCAGCTTTTTCAATATTTGCTCAACTCCCTTCTGCGCTGGTTCCCAAAGGTTCTCGGGGTAATCTTTATATATGACCTTTACAATTTCCATACTCGTCCACCCAGCATGACTATCGTTCTCCTGGGTTAGTACATCGAGAACTTGATTTTCTCTTTCCTTTCTGTGTGCGATGTATTCCAAAATCTTGCCTTTTCCATCTTCAATCACAGGACCATGTCCAGGATATGCTCGACCAGAAAATTCCTTGGACATATGATCTAGGCTATCCAAATATTTCGTCAAGTCTTCGAACACTGCAGTGCCCTGGCCTAGTACGTTATCTCCCGTAAACATCGCGTCCTCTTCTTCCAATATCAAGGCCATATGATCCGTTGTATGACCTGGGCAGTAGAAGGCCCGCAGAGTTGCGCCTTCCGTCGTAAATTTCTGCCCATCTGCTATGTCTTCCCATCCTTCGTCTGGTGTATTCTTAAAGACCTTAGTCGATGACGAGAGCGAAAGGAGATCAGGCACCCCTTGAACATGATCTTGATGCCAGTGTGTCAAAATTGCTTGAGACACGGACACTTTCTCAGAATCTAATACAGATTTCAAGGCATTTCGCCAGACCGGTTGACCTTCACCAGTATCAATGAGTAGGCGCCGCGGCCCCTGACCAACAAGGTATGTATTTGTGCCTTTGAAACAGTGAGTGGGATGTCTCAAATACAAATCGTGATGCTTACCTTGAAGCGTAAACTAAGCATCGTTAGAGAGAGCTTGTAGCACACGAGCAACCTATTGAATCACCTTTCCGGGATTTCCGCCTAAGATTCGTATCACTCGAGCCGATAGTCTTTCGATCTCGGGAAGAGGGACGAGTTGTGCTGCCATGCTGAGCTAGATACAAATAGCATATAGCTAATCTTGAAGGTTAGCTAGTCTTCGCAGATGATACCTACTATAACGGATCAAAAGGTACTGTACAAGACTTGAGATAAGGATGTGCTCTAATCATGTCGAAAATTAAGAGGTGACAGTCGAACCGAGGCGGTCGGCATCTGTGAAAATAAACGCCGATACAATAAATTTGTTTATCCTCACGACGAGTACCTTGATGCCAGCGCACACTTCTACGATCAAAATTCATAGGATTTTCGTGCTATCATGTCTAATACGGAGGATGATGATATACCGTAAAATCATGTTTTACCCACCGCTTGACAAATCTGAAACTAATAGGGATTATGCAGACAATTATCGGCTGGTGCCCTCGACGCTCTGAAAGATTTTTACGGAGAGAAAGATAAGCGCGAAAAACAGTTTGAGGAGTTGAAGTCCCGAGCAGAGAATGAATTTGATCAAAAACCGCTGTCAATTGAAGCCTTTGCTGAGGATTGGAATTCGAGTCAGTTCTGGTACAGCGATGAGACCGCAACAGCGCTTGCGAAACAGCTGCTAGATGGAGCAACAAATGACACTTCTATTGCCGTCGTATCTGCACCCAGCGTGTTCATCCAGCTCAAGAACCTTCTTTCCTATGGCGAATACGACATTAAGCCTAGGCTTGCTCTCCTTGAGTATGATGAACGCTTTTCTGTATTCAAGGAGTTCGTGCCGTACGACTTCGAACAGCCCATCCGTCTTCCTAGAGAACTAAAAGGAAATTTTGACCGCATCATCTGTGATCCACCATTCCTTAGTCAGGACTGTCAGACCAAGGCTGCCTTGACTGTTCGTTGGCTTTCGGTTCTCGGCCAGGAACAACTTCGACTGATTGTCTGCACTGGGGAAAGAATGAGCGAGTTAATTACGAAACTCTATGCGAAATCAGGCATCCGAACGACAAGTTATGAAGTCAAGCACGCTAAAGGACTCAGCAACGAGTTCAGATGTTATGCTAACTTCGAATGTGCATCGTGGAACTGGATGTGACTTCTAGGATATCTTGAAGAAAGTTCTTTAACCTACCTCATGTCGGGAAGATGTTGGTTCTCATCTTCGAATAATTTTGATACTACAGAAGTATCATCACCCTTTCTGGAATAGCGCAACTTTTTAATATCGCGTGTTCACTTCCCGAATTTCCACCGACACCCAAGCTTTCAAACGTTAGATGGAATCATGGGAAGCTTCATTAACCCCGCGAAATCACCACCCTTTGATTCAACCGTACGTTAACCATGGCTTGTATCTTCTGCAGGATTATCAAGGGTATGAAGTACTCACAATCCTCTCATATTTCTCGCTAAATGGCACGTCAGGCGAAATCCCAAGCTTCAAGCTCTTTGAAAGTGAGAAAACGCTAGCTTTCCTCGACATCGGACCGCTAAGCAAGGGACACTCTGTAAGTTGTACAAGTACCAATATAGTCAACAGTGTTAACACGCATCAGCTCATTATCCCTAAACACCATGGAGCTAAACTCACGGATATACCCGACGATCAATTGTTAGAAGTTCTCGTACGTCCCGCTCTACTTTTAATATTGAACCTTGATGAGTAACAGAATATGGTTTTAAGGCGGTGACCAAAAAGATTGCTACTGCTACAGGTGCAACAGATTACAATATTCTACAAAACAACGGCAGGATTGCGCACCAAATGGTGGACCACGTACACTTCCATTTCATCCCGAAGCCAAATGAGGAAGAAGGACTCCAAATTGGATGGCCGACTAAGGAAGCAGATAAGGGTGCTTTAGCAACTTATCTCGAGGAGCTAAAGGCGAAGATGTAAAGCGAAAATATATGTGGTACGTAACTACCGCACAGGCTAGAAGCATATTTCAAATGAGAGAGTTCCGTTAAGGAAATAAAAAAAAAATGAATCCCACAATTGTACCTCGTCAGACAGTCCTACTTCTGTATATCTGCTCGTCTTCAAATTAGACAATCAGGACCAAGATGATATCGACTCGCAACTGACCTCAGATATGATTCTCCCTTTACATGCCATGATTGGTGGCCCATCATTTCATCGAGCACAAAATGCTTACCGTGAATATGAAATGTTAGGGCCAGTGAGATGATCGTTAAGCTGTAGTAACATACAGGAGCTACGATTCTCATCAAAGTTCCAGGGCCGGCTTCGCCATGATATGATGCTTGTACAGTATTGTGAACTAATATAGAACGAAATATAGGATAGCGCGGTAAATATGGCGTACTGCTCTTGATTGAACAACCACATTATCTATAGACAACAGCAGAAGTCGCTACCTCACCGGTCCTTGGTATCATGAAGTCCAGTAATTAGGAAAATCTCCACCTTCCTAGTACAGTTCAGCACTGTATACTGAGCATGTAGCTGTAGGCTTGGATTCATCGTACACCACGGCAATCGATGCAGAAGTTACGAGAATGGGCGTACATTAGCTCAGTTATCCGCTGGTCGCAAGAATCCCAATCACGTATTCCGGTGTTTCGATGTGCGATCGTTCGAATCTGCCTGAGCCCAGGAAAACAATCCTGGTCTACAAGTTCGGGGAAAATTCACCTACGAAATTATATAAAGATTGGTCTCTTGTCATATATACCAGATTTCTAGTCAAAGATCCGTGTTCATGAAAGTTGCGAAAGTTGCGGTTGTATCGAAGCTAATTTATTAGTTGAGAAATGTTGTTGATGACGCCGACGGGATCATCATGCGGGACGTTTGTTTGGGACAAGCGAACTGTGTCTCCTGGAACATACATACAGCTTTTTCGATCGAAAAAGTAAACAACTTAAGACCTACTTTAGAAGCCGTTTGCATTCTCGAAGCCCCATCACCTTTTCCTTCTAGACTTTCACTTTGGGCCTGGATTTCCCCAGGTGCGACGTTTCACTGTTGAAGCCGGTGTTCATTCGACTTGCCAACACCAGCGCGGTCACCACAATACTTTTCCTTCGACGCGCCCGTTCCGCACAAACCCGATTTCTATCTAGCACAGTTAAAGCACCGGATGTTCTGTAGCATCTCACCGCTGCGCCGAGGACCGAAAGGCGACGCGTTTATTCAAACACAACTTTCAAATAGGATACCGCATCCCACAACCGTAACCACCACGCTATCCAAGCATTGAGGCTCGCAAATCGCATCACACCTCGCCAGCCCAACAGATTGTATGCATAGCTCCAGGGCTTTCATACAGTATGGCCGGAAGCAGTCATGAAGGTGAAGACTTGCGAACGTTCGAAATACCGGATTCAGACTTACCTCCTCTACCGACCGACGATGACGAGTTTCTAGGAGATGAGAGTGCATTTGGGGACAGCCAGGTGAACAGTGATGGCATATTGTTGGATAAAGAACTTAATCGTAAGCTGATGGATGTGGAGTCGAGCTTCTTACCCGAGCTTTCCCCCCAAAATGCCACCTCCGCTGCGCCAGTAGGGGTTGACGATACCTATCTATTCGGGGGATCTCCAGGGCATACGCGGCCACGATCTAGAATGAGCGGACGAAGTCACGGAGAACAGGACGTATCCGAAATATCAAAGATGGATTCCCCATCACCAGAAGAACATGCGCTACCATCGTCCTCCTCACCTGCGACACCTGAAGATGCGTATAAGACGCCCGCACCTGCCCGTATCGAGAATGAGGTTGATTTCCAGGCCGGGGATACAACGCATGATGATACAGAGGATACAAACACAAGCTCTATTGACGTCCCGTCATCCCCTACTGCTGCAGCAGCTCAGCGAAACTTAGCTCGAACCGTCTCAAGAGATGCGCTGAACAATCGTAACGGAGATGAAGAAAACTATGATGCTGTGGATACGGCAGACGAAAGCAAGAGGAAGACCAAATCTCCGGGATCCCCACGACCGACATCTCGTGCGTCCACCGTAAAAGCCACAGTTACGCCAGATGATGAAACCTCTCTTCTTCCGTCCCACGATAACCCTATTCAGTCCGTTGAGGAGGACACAAGCACAACAGATGCTACGGCATCTTCACTTCTCCGAAAGCGTCCAAGTTATCTAACGAATCGACTTGCAAGCCAGCGCTCCTCAACCTCGTCAATTGCGAATAAATCAGACTATTCTGCAGATGCTAGAAGTGATGCAACTCTGGGAGCTGATTTCGCACTTCAATCTGGAGGTGCAGCTCCTGCGGTTAGTTCGACAAGATCCAGTTACGGGCTATCTAGGTTACCGAGTTTGGGAAGTATAGTTTCTGGCTACAGTGATTCGGGACAATCGTATGACCCCCGCAGAAGTATCAGTGGTTTCCAATCCCTAGGAGGATTGCAAGGCGATAAGACTTTGGAGAGATTAGAGGAACAGGAACGAGAAAATTCAATGTCTCCTCCACCGGCCACCCCGCGTAAGGATGGTAACACAGCACAAGCTCCGACCGATACGGTTATCGCACAGCATTTGAAGAACATTCAGGTACCAGACACCATTGCTAAAAAGTATCGAGAAGAGCGCGCCAAGTCGCCAGACAAACGGTCTATAGGACTTCCTCTCGGTCGTTCCAGAAATAATCTCACTTTGAAGGAGCAGAACAGCAAAATAGACTCACTCAGCAAAGAAAACTTTGACTTGAAATTGAGGATCTACTACTTGGACCAAGCGTTACAAGCTCATTCTGACGAAGGAGTCAAAGAAATGATCGCAAAGAACGTCCAGTTACAGACCGATCTCGCCACAGAAAAGAAGGAAACCCAATCACTCCGCCGCAAGGTTCGGGAATTAGAGCGAAAGCTCAAGGCACACGAGGAAGACAAGACTAATACCAAGGTGTCTGAACAAGATGAAGAAACGGGAAGCAACTCGTCTTTCCGAAATGCCGAGTTAGAGGAAGAAATTATATACTTGAGGGAATGTCTTCAACATTCGGAAGTACAAATTGAAAAGCTTAGGGAAGATGGTCTGGCAAAAGAGGTTGAGAAACGGCGCCTTGCGGAATATGTGAAATCAATGAGCGACCGGGGTGTTCCCGAACCCGTTGCTGGAGTTGAAGAGGCCATGGAAATGTGGAAGGACTTGCTGCAAGCTGAGACTGCGCGCCGTGAACAAGCAGACGAGGATGCACAAAAATTGCGTGAGGAGATTAGACGTTTGAAGAGCGAGACCCCATCTACTACTAACCACCATGTTCGAAACGTCTATCAGATCAGTAAACGCAACCATACCTCATATACCTCACGATCACTTTCTGGAGCTTCAGACAATACCAACGATCAGAATGGAAGGCAGAGCATGCAGAGTGGGTCTACTATGACCCTTGTTGACCAGCTCAAACATGAGAACGCGGAGTTGCGGCGTGATCTCGGTGCTCAAACATCTATGCTTACTTCTAGAAATCGTGAACGAGAAAGACTCCAGCAAGAGATTGAGGACCTCAAACTCACTCAGAGAAGAGGCGATGGACGGTCGATAGCCGGTGATAGCATATTCGAACGATCGATATCCCGCGCACATCAAAGATCCGTATCCCGTGCTAGTGGTGCTACCGGCATGACGAAGAATACTCAGCTGAGCGATGCCGAGCGAGACGACTACGAGAATAAACAAGCTACCCTCCGCGACGAACTTGCTAACGCTAAACTGGAAAACCAAGAGCTTGAGAGAGAGTTCAATGCACATCTAACTGTTCTTGACCAGACAGAAGCTGATGTTCGCGCTCTTAAGGAGGAGAGAGACCTACTCATGAATGATATTCAGGCCATCCAGACAGAACGCGATGATATCTTGCTTTCTCTTGAGGAGAAGGAAGCGGAATGCGAGAACCTCAAAGTGAAAGCAGAGACTACTATCAGACAGCTTGATGACGAACTCGATAAGAAGGATCAAGATATTTCGCAGTTAGTGCAGGAACTCGAGAACCGCAACGAAGATTTCGCCGCGCTTCAAGATGAGATGAAGAATGTAAGTGGAAGTTTAATACAGCTGGAGGATGATCTGCTCGCAAAACAACAAAAGATCCAGACACTTGAAGCAGAACTTGATGACGCCAATCGCGAACTCGACACTTTAGACAAACGCCTAAGTGAGACAACCTCCAAAAACGAACGACTCGAGGTCCAATTAGAGTCGACTCAGGGTGAAATTGCCTTCCTTAGGGAGGAACAAGAAGGTGATAAAATAAAGATAGGCGATTTAGAAGCTGAGCTCAACACAGCACAGACAAATATTCAAGAAGAAAAGGAGCGGATGAAGAATATGGAGGAGCAAAACGCGGAGGAACGACGACAGCGAGAGATCCTGGACAACAAGGAGAAATCCGAAGTCCAAAAGACCTTCAACGAGCTCAATAACCAACTGACCAAATCGAAAGATGAGGTCAGGAAATTACGAAAGAGTCTATCTACAAAAGAGGTGGAAGCAACGACATGGAAACAGCGTCTCGACGAGCTCGAAACAAATCTTCGCGAGGCACTTGGTAACCTCAACGGCACCAGATCCAGCCTCCTCAAGGTAGACCCTCACAAATGCTCAGCACAGTTCATCATCAGTAACCTCGTTCAGGACATCACCAAACTTCAGCAAGACCTGGACAACACCATCCACGAGCTTGACACGACGCGTAACGAGCTTGTCGAAAAGGATCGTCTTCTGCGAAACCGCGACGCCCTGCTAGAGAGCACAGGACTCGAAAGCCGCAGACTTTCAGATCTCCTCGACAAAGAGCGTCAAGCGAGGAAGCAAGAACGACACCATTTCGAGCAAGCTCAACGCACGCACCAGACCACCACGCGAACGATACAGCAGCATGAAACCCGTGTGCTCGAGCTGGAGACGGCTCGAAGCCAAGACCGCCGCAAACTCGCTAACCTAGAGCAGAACTACCAGAACCAGCTCCTGGACCGCAACAACCTCCTGCTCGCGCTGTGGAACAGACTCATGACGCTTTGCGGCACCGACTGGGCACAAAAGCACAGCCTCGTCAACGGCGAGCTCATCTCCCTTGACGTCATCTCTCGCAACCTCGCCGGCTTCAATAAGAACATCATCCTCGCGGTCAAGAACGTGGAGAGCCTGATCGGCGACTTCCGCGCCCGCATCCGCAACATCGAGCGCGATCTCTGGAAGGAATACCAGAAGCTCGAACACACGCTCGACATCCGCGTCAAGCGGCTCGACCAACTCGAACGCGCGATGCCGACTAAAGACGGCAAACGTCTGACTCCGTCCCGCATCCCGAGCCACACCGAGAGCGCGGAACTCATGCGTTTAAGGAGTGAGAATAAGATGCTCAAAGCTGAGATCCAGTTTAACAAGCAACTCGACCCGCCGCCTCCTCCCCGCACAGACAGCGAGGAGGACTTCCACCCCGGCATCCCACACCCCTCACCCCCGACGAAGGTCAAGCGCGCCAGCGTCGCGAACACGCTGCTCAGACATCATAGCACGTCGGCGGTCGAGGCGCTGCAGCAGGGTGTCGCGGAGCGGGAGCGCGAGGTGGTGCCGATCCAGCAGATCGCGACGCAGGAGGCGACGGATCGCAGGTGGATTCATAGACTGAAGGAATTGGAGAGGCGGCTTAAGGCGGAAAGGGAGGCGAGGTTGTTGGATCGGAGTGGGGCGCGCAAGAGGCTAGAGGAGAAGGAGTTGGTTAATGAGGAGTTGAGACTAAAGCTTGAGAGGGAGAGGAGTAGGAGGGAGAGTGCGGAGGGGGGGACGGGGTAGGGGAAGAGGGAAGGGAGGTGGCTGAGGCCCTTCGTGAGGGTGGAAGGGGGTATGGATGTGTATTGTAAAAGTTTCTTCTTCTTAATTTCTGGATAGGGGGTTCAGGGTTCGGTGTTTGGGTCCTTTTGGTGGGATGGACATCCACTAGGCGCTGAGAATGGGCTTCGCGATAGCATACCCGGATTTACTAGCTCGTGCGTCCGACTTCTTTATGGAGTATTTGTAGGACAATTGGAGGTCGGTATGAACTTATACGGATTCTGTTCGCAGCTGTGTCCACCATGTGTTCAGGCGCCTGTGGTGTCGTGGGATTTCACTTGTCACCCGTGCTTTGATAGGTTCCTCTGTCAACCGTATAGCGTGACTACCCACGTCGCCAGTTTCGTCGATTCTCCAGCATATATACGATCAGACAGAACAATGGTACGTTGCTTATTTACAAGACGAAGCAGTATCTAGGGAACGGGATAGGTGCTGTAGACCGTCGATCTTATTCGCTACACGGAATGTTGGTAGGTATATCTACCCCTGATAGTCGTGTAGACCTATCACCATAGGAGTACAACTCCCTTTCTAGTGCATAAGAGGTAGGATATATAAGAGTTCAATGGAGCGAACGCACTAGCGTGTTCACTGGAGGTTAGTCGCTGAGAGGGTATGTGATTATACGCTCTGGTATGATTAGATGACCTTAGAAGGTTTAGGTTGGTTGGGATGGTTGTTATGTTGGAGGTATCATGGTTGTGATGTGTGTGATCTGGTTACGAGGTTGCTATCATTGATGAATTGTGACCTGTGCGTTGCAATATTGCTGTGATAATAGATATGGGAAACGGGATCAATAAATATAACTCCGTAATGTGATATAGCTTCCCTCGTACTACATGCTATGTGATATACGCTCCCATCGTGGTTACGGAAAGAGAGAGGACATTGTGACTTGCATCCACGGAGTTAACCTGACATCTTAAAAATGTAACATGGGCAAACGTGGTTTGGCACCCCAATAGCAGTGAGCAAGTCATGTACGAAGCTCGAGAACGGTCTCCACTCAACTACACTTTCGAAATGGCATCTTTATGTAGTATGCACATCGGAGACCTAAGGCTGAGGGCTATTCAACTAGTCGGTGCTATCACAATCTTGGACAGAGAAAAGGGTACGTCCGAGAAATATCCTTAGTAAGAAGTGAAAGTGAAATGAATGAGCTTGAAAGGCATCCTGTCATGGAGTGTGTCATATGTTAGGATGAATTTAACTAGAATAGATACGGAGGAGATTTGGTGATCACATGGGCTGAAGGCGAGAGAGGCAATATTTTGGATCAAGAGGTGATGAAATGATAAGTAAAAAGGTGCTAACGACTGGGATTTCTCCATCAAGATCACGTTGATGGTAGTCAGTCCTTGAGAAAGACACCAAAGCTTACTGAAAGTTGACTTGTAAGTTGTAAGAAGAGGTTTTGATGAAACGTGACTTCATAAGCATCACTCACGTGCACCTCACCACAGTTGTTTGATAACCGATCACCGGGACCGGTATTTAAGACTTTCTTGGAGTTTAAGGGAGAGAGTCTTCGTACAAGTAAATCTCAAGATTCTACGATCTTCTTCCACGTGGCGTCAAATCACTTTTTACGCCCACTGTTTATAAGAGCCTCCCGCGGGGGACTGGCCTGCGTCTCGCAACCTTAACACACAAACTTCCAGAGACCTGTTTTCTAGAAAACAACGATCTTCATCAAACAACTCATACAGCGAGCGCTTCGAGTGTCCTTGAGCTAAGTCGAAGTTACGAGACTCATTGCATCGGAAATGTGATTCTCTCAGCTCTCAGGACGAGATAAGCAAACGTAGTTTTCAGCAACATCAAGGAAAGTAAAACGGTCAGTTTCTGTCATCGTCGCTCTATCCAAGCATTGAGATGTCCAGTTTCCAATGATGCTGACAATAAGTGAAGGATATCGCTCTGCTATCATGGACGCTCCAACTGAGAACCATGATGTGGTGGGCAGGGAGACTGAGATCCAAATTACGATCAAGGATGAAGGTGGCCTTGGACTAAAGCGTTCCCGTGAACGTAGCACTTCGTCCGATGAGGATTCCCTCTTCGTGTCAGAGACTAAGCGTGGAAGTAATAGTCATTCCTCGAGCAGTTTGCGCCAGAGGATGATGAAGGATCTTGAAGCAACAGCGTTGAAGGCTGAAAATGAAATGGGACATAAGGAATTGAAAAGCCCGAAAGCTTCAACCAGCAATGAAGTGGGTTGTCCTGGTAGACTTTGGTGAGATGACTCTGCTAATAGACGATGAAAGACTCAACAGGCGAAGAGAGTTCGAATCACACCAGATGACTCAGCTATGCGAGATCAAAACGTACCTGCCCATCAAGATCCACCAGTTCCGGTTAGCGCGGAGAAGGCCCTAGATCAACTTTTGGCGAATGTTGATACGCGAGGTCCCCACGGCAACGTGGATCGTGTGATCCAGGCAGACGCGTCAACCACTATAAAGGAGACCCACCCCGCACAACACACAGGTAATCCACTTCGCAAAGAACGTCTCGTCGATCTCCTTGTTCGATCAACCTTTGCAACAGAACCAAAAAAGGTACACGGGTGTCCTTCTCCTCATAGGCCACCTATACCTGCAGGTCCTAACATTCGCAAAGCAGTTCCTCCTCAACAAGTAAAACAAATCGTACCAATGTCTGCAAGCTACAGAAATGCTAGTGTGACACCAAGTATGAAGTCGGAAGATGAGGAAGCCCGTCAAGGAGGTACGTTATCTGACCTTTGATCTTTCAGTTATCTAACTCTTACGCAATGTGGTGACTCGAAAATCTGCTAACATGTCCGTACAACTAGGCGGACGGGAACGTCTTGAAACGCCGAATTCGACTGCAGCACCCGGGGATGCAATTGCCCATGCGATGCAACTCCTCGAGGAGGGCCAGGCGAAGCTCGTAACCAAATTGGCTGAACGTCACGACCAAATCGAGAAGATGAGCGGTCGCATCAAGGAGCTGGAGCGAATGTACAACGCGGAGCGTGCGAGGCGAATGGAGGTCCAGCAGCAGAAAGACAAAGTCGATGATGTCGCCGACGAGGGCAGGGAGTTCATGAAGTTGTACGAGAAGCTGGAGGAAGCTGCTCGTCAGGTGGTGACCTTGGGAGCCAGCATGGCCAATCCAAACCTAGGTCCCCTTGGAAAGGCATTGGCGGACTTGAAGGCGCTCGTCGAGACTCCTATGGATAGCGAGTAGGACTCATCTCTGAGATGTAGTGGATGATTATTTCGAGTTACATGCGGACATCTGAATGGTACAAAAGTGCCATTCATTAGAGGAGTTAATGGGTTACGAATTCATGCTGTACAGTAGATAATATGAAATGGGACATCTGAATGATTGCAAATCTGACTTTCCATGGTGATTGAAAATATCTGACTTGTTTAGGATGGCCAATACGATGTGCATGATGTGTAACTAAACACCCGTATGATACGATTGGGTTCCATTTTACGCTTCCAGTGTATCTCATACAAGTACAGGCCGTGATGGTATGGTCACACCGTAGTGTGCTGGGACAAGTTGTCCAGAGTTTTAAATTGACTTTGGGGATGGTATGGAGGAACACCATATACGGATAGATAGTACGTCTATGTGATGCGCAATTTCAAGAATCCAGGAGTTACTGCCCATATTCCAGACCACCATATCGCCGTACAAAGTTTGGAAGTGCAATATACCAGCGGGAGTCTGGGTTGGAGTTTCGGTCCTCCCCAATAAAGCAGTCAGACATGCCCTGGAATGATATCTAGTCTCTGTGCTTGAACCCAGCGAGGTAATGGTATTTTCCTCAAGGATTTCCTGCGGTACTCTGGTCGAAGTCACTCCTAGTAGCCTTATATGGTGGTGATAGGAAAAAGAAGATATTGTTTCCCTTATACAGGAGTCTCCTTGTACTGATGTCAGAGTTCACGTCAGATTTGTACAGAAGAGCTTAAAGGGAAGGAGGAAGAACATGGGTGGATGATGTGAAAGACCATATACAGCAACTCAAGATTCGGTTTCCCTCAGCCCCAGTGTGAGTTGTACGACTTGTAGGTGTTTTGAATTCTATTTCAGTAGTTGTATGATCGAAAGTGAGGTCACCCTAACAGTTTGTACAGAAGGAAAAGCGACAAGGAAGAAATATGCGGCTCGTAAGAAGCTTGTCTTCTAAATCATCTTCCTTTCGGTCACATCCGCTGTCAGTATGGTGGTTTACGCAAGCCACTGGCCCGCCTCCAGCGCTCTGGGCCCTTATGGATGGACATTAAGCAACCACTGAACTGTGTGCGGAAAGGAAATCGTGGGGGAGTAACTAGGAATATTCTTTTCCTCGTGCTATCCTCGTTCCATGACTGGTGAGATGAGGGATGTGGAAGGGAAGACGTGCAGATAGAGTCGTCGCAATTACGCTTGCATCCGTCCCTAAGTGGCCTTGTTAGGCTCATCTACCTTGTCCGTTGCAGCTCTGCAGGGAAGCGTAATCAAGTTGGAGGAAAGTGTACTCGATAGAGCGGTATGAGACGAAGCCCATGACCAATTCGGGTCAAGAGATCTTAGGAATCCATGTGAAGATGGGAACACTTTGATGCTTTTTCAATCTCGGAGAGTCCGCTCTTTATACAAGCCAAATTGAGCCACGATGCTTTGTCCCACAAGCCCCTTTTGAACATCCAACCTTCAACGCCACGTGGAGGAGGAAGCAGATATGTTTTCGTTTTTTGCGCGAATCTCTCCACTCGGTCAACTTTTTCGCGATTAGCCTACAGGCTTTTGAACGCAGATTGTGTAAATTGCAAGGTATAACCCTTATGGGACTGCGTTATGGTGTTGAAGCGGTAAACGAGAAACGAGAAAACGCAAGACGGTAAGAGAGATTGGGCTTTGGGCATTAGGGGTTAAGAGTGCCAATACCACCTCAATTGATGCTACGGAAAGTTCGGCGGCGGGTGGGACGGCTTTGACAAGGACTTGTCAGCATCTGCACGCGCGCTCTGCCTCTTCCTGCGACTCTTTTTTTTTTCTTTCATTCCTCCAGGTCATCTTCAAGGAGAAGTACGACCGACTTCGTCTTCGTCTTCGCCCACTCCTACCACTACACCACCGTGAAAACGACGTCTTCGTGCATACTTGCTGGTATCGTGCATCTTGGACCTTGTTGTCGTGAACAACATAGCCTCCATAACGGGAACCCCTCAGCTCTACCCCGCGATATTTAGAAATCCCTTTCTGTCATACTTAAGATAACCTTACCATCACCTCGTTCAAGGTCTATCCATACCATCGATCTCTAATCGAAGAGCCTCTTACCTCTCACCCAATCGTACCTTAATATTTCTATACCTCTATCTGAGAGAAGCGACTTCGTTACATCACCTACTTCGCCTTCCACCGCGTATAGCTCTCAGCCGCACCCGCGTCTACTCGCAACTGTCGTTATGTCTTATTACCCAGGACAACAATATCAAGGAGGGCAACCTCACAATAACTATGGACCTCCACCACAGCAATATCCACCTCAAGGATATGCGCCGCCGGCGCCGCAATACGGATCCCCTCAACCACAGTATCCACCGTAAGGCCTATGTAGACGCATTGAAAGTATAGGGTTCTGATATGAGATAGACAACAAGGCTATAACTACCCACCGCAGGGAGCTCCGTCACCTCAACCCCCTTATAACAACTTTGGTCGTCCACCCCCCTCACCCCAGCCGTACGGTTACCAACAAGTAATGTCCCCAGAGCTTGTGCCACCAGCTGCGTACGCTAACTGTACCGCCAGACACCACCCCCAGGACCAATGAACGGTGGCTATGGAGCCCCTGATGGCGCACCCAGACCTCCTCAGCAGTATGGACAGGGACCCCGTAAGTGAAAACGGTCTCTTATAGAGCTGGACGTGATCATCAATTGACACGATTTTTTTTTCAGCGCCGCCCAATTATCAGCAAAACTCTTACAATAATGGCAATCACAACGCTCCACCACCACCGCCACAGCAAGCTCAAGGTTTCGGGCATGGAGCCCCCTCGAATTATACATACCAATATTCGAACTGTACCGGTCGACGAAAAGCTCTTTTGATAGGTATTAATTATTTCCAACAACGTGGCCAGCTTAGAGGGTGTATCAATGATGTGAGAAACATGTCCAACTACCTAAATGGCCATTTTGGGTACAAGAGGGAAGATATGGTCTTGTTGACGGATGATCAACAAAATCCCATGAGCCAACCTACAAAAGCGAACATTCTCAGAGCAATGCATTGGCTAGTAAAGGATGCTCAACCGAACGATTCACTGTTCTTCCACTATTCCGGACATGGTGGTCAGACCAAAGACCTTGACGGAGATGAAGATGACGGATATGACGAGGTCATCTACCCTGTGGACTTCCGGACCGCTGGTCACATAGTTGATGATGAGATGCATAGAATAATGTTAGCTTCCTTAATGTCTGGTCGAAGTGTCGTTACTAACTCCTTCTTAGGGTATCTGGATTGAAGCCTGGGGTTAGACTCACTGCTATCTTCGACTCCTGTCACTCTGGTTCCGCTCTCGATCTTCCATATATTTATTCCACCCAAGGTGTACTCAAAGAGCCCAATCTTGCAAAAGAAGCTGGCCAGGGTTTACTTGGTATTGTGTCATCCTACGCTCGTGGCGATTATGCAGGTGTCGCTTCTACTGCACTGGGATTCCTCAAGAAAGCAGCTACAGGGGATGATACGCGGAAGAAGAACCTTAGAACCAAGACTTCTTCAGCTGATGTCATCATGTGGTCCGGAAGTAAAGATGCACAAACTTCGTTAGTACCCCTTAATCCTTTTATGTTTATTCCCAAGTTTGATATACCCCTTGGTTACACGATGATGGGTTGAATATCTGTATCTGGCGTGGATGATGTGGCTTTTATTTTCCTTTCCACTTGCGATATACTCTGTTATAGCTCTGTTTTAATCAAGCGTACCATGTCCCCAGTTGGGTAGGACTCTCACGTCCTCACCAGCTTCGGGACGACGGGTTACGTTGGAACATCTTTAACAGAGGTCAATGTATGAGGAGTAATGCTGACATTTACCCATTAGATCTGACGCAAATATCGGCGGCGAAGCTACCGGAGCAATGTCATGGGCATTTGTTACCGCACTGAAAAAGAATCCCCAACAGAGTTATGTGCAACTACTCAATAGCATACGGGATGAACTAGAGGGGAAATACAATCAAAAGCCCCAACTAAGCTGTAGTCACCCCTTAAGTGAGTTAACACACCGAACCCGAACCACCACATCAACAAGTCCACTGACTTGATTCCAGATGTAAATCTGCTATACGTGATGTAATCGTAAAACCAGACTCTTTCTTGTACATAGTTTCTACTTTGCTCTTATATGGAGCGCTCGGGATTGATAATAATATCTATGTCTCTTATTGGAAAGATTGACTCATATTGTAGGCGTGGTTTAATAGGGGGTGGAAAAGTATACGATGGTTGTCATCAACTGTTTGACAAGGAAAGGGCGGTATCCTTGTTTAATTCTCGACTTACCACAAATGGAATGAATGCTTCTGCTTATATTGATATGCCCAAGTTTAATCACAATAGCGCAGCACAATATTTTATATCAGCCATAAATACTTTCTAAATGCAGATTCTTTGATCACGATCTCCGTTTCGTCGATGGCGGAAAATTCCATAGACCGAATAGTGGCCACAGCTCCAATGAGAGTTGTGACGTATGCGTTACCTTACGTAGTTGTACCCTACAAAAGCTTGTGAACTCCTCTCCTCTTTTTCTCACTATAACAATAAAACAAACCATCAATCACCCCTAGACTATCCTAGAAATCATCTCAAGCGAATCTCGAAATCAACGTTTCTTCTATATAAATCATACAAAATGTTCAGAACAGCAATTGCCCGTCAAGCCCGCCTCTTCACCACCTCCGCGAGAGTCCAAAAGACTGCAACTGAGACCGTCAAGGATGGACTGAAGGCTGTCGATCGAACTGTCAGCGATGTTGCCGTTAAGGGTATTGAGGTTGGAGGTGAGTCGAACATGTCATTAACCTGATCGCTCAACTGCATCCCAGACCGTCATGGATGTTTGCCACATCACCCGACGTGATGGTCTACATCATCGGACTTCTCCTATGCCATTTGGCTTCCCTTGAATAGGACTAACAGGCAGTTTAGAATCAGCAACTCAAGCCATCAAGGAGACCGTCGGTACCAATACCTCAAAAGCTGCAGGCGAGACTCAAGGTGCTGCACATGAGATGTCTGGTTCCGCTAAGGGTACCAGTTCGGAGCTAGCGGGCAAGGCGAAGGGCACGGCACAGGAGATGGCCGGAAAGGCAAAGGGGACCAAGGAGGAGATCAAGGGGAAGATGTGAGGGGACTGCTTGACCGATCAGGAGAGGTTACGGGTTGATTTACTCTTGTTGCATTAGCATTGTACAGTTGAATGACGACCCCCGTCCTGAGGGGTAACAAAATAATCCACATTCCGCCCAATCGATTTGAAAGTATGAATATCCATTTGACATGCCTACTTTGGACAATCCACTCATATATCCTTCGGCGGCAACATGATAACATACTCCCTCTCACTCGTCCCAAACCTCAAAACATCCTTATCCCTCACCTCCACATACCGCCTCGCCTCCACACGGTCCCCATTCAACCACGTTCCATTCGCGCTCTCCAAATCAATCACATACGGCCGCACCTTGCCGACCTTCTCCCCAAACTCGCCCTTCCGCTTCGTCGTGTACCGGAACTGGAGCACCGCGTGCTGCTTGCTCACGCTCGGGTTCTCGGCCAGTATGTCCGCGACCACGGCTTCCCGGCCCACGAGCCACACGCTCGAGGTGTGCAGTTCGAGAGTGGAAAGTACGGACGAGCCTTTGAAGATGTAGAGGCGCCAGGGGCTGCTGGAGGGGGGTTTCCGCGCATCTGGGGGTTCGTGGTATTTTAGCACGACGGAGGTGCCGGCGACGGTGTTGGTTTCGAGCGCGAGGAGACCAGTTGGAGCGTAGTTTGGGGTTTGCTTTTCGGGGAGGGGTGAGGGGGCCGAGGGATCCGTTGGGGGGTTGCGTTTGTGGGGTTTTTGGGGTCGGGCTGATGGGTCTTGGGTTCTGTAGGAGTCGAGTTGGGAGGGGAGGGGGTTGCGGGTGCGTGGGGCTGGGGAAGGGGAGGGTTTGTGGTGTGTAGGAGGAGAAGGAGAGTTTTTGCGACGTGCAGGAGAAGGAGAAGGAGAGGGTTTTCGCCGTTTGAGCGGAGAACGCGGATGTGAGCCATCTCGGTGTTTTCTAGACTTGTCATCGTTGTATCTGCCACGTCCATCGGGAGATCGAGCGTAGTGTCGTCTGCGGTCTCTACTGACTTCTTGTTCTCGTTTTTTGCTCCTGCTCCTGCTCCTTATTCGCCGCTCTGGCCTTCTATGGTAGTAGTCGGGGCTTCTGCTCCTACGATCTCCTCTTCTGCGCCCATCTGGGCTTCTACTCCTGCGATGATTTCCCCAATTCCCACGCGGACTCCTACTCCTGTAATGTCTCCTTCTACCTTCGTCTGGACTACGGCTTCTGCGATCCCGCCGTCTATAGTCATCTCTGCTCCTACTTCTACGTTCTCGTCTTCTATGATAATCCACGCTACTACTACGACTCGTTCTCCGTCTAGGTGGTTCTCTACTTCGACTCCTACTCTTTTTCTGTCTTCTCGAGCCAACATTTCCTGCTGGACTTGTTGATCGCTCCAGGGAAGGCCCTCCACCTCGTATGCGATCTACCGACCGATCCCGTTTAGCAACAGGGTTAGGTGAGATGTCTCTTCTTTCATCTCTTGACCGCTTCTCAGACCGTCTCTCCCTGGGGCTATTTGAGAGCGAACGTTGGCGGCCGTACTCGAGTGAACGAGTTGGCGGTGTTGGAGAATCGATACCCATGAGCGCGGAATCTGACACCAAGGTTTTTACGAGTCGAAGTCGAATAAATGGGTGGATGAGATCAGCCGCAATGTCAGATCGATTGAGACCCCAGTTTGGAATCGAGACCGCCGTACGTAATACGATGCAGCAACAGCTTCGGGAATCGTACAGTGGGCATGCAGTCCCAACTCGTGTCACTTCAGAGTCTCTATACAAATGCGTCAAGGCCCGGTAAAGTTTCGGGAGGCGTTGGAACTTACCGCTCTCCTGGAAAACGCCAAGTGAACTGTATCCCCCACATCCAACATCAACTCTCACGTAGGCGCTTCAACTTTGTGCATAATTGGACCACGAACCCAATATAACCCCAACTTGAACATTCAACACTTCTTTACAGTTTCATATACCATAAGTTCGGGTAAACTCTCTCTGAAAGATCCATTGTACACCAGTCACTTGTACCAGGTTATGTCCCTGAGCTATTCAATATGCAGAATATGCTAGACGAACCATCAAACGCGTTACATGGAACAGCCAAGTCTATAGGATAGGTACCAACACCAGTAACTGTTGTTTTACCGTATCTGTATGCTACGGCAACAGGTAGGTTAGTAGCCCCTTAGGGAGTAGCCGCCCGGTTACCGATATCTTGGGAAGGTTGGTAGAGCTCTATTCAACATGAGCTCTGTGTTTTCTCTTTAGTTTTTGAGTTTAGTTTCTTAGGTAGTCGATTGAGAATATTATTTCATGTCCCCAGTCTGCTTGTTCTTCTAAGATTCTAGTGAAACCGACGGGGAGATGAGTCTCATGCTTTGATATGGCGGTATGGCCTCACGCTTCTTGACGACTCGGACGAACAAGTCGGATTCTCGAAACTCTCTTGAACTTCATTGGAGCGACCTTAGGACCGTAGCTTTAGAAGCCACTGATCCCAGTTACGACACTTTCTCACCCGATAAACGTTCTGGAAAGGTATGAGATAAGAATTCGGGTCACAATTGTTGCAATGACATATTAAATCCCAAGTCGCATCTGAACTGAGCTAATAAGGAATAGAGTATAGGAAAGCCTCGTCGAAAACCAAATCCCCTGAAACTGAAATCACCAAACTCGACCGGATTCTTCAATTCGCTTTTCACTCCACTCAAAACACCAGGAGTAAGCCCGTACAAGCCCCAAACATTGGATAAACCATTACCGAGGAGACCTAGATCACAGACAGATCCGCCTGTATTTCAAATTGCAGAATTACCTGGATCGATATTGTTGGAAAATCGAGGATTTCCTCTGACTGCCATTCCTGTGGAAGGACCGTCAGGAGGTACAGAATATAAGAGAACATCTCGAAGCTCTTACAGACCCGTTGGAAGAGCTCATTCCAGTCCTACAGAGGCTACCAGACCTTCGTATACACATAGGAGTGCAGCTAGCGAATCCAGAATCGATCTGCAGTCACAGAATGCGCAGACTTTAGAACCGGAACGAAAAGATGATGCACAAGTTGTAGCGACGCAAAATCCATCAAGTGAGATTGTACAGATATTACTCGAAGAGGAACAGCATCCACTTAATACCACAGAGGTTAGTCAGGGGCGTCAACTCCGTACGGAGGTGCATGTATTAACGTTGAATACGATAGGTGCCAAAACATCAAAATAAGCCCTCAGCCGATGTACAGGTTTTGTACCAACTTTTGGAGCAGCAAAATGAGGACTATTTTCAGCTACAAAGGGATCATGAGTCGTACATATCTAGTCTACAAGACGCACACGTCAGGGAAATTGCAACTGTAAGGACATATTATAGCAGATTGCTTCGCAAACTACAGCAGGAAGACTCGCATGGTAAGTGAACTTAGTCCGGATGTTGAATCATACAGTAACGGCCATCTAGCCAATTCGGCACGTCCTGCTCTCGATACGGGCTTCGTAAAATCCAACGGACTTCCCACTCCCGGTCTTTCCGCTACAGGTAATCGTTCGTTTCGAGTTACTCTTGATACAGAGATACGAGCTACTACAAAATCAGAGGATGTAGAATCCCTGAAAAAGAGACCCAGTCTTTCCCAAAAGCGCGTAATCGAAGCGGACACTGTTCGGAAAGAACTTGATAGTCTTCGTATAAGTCTCGACGAGGAGCGTGAAAGATCCACCAAAGCTCAAGAAAGAGAATTTGCGTTAAACTGTGCTCTTTCAGAGTTAAAGAAGAGACTGGAACCTGCGTGGTTAGACATCAGTGCCCGCGAAACCCTCGAAGCACGCCTCCAGAACGCGTGGATGCAAATGCATGATACTAATGAGGAGAACTATGCTTTACAAGTTTCAATGCAGATGATGAAGAAGCGAACACTCAAGTTGACGCAAGATATCAAGTTACTCAAACTCCACTCGAAGAATGAAAATCTCGATAGACTCTCCTTGGAGCTGGAAACGACCAAATCTCGCAACGACCACCTCGAAAAGCAATTATGCGCCGCGACCGATCGTAATCGAGTACCATCGATCATTCTTGAATTCGCGAAACAGATCGAGGTATTACAGCAAGAAATCAAACAAAGCCATAGAATGATCGATCACCTCCAACAACAAAATGATTTGTGCCCTCTTCGTTTTTTGACGGGCAGAGAACAGCAACTCGCAACTTGTGATCACAGTAAGGCTAGATGTGAGGTTGAAGTGTTGCGAGATGAGGTATCCAACTTGAAAGATAGGGTAATCGAGGACGAGAAAACTATCAACAAGTTAATGCAGTCTAAAATTCGGGCAGACGCTGATCGTCTAGACAAACACCAGCTTCAAAACAAGTTGCTCTCAAGGATGATGTCTAGAGTTGGCAGTGAGCTCGATCTCTCGCGGAAGAAGTCACTGATTCAGCAAAGATATATATCTTCTTCTGCAATCTCAGAGACGGACCAAGCTGAGGATCTCATTAACCAACGCTTCCGCACCGCACGCCTCGAGAAGGAAATCGATTATTACGTCAACGAGATAGTGATTTACGAGAGCGAAAAGCGCGCTTACAAACGCGATATCAAGCGCTTAGAATCCAAATTCAAGAAGGCAGAAAGCGGGACCAACAGTACTTACACCGGCTCTTCGACACCGTCACTTACAACATCACCGTCCTCATCAGCCGGCCCTAGTATGGACACTCCACTTAACACGGTCGGACTCGGTCTCGGTCTCACATTCACCCCTGACCCTAATTCTCTAAGTCCCACTTCGCGCCGTAAACCCGCGTTTCCTCGCCTCGACAGCTCTTCCAACACTATCCCCACTTATACCCTACCATTCCCTCTGGCACCCAAGATCCACCCACCTCTCCCCATGCCTACTTCTACAACCCCTTCTCAGGGGCCTCACCACACTCCTTCAAACCCTCTTGTTACCCTCGCAACTCCTATCCAACTCAAACAGGTAACCCCTCTCCAGCATATCCCCTCTGCTCTCCCCGTTACTCCTCCCCCACAGAACAGTAAACTCGCGGCTTCCCCGCACGAGGAAACGCCGCCGGGAAAACCGCCGCGTCGCGTGGATACGCAGCGCTCGCTTTCGGACAGTATCATTTCGTCGTATGCGCGGGTTTCCACGCCACTGGGAGCTGTGCGGTGAGGGATGGTGGATGAGACCTTGTTGGGTTCGGGGGTCCTCTTAGCGAAGCTATTGGAGATGTGGGATTTGTTCATGTAGTCTTGGGTGGGAAGAGAGGATGATGGAAGTGGAATGATACCGTTATATCTTCGATTCCTGTCTGGCTTGTCTCCCTCGTTGCGCATGTCATGCGATCACAAGTCGGCTTGAATTCGAACTCGATCTGTGTCTGGACTTACTTATTACCATCTGTGTGTGTGGATGTGTGCATGACGGGACTGCTCTACTGTATCATAGCGTCTTTTTTTTTTTTCAAACTATTACCCTTCTTCAAGCGCTCTCATTCCTATTATCCCACAGCTCTCTCCCTGTGTACTACCCTACCCCCCTTTACTCATCCAACCTGCGTAACCTTCTCATTCTACGTCGCCTATTTCTCACCCAAACATCCGCGTACGCATCGGAATAGCACGGCGAAATTATCTCCTTTGTCTTTCTCGTGCGTTTGGCCTGCATTGGGGTGGAGTACTGTATAGCAGTTCCAGTCCCCCACCCCATCCTGGCCCCCAAATCTCCACATTTGCCGGTTGCGAAAGTCCGAGGCATGTACCGTACGATAACTGCGGGAAAGATGACATGGAAGGTTCAGTTTGATGGTGTGCTGTGAGAGAGAGAAGGCATGTTGATTTGTGCCATTTTTTTTCTGAGGGGGGGTGAGGGGGGTGGGGGGTAAGAGGGTAGAGGGGGTAAGAGGGTAGAGGGGGTTTTGTTGTGGTATTACCGTACCTAATATGTACTATCGATACCACTACCTTTATACTCTCCTATACTGTCCCCTATAACCCTCCCTAATACTCTCATACCGTATCGACCCTTAACCCCTTACTCCCTACTAATACCCCTAAACAATCTAAAATCTATCAAAACCCCCGTACAAGTGCAAGTACGAAACGAGTACGAGTACGTGATCAAAACGTAGAGGACTGGCTGTACCGTATATACTATACTAGACTATATAGACTTCTCTTCCTTACAACCGTACCGCACCGTACTGTAAACGGACGCAGCTCACGAGGTCCCTTCTTTCGCATCTCAGACGCGCAGTTAGTATACAGTATACCGGATTTCAATCAGGTGGATGGGGTCTGGTATCTCGTTCATTTCAATTTCTCATCATCATCACTATCTCCACAACATCACAATAGAACGACACAACAAAACAACACAACACATACATAACGCAACCATGATATCATGCCACTACATATTCAGAAAAAGCCCCTAATTCCCATAGAAACCTCCATGAATCATTACAACGGAAGTACACACAGCATACTGCAATGCCACTCAGATATATAGTTTTTGATCGAAATACAATGGGATCCACAACCTTTCCTATCCCCACTCCCCCAAATCCCCTAACCATCATACAAATCATCTACAACTCATCATGAACATCCGCCGCGTCTGCATCCTCGCCCTCAACCGCACTCTTCACCGCCTCAGTCGCCTCGCTCGCCGCACTCTTGACGCTCTCCGTCGCAGCCTCGGCACCCGATTTAACCGACTCAGCGGCCTCACCTGCAGCCTCACCAGCGGCCTCGGTGGCAGCCTTGGCCTGTTCGGGCATGGCGGTCTCATCCTCATCTCTGAGCTCCAACTTCTCTTCCGCGACGTAGGCATCGACGGCATGCTTTCCGTTATCACGGATGAAGTTGGCGAGATCCTCGACGGTGCGGGAACCAGAGTAAGAGATCGGGTCTGATTTCTTGCCTGCAGGGAAGAGCTTGATGGTCGGGAAACCCTGGATCTCATCGGGGACGTCGTTGGCGGTGGCGTCGACCTTGGCGACAATGACCTTCTCGGCGTACTCGGGGTTATTGAAGTAGAGGGCGGCTAGCTCCTCGTACTTGGGCGCAAGAGCCTTGCAGTGACCGCACCAAGGGGCGTAGAATTCGAGGAGGACGTCCTTGTCGCTGTTCAGAACGAGGTCATCGTAGTTATGGGCGACGACGACGTGGACGGGACCTTCTTGGGTTTCGGGGACGGGTTCGGACTTGATGCTGGGAGAGACCTTACCGGCGACGAAGTCGTCAACGAATTGACCGATGGACTCGGCCGTGATTTCCTTAGTCTGGTCGAAGGGGAACTTCTGGTTTTTGACGGTCTCCTGGATGGCGAACGCGGGCCACTTGCCGACCTCGAGGTTCAAGTTAGCACCGTGTTGTCCGAAAGCTTCAGCATCGATAGTGGCGATATTGACGACACCCTTGTGCTTGGTAGCGACTGGCTTGAGCTCCTTGGCGAACCTCTCACGCTCCTCAGGAGTCGCAGCGAAGATATAGGCCAGGGGGATACCAGCGGCCATGTAGCCAGCGTATGTCTCAGGACCAACCTCACCAATCAAAGGTGTGGCGGAGGTCTTGGCGAACTTCTCAATCGCCTCCTTTGTGAACTTCTCGGTGAAGGTGTCCTTGCCCTCATCGAAGGTCTTGTAAAGAACGATGGCGGGTTGCGACACACCCTCAGCCTCAGCGAGAGTGGCGTCGCTGGTGGCACCGAAAAGGTAGTCATCACGGAGACCGTCGGCAACAGATGAGAAGGTCTCGTTGGAGCTCTTGTCATCAGCTGCGAAGTAACCGACAATTACAACCTTATCTGAGGTCTTGAAGTCCTCTAGAGTGTCCTTTGCTAACACAGAAACGGCGGGTAAGGATTGCTTAACCATGTATGATACAATGCTGGATCCAGTCAGTTAACTCTCGAGTATTTAGCCAGATCATAATGAACTTACGCTTGAGCTTTCCTCTGGCCGCTGTATGGTGTGATGCTATCTGGGCCACGGAAGACCTTGAGTGTGGGGTATCCTTCAACGCCATATGTTTGGCAGAGCTCAGTCTCCTCTGTGCAGTCAACCTTTGCTAATTGGATGTTCTTCTCCTTCAACTGTGTGGCAGCCTCTTCGTACTCGGGAGCTAACGCCTTGCAATGCCCGCACCATGGGGCGAAGACTAATCAAAGCCATTAGCAGAGATTCGAGGAACGCAATGGTTGAATGAAGACTTACACTCTGCGAGAACCAAATCATGCTCCTTGACGAAGTCAGCAAATGTATCTGACTTCAAGTCATGGACATCAGAAGCAGCAGCTAGAGCTGCGGCTCCAATAAGGCCAAAAGCAGCCCTGGAGAAAGCACGCATATTGACGAGTTAAAGTTAATTAATCGAAAAAAAGAAGGGAAGGGATTTAGAGGAATTGGGTCTTTATCTTATCTCCAAATGGGGGAATGGAGTTGTGTCTTTGAAGTAAGGGGAGGTGGGTTTTTTAAAGAGCAGGTCTTTGTGGTTTGTGTTAGCTGTTATGTGTTCAGATTCGGTCCCCTGTTAGAAATCAAGAGTTGCGCTAGGTCGATTCAGGGAGCTCTAAAGGCTCTAAAGGCTGAGCGGCAATCTGTCCATAACACTTTCGCCCCCCGCAGATCACGTGAGACCCCTCTATAATCCTCTTTTCTTTTTTTCAATTACCCCACATACATACCTGTACCGTAAGGTATCAAAATAAATATTGAAAGAATACGCATTATCCTCGGAAGGTGAATATGACAAGAAGAACGTTGATACAATGGATCCAACTACCGGACTTCTACATCATTCCTACCCTTTGTAGTCCCTGCTACCTAACCCTCTATCTAACATCTTTGAAGAAGTGGTGATAGACATGTTGATCTTCAAACTTGGCCCGCAGAACAGAACATTGATTTTGCGTTCGAGAACATCCCAACTTAGCAACTCTTAAGCAGCCTCTCACTTCGAGAACCGAACAAGTTCATATGCCTCGGATTAAACCCGAGAACGGAATTTCTAAACAAACTCACCAAGGTGACACAATGTCTTGTCAGCGAAACGAATAACAGGGTAAGGTGGCATCGTTGAATTAATGATTAGTCTTTAATAGTATATCCTATTCAAGCCATCTATGGTATTGGTGAGACCTTGCCGCCGCCACTACAAGTTCCACCACCTTCCTACTCAGAAATGACTCTGTACGTGTTATCGCCTATCGAAATCTGAGTCCGTTCCCGAACTTGCAAACACCTCGTTGTGGGATTCCTCTTCTCTTTCAATAACGGTTTGGTGAGTATTTCTACCGCTTAATTCTTCAGCGAGGAGGGTTGCCTCGCGCTTCCCACGTTCACCATCAACCATGAGCATCAGAGGGAACGGTAATCCAATGAGTATAGCAAGAAACCAAAACGCCTGTTGCGATTAGCAAGTCTTCGGACAAAGATACCATCTTAGCTCAAACTTACTGGTCTAATTTCACCGTATGCATCGGTTATCGCTCCAACGATAGCAGGCCCAAATACGCTCGACCCCTTGTCTGTGATCGCATATAGCGCATAAAATGCTGCTTCGAATCCAGGGGGAATAAGATCACCGTACATACTCCGGCAGTACGAAGACAGTCCACCGAGAACAAAGCCGTATACAGCTCCTAAGGGATACATCTCCCAAGGTTGCTGCAGTCCCAATACACCAAGTCTCTGTATCGCTGGAATATAGCCCAAAAGACCGTAGAAGGGGATTACTTCGAAGAGACAGATGCACGCTAGTATTGTTTGACTTGGTTGTAGTCCTAGGAATAGGGAAATACGACTCCATGTAAATGCACCGAGCACACCGGAAAGCGTGGCAATAACGTTGATGAGAGCCAGCGCGGCTGGTTTCATTTGCAACGTCGTCTTCGCAAAGAGAACGGCGGTCCCACTTACTGTTGCGATACCGTCACTAAGCAAGAACCAAGCGGCTAAGAATAGGACCATGTCTTTCAATCTGCGCGCTTTCATGACTGTCTTTGCAAGAGAGCGCCAGGAGTATGTGAAGTATGCAAAACAAATTCGACCTTTGCTCTGCTTGTCACCAAACCTGAGTGGAGGACCCGGTCTTGGCCGAAGCCATGATGCTGCTGGTAGAGTAAATATAAACCACCAAGCTCCGATTAGGGAAAGTACTAAACGAAGAGAAAAGACTGTAGATCCTGTATATAGCAAGATGACTATCGCAAGAGTTTGAACTATAAGGGCGGCTATGTATCCAATTCCTATGCCATATGATGAAATCTTAGTAGATAGTTGGGTTGCTTTAGATGGTGTCATAGGTGAACGAGGATTAGGTGTGGTAAGATCCGGTCCAGGCCTACCCTCGGACGACAGCGCGGCGGTAGAGTTTACAATACTCTCATCTGCTAGAAGTGGCTGGTCTTCGGTGGCTTCTGCAATATAAGATACCTCCTCTGGCTCAGAATCGAAGGAAGCCTCGAACTGTACTGTAGGATGATGACGGACCAGTAAAGGCAAAAATGAATTAAGTAAGACGAAGGATGCGCCAAAACAAGTATTAGCAACGATTGCCAGGAATGCTCCGAAAATGTAGACTTTGGGTATAACCGAAAGGAATAGTATGGTAGCAATTGCGCCAGTAAATGCAAATGTTAACAGAAACATCTTCCGAAAATGCCCGTGATCAGCAGCGGCGGACATAGAAATGATTAACAACGACTGGATAAGGACACTGATAGAGAATGTATACAAGGCGAAGCTCGCCGTGTTTATTTCTACTCCTAGAATATAGACAACACATTGTTGCGCCTCCGCTGCTGGATGATATGTGGATAAAGGTGGCACGCTTGAGTAATCTAGCGCAGGAGGGGATGGGACCGTAAAGCTCGCGTGGCATGGAGTTGTCTTGTCCGTTAGAAGAACACCGCGCTCTCGCGCAAGCTGCTCAAGGGTGATTGGTATGAAGGAGCCTGAAAATCGAATAAGTATCAGTTTATATGGCCTTTACGTCATACGAAATAAGCTGAAGCAGGTGTAGCTAGATAGATTGGTGGGTAAACGAGGCCGTTCTTTGCGTACCTATCCCACAGACAACGAACACCTTAAAGTCCCACCAAATTCAGCAAATGATTCAACAGTCATAAGGGCAGTGAGGGAGTCCTACCTCAGCAGCCCAGCCATACGCGTAGAACCCCGCGATCTCTTTTGTGCTTGTCAAGCGCGTATCTTCCTCTGCATACTGTGGTCGTCGATTAGGCTCTGGAGCCATGATGGAAAGGTTGGAGACAGATCGTTCGTCATCCGCTTCGTTGGAGTGGGAGGAGATATATGACGCTTTGGAACGAGCTCGTGGAGGAGGAAATGGTCGTACGGGAGAAGAGGGTACACGGGGAACCATGTTATTGCTGCGACGGAGTGTTTGATTGGCCGAAATCAAACTGTAGGCAAACTTCCCTTGCGTTAAGCTGACATGAGCTATGAAACGAACACGATGATATTCATGATGGGCAAATAAAAGGTGCTTCCAGAGACCTGCCTCTCCTCAGAGACGGTCTGCTCAAAGATACCTTAAAAGAGAGGAGAGAGGAGAGAGGAGAGAAGAGAGAGGTTGGTGTTGCAACTTGACCTGGTGACCCGATGTGGAAGTGCTGCTATCGATATCGGCCGCAAGAGCTTCTGATAGGGTATAGGCGCTCGACACTCGACTCATCCTGCCCTTTACCGATACCCTCCGCTTCCTCCCACTTCATCTATCATTATTGATTATCGCGAATGATCAAGATAGAACTCTCAACTCATTCATGTTTAGCTGAACATTAGTAGAGACTGTTTCAAGGATATATGATATATCTAGCCTACGACTGCCAGAGCGTGGAGCAATACATCGGAAAATTATGGAGTGTAGATACTAGGGGGACAAAAGTAGTCGACCCTTTCGAGACTGATAGGTACAGTGATGGGTAGTATTCATTTAGGAATGTCGTAACGAGTATTTTACTTGATGAGAGAGGTATTGCCCTGTAGGTGTACAGTACGCAAAGCTCCGTAATTTACGGAGCTTTGAACAATGCGATATGCATTCTGATCCTCTAATTGCTGTACTTTTCTTCCCTCCATGTGCTTCTTATAGCCGACCATTTAAGCAAAGTAGAATTGAGTTCCTGTACGTGATTAAAGACGAAGTATGATTTCAAGGTACTGCAGATGTATTATACCTCACAAGGAGTATTGGGCCGACTGACCCTGAATACACAGGGGAGTAAGGGAGTCAGTACGAGGCCACGATAATAAGGTAGTCGGCGATACTACTACGATGGTAATCAATCTTGGCCGAATAGATTGGGCTATTGGCTGCGTTACTTGTTTCGCATGACAGCGAATTGTTTCCATCGCATTCAAGACGTTTTAGATCGTTTGTTCCACCTTTAGCTTTCTGCGTTGGAACATATCGTGATGTTGCTGAAAACTATGAAAGAGAGCGGAATGACTGAGTGCTGACTGAGGTGGGCGCTCCCTGAGTCTCTGACTTGCATTATTTTTGCAGCAGCCCGCCCTGCACCTTCCGCCTAAGGGCCGCTCTTGGCCTTGTCGGGACAATACCCATACCACCTCATACATGCCATACATCAACCACCTCACCTACAGTACAACTATCTAACAACAAACGCGATACCCACTTCCTCACCGTCACAACCCTTTGCGCATTTCCTCCTGCGAGCAAGTCACCACCCGAATTACACTCCCATCGCTCGTGCTTCACTTTCCTCCCCCTACAGATCGTTCAATCACCCTGGATTGCGCCAAAAACCCTGCATCATCATCCGCTGCCCGATCACTAGAATCTTGACGATACCACCAGGTCATAAAAAGATTCCGTGCCTCCACTGGTAACTTCCACGGAGAATTTCGATATCATAAACCAACATACAGTTCCTGATTCAAAGAGGAGGGGGAGAGTCGGTGGGCTTGGGGGAGAAGGAGAACGGTGTATTCGCGGTTGGTGCGGAGGGTGAGGGGGAGAACATGCCAGGTCGAATTATCATGGAACAAAATGGCGCGAATGGCGCTATATCAGAGAAACCGTCATCCAAATCTACGGTAAACGGTCCCTCTGATCTTCGCAATGGAGCATTCGTCAATGGCGCAACTCCCCATGGAGCTGGAGGATCGCCACCTGAACCTTCGAGCTTCTCACAGTTACCACCAAAAATCAGCCGGCTGGCCGACGAAGACTTCCGCCCGCTCAGCGTGCTGCTGACGAGGACAGTACAGGAATGTTTCAACGATTTGGGCACGACGATTGAGGAAATGGCTGCAATTCCGGTCCCTCCTCAACCAAGGTTACCCATGACGAATGGCGCAGGCAATATGGCGGTTGTCAATGGGAATGGAAACATGTCGGAGCCGAATGTGACGAAGAAGGTCAAGATGATGGAATTTGCGAACCACCACAGAGAAAGATTCATAAAATTGCTAGTTCTTTCGCAATGGGCGAAACATAGTGGAGATGTCCGTAGTTTGATAGATCTGTCAATCTGGTTAAGGAGTCAGGTCGACATGATGACATTTGCAGCGCAATCGTTTGGGAATCTAAAACTTGAGATGCACTCCGCTCAAGTTCCCAACCCGGATATCCAGACAGCTTTGGAAGTTTTATCCACCGGTCAAGCATCGTGGTTGCCGGATTTGGGCTACCTACCCCCTGATCCCCTTACACCTGAAAGAATTCTAAAAGTCTTACAAGATATGAACGCCATACTTTCCATCCGTATAAATCTTCACGAAGAGCTCCCTCATCATCTGACCGACTGGTCAATAGGATCTGGCAGGGCGACTTTTCGTGTTCCAACAGAATTCGAGTTGGATGTTTCAGTCGCAGGTGAAGAACCGTCCTCTCCATTCTTCTTTATTGACATAAGATTAACCTTCACACCCACACCTGAGAAGCTGGATGGTCCCTTGCTAACGGAACTTGAACATAGAGCCAATGGTATCTTGGAAAAATCTGGGCTTTCAGGTTGTTATGACTTCTTTCATAACTTTGTTCTTACTCATAAACTTTCTATTCTACGGAAACAAGCATATGAGATGAGTATGGGCGCATGGGCAGACACAATCCGTGTCGAGAGCATTCATCGCTCAGTTATTGTGCAGTACTGGACCGATTTTGCCCATCAAGGGCGGAAAAACTGGCTAGAAATAGGGATCTCGAGTGGCAGATCGAAAATCTACAAGTCCTGGAAAGCTCTGGAGACCCCGAAGATTGGACTCCGTTGGTGGCGCGATGGTGTGGAAGTGAAAGATGTGGATGTCACCATAGACTGGGGAAATCTCTCAATGGAAAACATATTGACGAGCATAATCGACCTCCACATCAAGCGAATCTTGGGTACCATTAAGAGTACAATACTGCAATCTTCCGGAAATCTATCCTCCTTGATAGTGGACGTTAGTACACCAACATCGAACACTGCCGACAGCGAATTGGAGCTCCAGCTGTGTACTTCAACATGTAAATTCAAGGGTGCAATCGTACATACTACTGGACGTTTCGCGCTCAGACCTTTGAATCAGGTTAGTGTAAGCGCTGAGAATCAGATCAATGCATTGAAGGATATCTCACTCGATGCACCGACGAAACTCACTGGAATGCTTTGCATGCATTTGCAAGTCAGCATCGTAAAAGAATCGGAGCTTTACGGTTGGAAGAAGCTCGGCAATATCAACATAAGGACCGACGCTATCAGAACGAAATTAAAGACGGAAATCGTTACTTACGCATTTTTTCGGATACGGGGCTGGACGTCAAACTGGGTAATAGCCGCAACTATCAACCTAAGCGGTGACTCCTGGTGGGTTATAGAGTTGTACGTAATTGTACCCCCCATATCAGACACATTTTCTAACTTAGTATAGGGATGATGCATCCGTTGGTGGCTCTATTATAACAGCGCACCCTCTACCAAATGTATCCTCTACCAATGAGACAGACGGATTAAGTCCAACATTCTTCCACAAGGTCGAACGCCATGCTACAGCATCATTATCCTTCCACATAACGTCTCAGGAGCTGAGGAAACGCCGAGTACCCCATACCTTACAGATGGAACCGGTCCCCGTAACGGTAGATACCGAAGACAAGGACGGCTTCATTTCGATTCCTACCATGTACATTAAATTCTCGTCACTAATGAAGGGTACCGCAAAACCTTGGGCATCAGAGTACCTCCGACTTTCTCATCTCGGTTTTGAACCACAACAAGGAAAAGTGGTGCATATTGTTAGAGGGATGATGATAAATCCTAAGATCTACTCTCAACTCGTCAGCAACGCCAGGGATGAAAATGTCTCATTCAAGAAGAACGGGGCATTCTCCGTCACCATGAAGGCACCACTAGGCGTCCCGTTCATCGATCAGCTCAAGGACCGTCTCAAAGGTATCGAACGACTAAGAACATTTGCCGAAGTCATGAAGCGCGAGAAACTACGATGCGATAAAATCAATTTAGGACGCATCATCTTCCGCTACGCCGACAATTTGACCGCCGATATAAACTTCGCCGAAGCCAGCCAGATCAAAGTCGACCTCAGCCCAGATAACCCTCATCGGCGTATCGCAATCATGCTAGACAAGGTCCTGAACGACCCCACCCACGGCTTCGAATACTTCATCCGCATACTATCCGTAACACTCCCCGTCGTCCGGGCCTGCGATGCTGCAGAGCAGAACTCCCAATCTTCGTCCACACAATGCATAACTCACCCCCGCAACGTGCAGTGGTTCCGCATCAAGTACAGGAACCCCCAATGTTTCTTCGACCTCCAACTCCGCAACCGAAGAGACGCGTTGGAGTGGCATCTCGACGACCCCGAAGCGAGAACCGGCGTCAAACCCGCCAGCGCGAGGCCGGATGACCTCGCGGCCGCGCTGAAGGATCTCTTCCGCGGGCATGGAGAGAAGTGGTGGGGTCTCCGCACTGGCCTCTACGCCGGCGTCGACGGTATCTACGATGCTATTCTCAGAGTCGACGACGTGGTCCGCGGGTTTGCTATCAAGGCCAAGGATCCCGAGATCGTAGAGTTAGATTAATTCCCCTCTTCCTCACCACCTCTACCATGTTTCCCCTCTACCGTCTCCCGTCCTTTTCGCCCTTCCAACGTCCCGCTCGCTCACCGCGTCAGGCATATCTTGTATCTTTATTAATCTTTTCTTCAGTTTCTTCCACTTTTTACCCCTTTCCCGTCTTCTGATACCTCTTTCCCTTTTTCCTTTTTGGGGATGGATGGGGAGTTTGAAACTTTTTTTTTTTTTTTGCCGTAGGAGGGATACACGAAGCATATAGCACCCACTCACCGGGTATGGCAGGGCGAAGGCGGTAATGTCGAATTTTTGTGTATCGTGTACGAGAATGAGGGTGTAGACATGGTGCCCGTTTTTGCGAGGGTTTGAGCGGGAGAGGTTGGGGGGGAGGGGGAAATGTGAGGGAGTGGCTAGGGCCGGGAGAGGGGAGTTATTGTGCTGGTTGAGTGCTAGGAATTGAAATAAAAGATTTTGAGACTTTTGTGACGGTGTGTGAATTGCGCGCTTTTGATGTGCGGTTCCAATGCTTGATTATGAGGTTGTTAGTGTATCTGTATCGGTCCCTTCTGATTCCCCTGGACTATGAGGAGCAGGCGGAATGGACCGTATGCTCTGCGGACGCAGAGAGAACCCCGTGAAAAGTTCTTAATAAGGGATTTGGGAGTTCGGTGGAAGGGTTGGAGCAAGTAAGTGTAGAAGGACGGAGGAGTGCTGATTGCAATAAAATGGTGGGATTCACTGCGGCTCACACATAAATAGATGTGTACTCTTAGATCCGACTATAAATATGGCAAAACCTGAAACGAAAATTTCCCACCACGAGTCTACAAAAGAACCGAATTCTATGAATTTGATATAGCACAAGTCTACATATGCAGCTTTATAATCCCCCCAACCACCCCCCTCAACGGCGCAAACAACAGCATCCCAACCATCCCCCAAACCTCCGATCCTCCCTAAAAAAAAAAAAAAAGCCCAACTCACTTCCCCTTCGCAATCCACCCCTCCACCTTCTCCACAATCCCCTCAACCCTCTCCTGCGCCATCGCAACCCCCATAGCCGAATGCGCCTTCCCCGTCTCCCACATCCTCCCCACGCGCTCAGCCACAACCTCATGATTCCGCGCGACAACCGGCCACCGTTGTTCCCAGCTCCACACCAGATCCCCCACATTTCGCATCGTGAGCGGAATCACGACCCAGCCGGCCGTCACACCGGCAGCGACGGGGACGCTGGCGCGGAGCAGGATGTTCCGGTTGCGGGTCACGATGCTGCCGGCGAGGGTTGAGACGAGCACGGTTAGTAGCCCCGGTGCGAGTTTTTCGTTGGAGGTCCGGGGGGGCGCGAGGGAGGTGAGCGTACTGGTTAGGTTGTGCTCGAGGTGCAGGGTTCGGGTCAGGAGCGCGTTTGTGTGGTCTTCGGCGCGGGTGGCGTGGTGATGAAGGTAGAGACGCGCGGTGGCGATGTGGTGTTGGAGGCGTTCTGTTGGGGTTGGTTTGCTTGGGGTGGAGTTTGAGTTGGAGAGCTCGGGAGATGATGGTGATGATGAGATTGTGGGTGTGGTTGTGGAAGGGGCGGAGGAGCTCGGTGGGTCGTAGATGGATTTGCGGGGGGTCTGTTGGATGTTAGAGTTGAGATGGTTTGAGGGTGGAGGGAGACGGACTGTGTGTTCTTCGGCGTGGATGAGGCCTTTTGGGTAGAGGAGTAGGCCTGTTGTCATGGCGAGCGCAGCTGGTGCAATGGCACCCTGGTGTTATCAGCACTTTGTAGCGAGTATTCATTGTGAGGTCACTTACCTGCCGTAATATAGGCCTAAATGCCATTGAGCGGGATGTGAGGTCTCAATAGTGGATAAGAAGCTCGAAATGTGGTTTTCATGAAGTTGATGATAGATCGGGGAGGATCGCATGCATAAGCTTGCACAAGCGGACAAGGGCCCGGCATAAAAAGTTGTGTTAGCCTCGGGCAGCTGCATCACCTTCCGTCCGTACAACCAAAAGTCAAGAGCATCGCAGCTTCTATCACTTGCACATCACGATATGTTGCAGAGCTTGAAGGCGCGAGCTTGGACTTGTGCCAGATGCCTGCGAAAGCAGCGCCAGAATATTAGAGCCATCACCATCCAAACCCAGTCCCATAAAGCTATCAATCACCCTCCGCCGGCCAGCTACGCCCCTCCAGATTCCACCCACGACGACCGTATCCTCCGCCAGATATTCGATTCTCCGAACATATGGCGGGACTTCACACAGACGCGGAAAGATCCCCTATCGCACAAGTCCGCGGGTCTGTTTCAGAACCGATATCTCACGCGACCCGATGGCTTCCAGCAGTTCGCCGCGGTCACCCTGCAGAAGTGTAGGAAGATAGTGGATAAGGTGTTGGCTGCTTCTACAATCGAAGCGTATAGAGGGCTCTCTAGAGATCTGGACAGGCTCAGTGATCTCCTCTGCCGTGTCATTGACCTGGCAGACTTCGTACGAAGTACCCATCCTGATTCTCGCATGCAACATGCGGCCTCTCAAGCTTACGGCACCATGTTTGAATACATGAACGTCCTAAATACTACAACGGGTCTAAATGACCAGCTGAAGAGGGCCATGGCTATCCCAGAGATCGTGAATTCTTGGAGTGAGGAAGAGAAAGTCGTGGCGCAGATATTGATAAAGGATTTCTCCAAATCCGCTATAGACCTCCCGGAAAGAGATAGGCAGAGATTTGTTGAACTGTCAAATGCTATCACACAGGTGGGAACTGAATTTGTGGACACAATGACGCCGGCGACGGAACATTTGACGATCGACAGTAGTAAAATGAGAGGCATGGATCCCAGAGTGGTAAAGAGCTTGATGCGATGGGGTAAAGTAGTACTCCCAGCTATTGGCATGCCGGCGATGATGGCAATGAGGCAGGTTGAGGACCCAGAAATCCGGCGAGATATCTACATGGCAAACCGTACAGCCTCAAGTGGAACCATATCTCGCTTGGAGGAGCTCCTGATGAGGAGAGCAGAGCTAGCAAAGTTGTCTGGATATGACAGCTTCGCAGAGATGGCGCTGTCCGATAAGATGGCAAAATCACCTGAAGCCGTCAATCAGTTTCTAGGTGCTCTTGTTAAGGACAATTACCAACGCGTCCATAACGAGCTACAAGAGCTTCTCGAGTTCAAGAAAGCGGACGCGCGTAATAACAATTCGCCTAGCCAGCTAAATGCATGGGATAGGGATTATTATACGTCCCGTCTATTATCGACGATGCATAGCAAGATCCGCTCCCCAGATTTTCTATCAGCTTACTTCTCTCTTGGGACAGTAATGCAGGGGTTATCTCGTCTGTTTAGTCGGTTATATGGCATCCGCCTTGTCCCTCGAGAAACGCTACCGGGGGAAACTTGGAATGACGATGTACGACGGCTAGATATAATCGACGACACCACCGGCCACATCGCCGTCTTATACTGCGACCTCTTCTCCCGTCCCGGAAAGAGCCCCAACCCTGCTCACTTCACCATCCGCTGCTCTCGAGAAATCTCACAGCATGAAATCGAAGAAGCGGGAACAACCTCCCACCCCTTCGCCGTTCCTGTTGAAGCTGCCACAGACGGTATGGCCAGCGCCCTCAATCCTAACACCGGCACCATCTTCCAACTCCCTACCATAGCCCTCATCTGCGACTTCGAGCGTTCCCCCTCCTCCTCCCATCGTCCCACCCTCCTCAACTTCCGCGAAGTCCAGACCCTCTTCCACGAAATGGGCCACGCGTTACATTCCATGCTCGGTCGCACGGCACTCCAGAACGTCAGCGGGACGCGCTGCGCAACTGACTTCGCCGAACTACCTTCCGTCCTAATGGAGCACTTTGCCGCCGCCCCCGAGGTTCTAGCGCTCTACGCCCGGCACTGGGAAACCGACGCCCCGCTCCCCTACCGCGTGATCGAGAACCGCCTAGCCATCGACCGCCGCATGGCCGGCGCAGAAACCGAATCCCAGATCCTCCTCGCCATGCTCGACCAAGCATACCACTCCCCGCTCCCCCTCTCCACAGACTTCGACAGCACAGCCACCTACCACGATATCTTTGAAGCCTACGCCAGCATCCGCGAGCCCCGGGGGACGGCGTGGCAGGGCTTTTTCGGCCATCTGTATGGGTACGGCGCGACGTATTATTCGTATCTCTTTGATCGCGCGATCGCCGGGCGGATTTGGAAAGATGTGTTTCAGAGGACAGAGAGGGGCGCTGTGGAGAGGGAGACGGGACAGAGGTTTAGAGATGAGGTGTTGAGGTGGGGAGGGAGCAGGGATGGGTGGAGGTGCGTTGCTGGTGTTTTGGGGGATGAGAGACTGGTTGAGGGGGGCACGGAGGCGATGAAGGAGGTTGGGAGGTGGGGCGTCGGTGATTAATATGGCTGTATATCAAGAGCTTCTACGAGCTGAATACTGGGTTGAAGGACGCCGACACGGGCTTTTAGATGCTTATACGGCACGTGTACATCATGAGTGGAGAGGAGATATGGGGATCTCGATTGTAAGATAGATATGTATAACATCATCAACCCCCAGCCGCCAACAGGCGCGCACTAGAGCTCGCCAGTACAGGATTCATAATGTGTACGGTTCCCCAAGTCCCCTTGCCGCCCTCGCGCCTACAAAATCTAACCCCAACTTCCGCCCACGCACCAAGTTCTCTCGAGTACAGCGAGCGTACCCACCCTCAACCCTTCCCCTAGCACCCAGCTTACGCCTGTGATACGAACGTGCAGGGCTCTAACACATCCACACAGAGACGGCACATACTAGTTATAAGTTAGTCTACAGTACGTCGTCCCGGAAACACGTGCAGGCAAAAGGTTGATCACAAGGTGCCGCCAGTCAATGGTTCGGTAAGAGGTCAGTATCACACCTAGTGAGATGGACGCATATAGTTTAGACAAACGAAATATCATTCCAATTACACTGTATATAGTACATTATTCCACCATTCTTCCGCCACCCACGCAGTACCTATCCCATTTCATCTCTTGGGGAGGCTCAAATATAGTACCTACCAAACCGGTTAGCTTTCTCACCGCATATCAGTCACATTACAATCACAAACTCACCTCGGTGCCCCATTATCCAAGACATGATACTTGTGTCCCCTAACACCGTTACCCTTAAACAGCGCCGGGAATCTGAAGCCCTCAGGGACCTGATTCTCGTCGATCACATCATCGGATCCCTCAGGCTGACCGACCAAGAACTTGCCGACCTGGATTTCAGTATCGGTGATCGTGTCCCGAGTGACTCTCGCGTAGCCTATCCTTCTGATCTTCTTGTACAAGATATACTCGCACCACCTGTCCCAATCGCTAGGATCGATGTCACGCATACCGCTCCTATCGCCGACATACGTGTTGTAATTGCCCTCTTTCGGCTTCGTGACAAGGTAGCTGAGCAAGATGCTCGGTCTCGGGCTCTCGCCCATGAGTTTGGATAGATACTCGCTCTGCAGCCTGCGATCTTCCGGGTCCTCTTCCTGGCCAGAATGGAACACAAATACATCCACAAGTTGGCCGTAAACATCAAGCGTGGCATGGATGGCCGGAGCGAGTTCACCCACTGGCGACGGAAGGAGGTGATGTGTTGAGTTGAGGATCGGAAACTTTGAGAGCAATGCCGCGCCCCAGGTGTGCTTGTTAGGTCCGGGACCGTAGTCAACGTACATGCCTAGGTCCTCGGCGAGGAATTGCGTGGTGTCGCGGTTGCCCATGATGATGCGTTGGAGATCAGATTCGAGAAGACCGACAACGTCGAGCTCGAGTTCCTTGATGACGTCGCGCATGCGTCGCTCTGAAGTCCACATATCGTTGTCGAGGGAAAAGTGAATAGTCCAAATACCTGCGGTCAGGACCTTATCTTGGGCGTGGTATGGAGTGTAGTTGTAAGATGGGAAGCGTAGATATGCGATCGAAGCACCCAGGAGTTCAAGCGCCAACAACACATATAGGTAGTACGATCGTTGTTTCTTAGCGGTGGGATTTATGGGCTTGTCCTTCAGCTTTTGGCTTGCACGTCCAGTAGCAGAAGTAGTAGCAGAGAAAACGCCGCAACCGACGAGAAGCATTGTTACGGTCATGACCCAGTCCGTATGTTCGCGCATAAGAGGACCACCAGGGACAAAGGCGTAAGCCACAACCCAAACATGTGCCAGAACTAGGAAGTTGTAGATCAGGAATCCTAAACCAAATGTTGGAGCAGGAGAATGACGTGCTGCAGACGAGATGAAGACCGGAGGGAGTGCCATTATGTAGATAGTCAGAGCGAGAGCACCATAGTAACCAAACCAGTTACTGGATGTGGTTAGAATTGCAGCTCCAATCGACCCAATGCCAAAGAAGGTCCAGCTACGTGCAAAATTCGGGTAGAATAGGCCGATAACGAGACCCAGGCCCATTGCCATCAGAGTCCAGCTCCCGTGTGGTACAGCAAGAGGTCCTCGCACAGGAAATCCCTCCCAGACCCAAAGGATCATAGTGCTGGAATCTGACAGAAGCGAATGCATAGCGAAGAAGAGACCAGCAAGACCAAGTCCTGCAAGCGTTGGAGATCCTTTCTGCGACCCAGGGGCGGGAATATCTCCACCAGTACTAGCAGTAGACCTGGTTGATCGTAAGATTGCAAGGACTGCTAATGTAATCCCGATCTTATTCCAGCCTCCGGTTTTCTCGTTCATGATTGGCCATATCGGGTTATTAGTCCAGGATGAGAATTTAGCCACGCTAGAAGCGAGCAATCCAAGACTGAATGCAGAGACGCGTGCTTCGAGACGATGAGGCTGGGAACGTTCGGCAAAGAATATGGCTGACCATGCGAAACATGATGTCCACAGGCCGTATCCGACAGAGAAGAGACGGTATTCAGGACTCTTGACGAGATATGCTAGAAGACCTGTCAAAGAAGACAGGTGGAGAATTCGCACATTCTTGATGGCGAACGAACGAAGCGGCCGGATGCCGAGGAAGAAAGGAGAGATAGTGCACATAACAAAAACTTCATATCCTGATATTCCCATATGCCAAAGGGGGAAATCTGGCTTCGTGAGCGAATGCATGACATTGAGCAATAGTTGGACTTACACCACACAACGGTTCCAAGAGAGGTCAGCATCGACCAGAATACAAACTATTTCATGTTATCAGCATCTTGAAACAACAAGTCCGGGGTACAAACTTACTCCATTGTACGTGTCCGCAGCAGCATCGATGGCTGCTGGCCAGGAGAAACCACCGGACAATACTTGAGCAAGTTCTGTGTTTTTCCTGCTGAAATTTAGAATAAAAGGGCCAATGTTCAATAGAGTCACATACTGTTTTTCAAGTAGGCCGTCGGCAGCCAATTGATTGTTACTAATTTGGGACGATAAATTTCAGAAATCGTTCGATTGAATTCGTAAAGCTATTTACTTTGGAAGCCAGGGAACATACCCTCTGCTTACGCCTCTAACGTCTTTAACAATGATTTCAAAGCTTGAAAAGTCTAGTACAGTAACAGCGTCGAAAGCCACATCGAGCAAGACCAGAGCCCATTCGAAGAAGGCGTATATCGTATATGCTGCGAAGCTATCAGCCGTGAATATAGTAGCACAACTCATGTATATTTACCTCCAGGCACCCTGTGTACCTTGTGCTGAATAAAAAAGTATATAAGAGGAACTAGAGTGCCAAAGAAGGCGCCAGCAAAGATCTTTCTGTATTTGATGGCGGTGGGATTACGGGGGCTCAAGGCGAGACATCCAAGTGTCCATGGCAGGGTTGCAACTAAGTAAGATATCATGAAAATATCGTGCCAGTCGTGATCATCAGTCGATGTGACATATGTCCAACCCCCGCATGTTAATGTCCTAAAAATCCCCGTGCCCAGAACGAACTTTGGCAGGGAGGAATTCGGTCTGGCAGTCAGGGCATACCATAATCCCACCAGGGCAAATCTAGGACCTATATAACCTCAGCTTTATATTCTGTATAAGGTAACTGCAATTGTACCAGAGGTAATGGCAATAAAGACTTGGAAGACGGAACGCTCGGGATAACGGTCACCAATAGTGGAGGATACAGAAGGGAACCATTCTTGAGGGTATCCCTAGGAGTAATTGTTAGGTCGAAGTATAAGGTTAGGTCGAATACACTTACATAATGCTCATTTTGTACTATTTTATGATAATGCAGCTTCCTTAGAGATCGTAAGCATCCAGTTGCGAGGAATGGTTGATGATTGTCCCATACACTCCAACGATTAATGCTCCCAGAAACGCCGCTTTAACCAGATTAGCTTCCGATAAATTTACTGAAAATGTTGAAAACGTACCGTATGCGACGATTGTGTGTGCCCATGATATCCATTTCCCAGAAAACTGATATCTAATTAATGGAAAGCTCAAGGCATACAAACAAGCCATCTGAATAACTTACCGAGGCAACCACCTCCCCATCCTTGAATTTTGGAGCCATCCTCAAGGACTGATCATTACAGTATAGAGGATGGGTTGTAAAAGAGCGTCAAGAAAGCAGACAATCTGGAGATATCTACGTCGTCGAGTCGCGTCTCCTGAAATTCGGAGGTGGCAGCGGCGAAGATGCAACGCTTGGTCCGTGCCTCGGTCCCAAACCTTAAAAAAAAATATTACAAATTCCCCACCTTACTGGTAAGAACTGTAAAGAGATTCACAAGTCCTTGATACTAAACCCAGGTGTATCATGACAAGTGACAAGGCGAGATTTTACCTCGAGAGTGTAAGTTATCACCACGATCCCAATGCCACTATTCTAATCCAGCATACAGTCCATCCCGGAGCTTCTCGAGCTCGAGCGCAAGGAAATCTTCACCAAGGTTGGTGCTAATCAGACTACCCAAAATCATTTAGCAAACAATAACAATTGTAGGAGGAGATAAAAGCTATCACGAAGAAGCGCTCTGATTTCGAACACATTGTCAACGCTCGAGGTTCACATCCCTCAGACTGGGCGCGATATGCCGCCTACGAGATAAATCTAGAGAACTTGCGTAAGAAGCGTGTCAAGAGACTGGGGATCAAGGGGACAACACACTCAGGGCAAAGACGCATATTCTTTATACTAGACCGTGGGACCAAGAAATTTCATGGAGATGTAGCCCTCTGGATGCAATATCTTAACTTTGCAAGGGGTGAGAAGGCGCATAGGAAGGTAAATCAGATCCTGACGGATGTTCTAAGGATGCATCCCACGAGACCAGAACTATGGATATATGCTGCACGTTATGCCATGGATGAAGCTGATATGACCAATGCGAGGAGTTACATGCAAAGGGGATTGAGATTCCGCAAGAGTGCAAAAGAGTTATGGATGGAATATGCTAAGCTAGAGATGCTATACATTGGTAAGATCGCTGCAAGGAGAACTATACTAGGTCTTGATGTCGGCAAGTCCAGCAATATACAAGGAGAGGTGGAGGATGACCCAGATGCGGACGTTATCGCGTTGCCAAAAGTTACCGCAGAGGATATTGACCCAACTCTAAACCCTGATATCACTTCTGATGATACAGCTCTTAAAAACCTTACTTCGACGCTCATTCTTACTGGGGCGATTCCAATGGCAATCTTCGACCAGGCCATGAAACAATTCAATCACAGTCCCACTATGGCTGAACAGTTCTTCACCCTCTTCGCCGAGTTCGATCGCGTCCCATGCGTCTCAAGCCTGCTGAATCGTGTTGTTGAAGCATTAGAACGTGAATCATCTTCCACGGTCCAATTTCCGGCTTGTTATGCGCGAACACCGATTGTTGGTGTCCAAGTCGACTCAGTCGAATTTCCTACCGCTCTTGGACAGAGTCTGGAACGCGTTAAATCCTCTATGCAGCAGAGACCGCATCAGAAGGCAGATCTCGCAGAACGCGCTATGACTTGGTTATTACCTCTAGCTCGTAGAGATAAGCTGGATCCATCTCTTCATGTTGTCATTTCCGCTTCCCTACGTCAATTCCTTCGACCTCTTAATTCAGTTGACGGTGATTCTAGTGGAAAGCTGGCGGACTTCATTACTCGTTTACTGGATGCATCTCAATTTGAGGATGCAAAATATCTTCTCACTCTAGGCCTGAAGCGAAATGGTTCTGACGAGCGCTTGCTTGCGATTGAGGCGTCTCTTCCATCAAGATGAGAGGATCTTGTTTAACCGTTCATTCTGCTAGGGGAGATCAAATGCTCCTGGGCAGACATGACACGCACATAACCTTGGTCAGCGTCGTCGAACGATAATGTTCACCTATAACAGGGTCTGAAGGGTCAATATTCAGACCCGGCCTTCTTCCGGGAAGCTTTTTTGTTGCTGTGAGTTTTCTTTCTGCGCAGTCGGTTTTCATTTGCTCCTTTCTGACTAAACAATTGTCACTGTAAGTAGGGCAAACCAGTGCGTCCGGGAAACTCACAGATTCTGGACACGAGCTCTTTGAGCTTGGGAAGTCTCTCCTGGGATGGTTTTCGCCCCGACTTCTGCCACAAGGCTATAGAGTCTTGTGTAACAGCTATGCTCATTGTCGCGCTGTTTCCGACTATCGTCCGCTTGGATAATCAAAGCATCTGAATTCTTCACATAATACCTGGATTCTCGAATACCTTGGTGGAGTAATTTAGGGATATGCATTAACAGTTGATCAAGGGGTAACCGTAGTGTAGCTTTTGAATTTACTCTGTTCCATCAATGATCAGCTCCTGAAGATATAGATCTCCTTGACGCACTTGTTGACATTTTGACCTCCTGGCCCTGAGGACCGACTATAAGATACATCTCCAATCTGTTTTGGTATTGTATCTGGGTCCAGCTTTTCTAACCATTCTCGAGCCTTGCTCACCTCCTCTTCGCTGCCATTCCCAGCCATGTCGGTACGGGAAGCTAATGTTCGCGTATGGATATTTCTGGGTGGCCAAACAGCCGTTGCCCGAGGCTGTAAAAGCTTCATGTAGCGTAACATACTATTGACTAGATGCAAGTTTTCTTTGTGATATCTAGTTTCAACCTTGAAGAAAACATGCAAGGGAGTTCTACTTGTAGGTTTGCGCGTAGGCACGTGCCCCAGAATGTTTCGATAATAATATGCCAAGACGCTACGAGCAAAAATTCGCTACCTCTTGCGCAACAAAAGACAAAGCACCTGCAAGCACTGCAGCAACTTTTACTTACCGGCTTCAACCTCAACCTCACCTCTACCATTCTCCCACCTTCCCCCCACCTCTTCTTCAATTCTCTATCACTCTTTCATTTTCAGGTGCTTCCATACATCTTTCGAACTCTTTATCTATTGGCGCTGTTATTCGGACATCACACATCCACGAGGCGTTGTCCGCACATCGACTGATAGAGTACTTTTAAGGTTACTTCATAGAGAACACATTCCCGGCTTTGCCCAGTCACCTTCGTCCGCTCCACCTTTCACCCTCAAATTCACCCCAGATCACCTATTTGATTGATCGCGTAGACTTTTGCTTTGCACGTCGTAGATGTGAAGCATATTGCTCTCCGTCTGTATTTGACACGATCTTAGCCCTTTGCCTCGCAGGTGCCAATGCGCCTCATTCTTCTCGCGTAGATGACCCCAAGTCCACCAGAAGAAGCACCTGAATTTCGTGGCAAAACCCTCACTCCAGTATCACCGAAGCCAGTCCATTTCCCCTCGCCATCAAATATCCCAATCCTCCAGCAACAAATGGATCCGCAATATGAAACGTCCATGCAGATGAACGCCTCTAGAACCGCATACCAGCCTTATCCGCAAAACGAGTATCAACCGCCACCATCAAACATCACATACTCCAACCAAGGATCAGATAACAGAGGCAGTATATCTCATGCTTCAAACGATGGGAATCGCAGTAGCAACTATGCACATTCCGTAGCCTTCGGCAATGGAGGTCACAATCAAGATAACAATTCGTTTCAAAACTTCGTTGCTCCGAACATGTCTGTCGGTGACACGCCCAATGACGCTTACGCGAACCCATCGCAGATGACCCAGAACCCTAATGCAAATGGGCCTATGGGATCCTTGAATAACAGTTACACTGGGATGGATATTCAGGCACTACTCGACAATCTGAACTCCTCTAATCCCCCAGCAGCACCTCCCTCCGCAGATCCAAGCGTCCAGTCTGCTGCCCCAACGAACTTGACATCATCTTCCTCTGCACTTCCCGGAAACCCCAGCCTTCCGCCCAGACCACCACCTCAAGAGAAACCCGCGACCCATCCGAACTATGCCCCTGGCGATGACATCCGTCAGTACCATCCCCACAGCCAAAAGAATCCGGGTGCCTCATATCGTGCCCAAGGCGCTCTTCCCGCCCTCAATACCAATGCTACAGGTGTTGGAATGAATCCGGTCAGTGCCACCTATCAACAACCCACCCCCAAGTCAGCGAGTCACAAGCAAAGCCCATCCTCAGGCATTTACCGCCAACGAGAACCGATTGATCGGCGAGGAGAAAGAGAGCCACCAGATGAGGATGATGTTCCATGGGGCCCTGATGTTCAACGGGAGTATGATGAATTTCTACGTGACGAGAGAGTATATGTTACAGAGGGTCAGTGGGACAAATTCCCTCCAAATTCTAGATTATTTATAGGAAATCTTCCTACGGAGAAGGTAACGAAGCGTGATCTATTCCATGTCTTTCATAAGCATGGCAAGTTAGCTCAGATATCTCTCAAACAAGCTTACGGGTTTGTCCAATTCTTAGAGGCAGATGCGTGCTACGAAGCCCTCCAAGAGGAGCAAGGAATGATGGTCCGGGGAAGGAAGATGCACCTAGAGATATCAAAACCGCAGAAGAATGCGCGTAATGCAGATGGAAATGCCCGTGGTGGAGCACGTCGGCGCTCTCGCTCACCCGACTACACCCGTGGTGGAACTGGATCTCAGCAAGGACCTCGAGCGGTGGATCGTTATACCTCAGACGCCAATATGCGCGGTCCAAACGCGTCCCCAAGAAGTCGTGATTTCCGGAGAGGCCGTGATGATTACCGCCCAGGCCGGTCACCATCCCCTCGAGGATATGGTCGAAATCGAAGCCGTGATCGATATGACGGCCGTAGGAGAAGTAGGTCTCGCTCGCCATATGGTTACCGGGATAGGCATCGAAGTCCCACGCCTCGTAGAGACGTAGAGGATGATCTACCACTACCTTACCGTGCACCTAGAGACGTGCCGGAGGTTCAGTTATTGGTTCTTGATAACCTTGATAGAGCCTTCATCACTTATGTTGAGGACATATTGAGAGGTCGAGACATTCATGTTGATGTACTTTTACTTAGCCCTCGTCTTGATGAAGCAGCTGTCGTCAGAAGGCAGATATTGGAGGGTGTCCTGGGTGTTTCAAAGCTCACGTACAAATCACAGCAGACGGGCAAAATTCCGTTACAGTTGTTTGATAGAAGGGCTGGAGCGGACAACGTCCAGTTCACTGGTAAGTCATTCAAGAACTCATCCAGATCTATTGGCTAATTCGTCATAGAATACGATAATCTCGATCCCAGTATTTGCGCAGAACTTGTCATTCAAGCCAAACAGACCCATGCAGCTCCGTCAGTCTCATACGCACCACCTCAAGTATCGTATGGATTGCCTCCTCCCATACCACACCAACAAGCTCCGGTAGCACCTGCGGGAACTGATATCAGCAATATTGTCTCATCACTCACAAGCCCAGACCTTCAGAAGTTGCTTGGCGCTTTACAGCAGCCTCCGTCACAAGCGGCCCAGCGACAAGCACCCCCTCCGAGCACAATAGCTCCGGATTTAACACGATTACTTTCCAATACAGCACCTCTAAATCAGCAAGGCAATTCAAGATACCCTCAGCAAATGCCTCAACCTTCTCAAGCGTATAACCCATACGGATCCGTTCCCGGTAATCCTCATCTAGCATCAATTCTCAGTAATGTTCCTCCATCGGCTACTCCACAACAATCTCCAAATACTCAAGCACCTCCCGATATGAATAAGCTGATGGAGCAGCTCACCAATTATAATAGACGATAATCTGCGTGGGAAAGCCTAACGGACCTACATCTGCATTGTTGGTAATACGGACATATTTTCCTTGACATTGTTGATTACACAATCCAGGGCGTTAATGGATAGGAGAAGCGTGTTGAAGCGAATTGATGTTGCGTGTAATTTAGAGTATGAAGTTGTAGGGCACCAACTCCCTTTTCACATGAAGGAATGGTCCGAATGAAAACCAATTTCGCAAATGTGTCTCTAAATGCGTCTTTGTGTGCGATATGATGAATGTTTGATATTGGTTCACCCGAACCCTAACTTCCTTCAGATAAGGTAGGACTACTCTTGGTTGGTCTAGACCGATACGCTCCAGTCAATACAAAGACATGCGTGTACATACGCATATACAGTATCTGCTCAGAGCCTCAGACATACAACCGGAAAGGTGGCACACATCGATACATCTGCATTATTGCTGCACTATGCACGAACGTTACGAGCCTCTCCTGACTCATGCTGGTTAACTCTCCTTGCAGAACGAATACGTACCGGATCATCGGGCTCATATGCGCATCTTCAATAGCTTCGAAAATACTGAAAGTCCCTTTAAGAGAGCCCTTTGGCCTTACGTTACTTTTGCCTCACTATTTGAACTGACAGCTGTCGGCGATGTCGGAACTCGGAAGGAAGATCCCATTCGTCCCAAGCGAGTTTTGGAAGCGTTTACAGCGGGTGGCGTTTATACTTGCCAATTATGGTTTGGTTTCACAGATCTACAGCAGTCTTTAACCTTCTCTTTGGAAATTCCGAGCTAACCGCTAACGAGATACTCCATGGCTTAACAGCCAAGAACGTCGCGCGGCCAGGTGATTATCTAGGGATTAATCGTGATTCATAAGACCATCATTAACCGCTGACCTCTACTTGACCACCTTATCACCTTTGCTCTCTTGTCTGATTCAATAATCCTTCCACCAAGCTACAAACCAGTCACTGTTCAAACCACTGTTACTGAGGAAGCCTGATATCTTAGCCACTCGTACCTTAGACCCTGATTCAAAACCTAAGCACAAGTACACTATCGTCACAGCCTCCGAACCCTTATTACAAAACCACCGGCTCGCCTCTCACTCTTCCCTTCCTCCTACAACCTACCGCATCTTCCTCTCTGCAGTACCTCACCTCTATCGGAAAACAATCTTGCCCTTCTCTCCAGATCATCGCATCCCCCCCAGATTCTTAAGATTCATCTACCGTCAACATGATGCGGTCTAACAGCATTTGTTCCGTTTCATCAACTTCGTCCGTCTCGGAAACTGAGGACAGTATGCAGATCTTCGTAAAGAATCTCGCAGGCGAAAGTGAGTATCTTAGTATCTTGGATATGAGGTTGCCGCACTAATGAACATCGTCCAGCTATCCCCTTTACTATCCCATCGAATACCTCAATAGCCACCCTCAGAAACCTTTTAGCTCTGCGAACCAACCTTCCGACGTCGGATCTCCGTCTCGTCTTCGCAGGCAAGCACTTAACCGCCGCAGACTCTACTCTATCCGATTACTCAATACCACGGGAATCAACCTTACACCTAGCTCTACCCCTTCGAGGTGGAGCACCAAAGAAGATAAGATGCGGCTTCAAAGAGTGTAGCTCTGCTGCGCAGCGAATTGTAGGGGACTGTGGATTCTGCAATGGACATTTCTGCGGGAAACATCGTCTCCTAGAGGATCATAAGTGCGAGGGGTTAGAGGACTGCAAGAAGGAGGCATATGAACTCAATGCGAATAAGCTCAATTCAGAAAAGACCGTTGCTATCAAGGGAGTCTGATGGAAGATATCAACATAATTTCTTTCCGTTTGTCTCATGTGTTTACTCAGCGTTCACTATTTAGCGTTTAGGTAGAGGAGTAATGCGTGCGTCTGAGGGTCGGCTTCCTCGACGTAGATAGATCATATTGGTTTTGCTGGATAGATCCCTTCGGTTTGGGTCTCAGCACTACAGTGTATTAGATGCTAATCTGCAATACAAACATTTGATGTACGTCTCTGGTCATTGTAACATGCTGCTCTAGGTACCGTACGATTATCAGCTATTACCACTTTCTATCTTGGTGGTAGAAGAGGGGCCTTGGGGTCTTTATTATCAGTGTCCTGCATAAGCCCTTTAAAGAGAATTTTAGATATGTTTCTATACCGGATGACCGCGCGCTTTCGAGTAACCAACAACTCTTAATGCTGGAGATAAAAGTCCAAAAGGAAATATGCTCATCCCTTGGAGTAAATAGAAGAAGGAAAAAAAATTGCAAAAGAAAACCTCCGAAGAGGGAAAGTTAACCCGGCGAACGCATTTAACTTTATATTCTGGCGGAGGCGGGGCTCGAACTAATGACTTGACTGATAGAAAATTGACTGAAGGAAATATGACAAAGGAAATTATTAACCACTCGGCCATGCCACCAGAATTAGAGGATTGTCTGCCAAAATCCATGATACACACCAGTACTGTGTTGTGACTGTTTCTCCCTCGGGATTTCTAATCTTACCATATAATTTACTGATCCCATCTTCATTTGATTCACACATTTATACAGCTTTTCGTTGTACTTATCTGTAGTTTCCTACAGTTCTGCCCTCGCTGCCTGACTGCTATCACTTCCATACTTTCCGAAAACTTCGCATGTTTCATGTCTATTGTACAATTCAAGCATAAATGGGCTATCGCGTGCTTCTGATCCGTTGGAGTATACTGTTATATGTCTTCCCTGAACTTACTCCCAACTCTGTCCGCTCCATGTAGTGCTGGACCTTTGTAACTTCATACAACATCTTCTTCATCTAGCTTTGCATGTTCTTATAGCTTCATTCTCAGTCCAGTCTTATGTCACTGAATACATCCGCCCATTGTAGAAATGTCATCCTTTAGCATGCTCCGTCTTCTATTAGGTTTTATCCTCCATATGTTCTTACGTCACAATAATACTCCACTAGTGAACGAAGTCCGACGTGCAAATTGCGCAGTATACATGGGCTTTTGTTTGATGAACGACGTCGATTTGGCGATGCAATAGCTTGTCGATATATCTATTTTCTCCGCGGAAAAGCTAGGTTCGCTATTGAGTTTCGTACTGTCACAGTTACTATGAAGTTCCATCTGAATAAATAGGCCAGTACTGTGCTAATATCACCCTAATATACAACCCTATAACGAAACACTGTAGATGTACGATGCGAGTCAGCTCTAATCGTCGTGCGGCTCGCGTCACTGGTATAGAGGTTGTTCCATTCAGTCGAGAAACCCGACTTACTGCCTTATACTTGTATGGTATACAGTACAGGATGTTAATGGTCGAAATACTCTAAAATCTATTGCAAGCATGCGATGTCGAAGCTCAAAATGCGATTTGACGTCTTTAACGGCGAATTCCGACGGTCATCCAAGGCTTCAAATAGAACTAGGGTTTCCAAGGCGGTTGAAGTGTCGCGGACATGAATTTCTTACGTATCTTCAATCATCCAAGAAACTATCCAAGAGACTCAATCTTCAAAATACTTGTTAAATTCAAGCAATTATCGACATCTGGTTGGGATGTCCACTCCCAAGCTATTTCTTTGACGTTATGGTTGGTGAGTGATACGGGTGAACGACCACATTTGGGATCCAGACACGAGAAACCGTCGGCCCAAGCTTCTGTCTATATTCACATCACGCCACTATTGCTGGAAAACATATATACGAAAGTTTTATCCTTCTTCTGCGTATATATTCTTTTAGTTCCTTTTGTTTTGTCCGTTTCCTTTTCTTTTTTCTTTGCATACTCGACTCACAGTGCGGTGTCAGCGATCCAAGTTTCTTCTCGTACGCCATTGGATTTTCAGAACGAAATGGGAATGAATACGGATCTTAAAATTGGCTTACCTGGCGCAGACGGTCCCAGTATATATTTACCTCTCGTTCGTTTGATTTAATGTTTGTTATTTATCTTCCTTGTTATATCTGTACCACTGGCCTTAAAACAATTTCTATGCTCTCCTTTACCTTATCCACCAGCTTGGTAGATAATGTTTCTTAGTACTACTTAAGCTTATCTATATCCATTGGACGAGAAGATCCTCTTAAGTGCAAAAGTCTATAGTTATTCAGAGGCCCTAAGCAAGGAAAGCTACACAATTCGCTCATAGAGACACCACCCCGTCATCTCTTCCAACAACGTTATATGCTACATCGGAGGAGCCATGTCGACCATGCTCAGTAATTTCATCCTCCCTTGCAGGACACCGACATGATAGTTGTTTTGCTTGGATCCCAAGACCTTGGTCTTATCTATCCTAAGTCACCAACGTTACACCGGCATCGAAACCATCATCTGAATCTCCGGGACTCCAAGATCGAAGTAAAAAGATACGTTTGAATCCCTCGATTCAAGGCGAGATGAAGGTCTGGTACGACCCAACCGTAACTTCGATGTACCGTCCATTGGAATGTTAGTTTCCTATCTCGGACGCTTAATATCAGTTACAGACAAAACTTGGTCTTGCGGAGTTCAACAACCTGAGCTCCACATCTGCAGTTCATTTATCCGGTTCACATCGCTACAACCGGAGCCTAAACTCGCAACATTTCCGACGGGACAAAGACAAAGGCAAACCCTCATCATAACGATTAGCACTGGGTGGTCGCATCTACTATTCCAAAGGGTACCAGCGGGAATGGCTTTCTTTTCGAGGAGACATGTAACACACGTTTCTTATACTCGTATGAGGCCAAGGCGACCAAAATGGACCCTGAGGAAGCAGTCTCCCGGATCGACTACGCCATTAGCACATACGTACTACACCATCACCATCAGTAGAGTCTTGAAGGGTGGTAACATATGCTCATAACGTACTGAGCGAAGAATAAACCTGGGGGCTCTAGACCAGGGACCAAGAACTCTTTGCCAGACGATAGTATACTTTTCAGATCACGGAGACCAAAAACATCCCAGAAGAAGCCGACTCTCGGGATCAACAGACCCTATTATGCATGCTCTTTCGCTAAATTACCAAGACCATGGAGGTATCCGGTCCGTCTGGGCTATAGTTTTGAAATTACTTTCACACATCCCTCTTATATTTCGGGTTGTTTTCAATTAATCAAAGAGCAGGCAGTGGAGTGGCTGTGAATATGCTACCAGGTCCTGTGCATCTACTGCAATAACACGACTTCGTTGGGCAGCGGAAGATTTGCCGCCGTGGAAACCCGCCTTAGGCAGGTCAGGCCAACACTAAAAGAGGTATTCCGTGAGCGCGATTGACTTCTATATCTTCTTGGCAGCGGGTAGTAGGTGATACCCGTATGGCGATGCAGCGGACCAGTCCTCGACGCCCAAATTCATAGAGTAAGATATGACGACAAAGATTTCTAACGCGCCTGTTGTCTTTGGTTGGTGAAACAAGATGGACAAGTCTGGAAAGGCTAGGTGGTCACTCAGAGGGTACAATACTTTTTCTTGGTACGCAGCGAAAGAACACAGCCGAACGCTGACGAATATGCAGTGAAGAAACAAATGTAGCATCTTGTCGCCTTGGCCCTTATATGGAATCTCTCCTTGTGCGACAATTAGGACTTGGTCGTTCAACAGAAATGAAAACGGCCCCGCTGATACGATTCGCCCCGACGGGTGATCGACGTCCAAGACCTTTTAAGGCGTTTCCCTCAGCCATCCCGCGCTAAAGCCTTCGGACGCTAGGGTCTAGCGTCGTGCATGCCAAGACATCTCAGACGAATTTCCGCTCCACCAGATACCCTCACACAAAGCAAGCAGAGACTCATATCCCAAGGCTTCACTTTTCCCTATCTTCGGTGCCCCTTGCGTGTTACCGTTGGAGTGTAATCCGAGCAGGGCCAATCATGCTTCCACGCCCATTTCTGTTCAGTCCTTTTCCCTGCTGTTTATCAGTCTCTCCTTGTTTTCTTACCAGTAGACACCTTTTCATGCCCATCACTACGTTGTAAAACCACGGGAAGTGGTTCTGAGTTCATCATGTTCAACGGATTTGATATCATCATCGATGAGTACCATGGGGTATCGTGGAACCTCTAATCAAGCTTCAGCGAATGAAAATCGGCGTAGCTACACGCCTTATCCGGCACTGTACCGGCGGTCCTCCCTTCCGCTGGCTTGGCCTGCTCGTCGAATATGCCTTGGCTATATCTGAGGAAAATACCAGCAGGAGAATGAACGAAACACATACCACGGTAGTAGTCAGTAGAATGGTATCACAGAACATACACAACCACTTGGCGTACACTTATCAATCCTATTCTTCGATCGGGCAGCAAGTATGTTGCCAAATATGGACCAACGTAATCACATGGATGATACGTATAAGGTGTAATTCTTGGGCCTTCCTGTCAACCATATTTTTTCGTAAATTGACCCCGCAAAACTACTCCAGATTTCTACATTACCCCTGGACATCAGTACCATATCCTTAATTTGATCGATCTCTTTGGTAGAGTGAAATATTTACTATTCAACAAATATAAGGCCTGACATCTCCTCTCCCGTAACTTGCGAAGGTCGTGACAACCGTTATATCGCTATCGTTGTAACACCTCGTTCTTTGATTCTTCTTCCTCTTTTTATTCACTTGTTCAGGATGACTTCCTCCAAACCCCTAGGCCAACGGAAAGCAACCCAAGAGATAGTGCCTTCAGGTTTACAGACCACCGCAACTATTGACTCCGGCCTGACTACTCCCGGGAGCCTCGAATCCGGTAGTTCATCGTTATGTACGCAGCAACAATCTGACGAACCGAACTGGCCGAGAGAATGGAGAGCATACTCTTGCTTATTCGGCTGCTTTCTCCTCATGTTTAACAGCTGGGGCCTTGTCAACGCGTACGGCACCTATGCTTCGTACTACATGCAGCATCTATTACCAGGCCGAGATATTCTCCTCCTGAATCTCGTCGGTTCAACGCAGTCATTCATAGTCCTACTTCTCTCGTTCGTCGTGGGACGATTGTTAGATGCGGGATTTGTGAAGAACATCGTCGGACTTGGAGCTTTTCTGGTGACGCTCGGTATGTTCTTACTGAGTGTTGTCAACGGGAAGGGTGATTACAATCAAGGGAACTATGCACTTATTTGGCTGGTTCAGGGACTCGTGACTGGGTTAGGCATGGCGTGTTTCTTCGTCTCGAGTTCCCAAGGTACATCATTAGGGATTTCCTTTACCATTAGGGAAGGAGCTAACCTTTCTTTTAGTCGCTGCTACTTGGTTCATTAAGAGAAAGACCATTGCTATTGGAATTGTAGCGTCTGGGGCTAGTATTGGTAAGTCACGTCCTGTCCAGTGAGCTTGCATTGAATTGAGCTGACTCCTTACAAGCTGGTCTCATATACCCAGTTATGACCAAGTTCCTAATCGCAAAAGTTGGCTTCAACAATGCTGTTCGTTATGTATCTACCGCCGTCGCTCTAACTTGCGTCTTATCCTGGTGGCTCGCGACACCAAACCCCCGTCACCCAATGAACAAGGTTGCCGGCACAAAAGGCTGGTGGAGGAGGTCCGAGATCTGGGTGGATTCCCACGCCTTCAGAAACCCATCCTTCTCCTGGTTCGTAGCGGCAATCTCAATCATGTTCTTCGGCTTCTACGCCATCTTCTTCAACCTCGAAGAGGTGAGTCAAATACCTCCTCCCCACAATACCCACAGAAGAGAGCACATCACTGATATATGCGTTTAGTGGGCAGCAGCACAAGGCTTCGGCATCAAAGACAACACTCCTCCCGGTCTCGATAGCGTTCACCTCGGCTCCGAAGTCCCCAAAGACGCCATCCGCACATTCTGGCTCCTCAGCATCATGAACGCCTGCAGCACCTTCGGCCGCGTCGGTACCGCCTGGCTCGGCGAACAGTACGTCTCCCTTATGTCCCCCCAGACACACTCCCCCCAAGTAAACTAACACCCACGCACCAGCTACGGCCCCCTCCTCGTCCACGCCCTCGTAACCCTCTTCGCCGCCCTCACAACCCTCCTCCTCTGGACCCTCGCCACCACGCTGCCCCTCGGCATCGCCTTCGTGGTCCTCTTCGGCATCCTGTCCGGCGGCGTCATCGGCGCGCCCCCAGCCTCCGTCGCCTGGATCCTCACCGAGACGTCCGACTGCCCTCACAAGGCCGCGAAGCTGGGCCAGTGGGTCGGCATGATGTATAGTGTCTCTGCCGTGTTTGCGCTTACCGGTCCGGTTATCGCGGGACATTTGATCAGTCAGTTTGGCAGCTTTGTTACCGTGCAGTGCTGGAGTGGGGCGTGTTTGCTGGGTGCGGCGGGGTGTATGTTTGTTAGTTGGAGGAAGGCGGAGGGGTTGAGGAGGGGACTTGGGAGGAGGGAGGAAGAAGGGGTGAGGGTTGTGCAGGGCCAACGGCCGGATTGGAGTCGGGTTTCTACGCTTGTGGCTGAGGGGGTGTTGGAGGAGGAGAAGGAGAAGGAGAGGGAGAGCGATGAGGAGAGTAGGTGATACGGTTACGGTTACGGTTACGGTCAGGCTTTTCCCGGGTTGCGTTTGGGCGGCTTCGTTGTTGTTTTGGAGACCCGATGGGCTATGATATCAAGGGACGAGTTTTGATGATGTCGTTTTTATATTGATAGCACTATGATATGAGACTTTTGGTCATGGGCTTTGTTCTACTGCTGCTCCACTGCTCCACTGCTGTAATGTGTCATTACCGTACCCTCACTACCGCCCGCATTTGTTTCCATAGCCGCATTTTCGGTGCCACCGTTAATGTATCGCAGCGCGTGAAATGTCAAGCGAACTGGAAATTTACACTTCACGGCACTGTTGTGGATTGTGTGAGTTTTGTTCAATAACTTTTTAGTAGAGAGATTGGAGTGGGTTGTGGCTGCTGATACAACGACATTATTATACGGAAAGTCCGTGGAGAGATAAACACTACCTTATCGAGCGAAGGTGATACAGGACAGGAGACGAGGGTACCTTAAAGTTTTGGTTTTGGATATGGAGGAAGTGAAAGGGGGAAGGGGGTCACAACAGGGGAATTGGATTCGGAAGAGTGATTACTGCGATGGTAAGTTTGATTTGGCAGAAGCTGGGGGCGAGTTGGGAAGGAGCTCATAACGAAGAATTGGATTTGGAAGGGGAGCTGGGGGGATCGAAAAGCGGATTTCGAAAGGAAACGATGGCAGGAGAGTGAATCTCAAATTCCTGTTTTGTGGAGATGGGGATAAGTGCCGAAGTGTAGAAATTAGAAAGAGATGGGAACTGAGCCGCGACACGATATCTAGGCGTGCTGAGGATATTGATTGATACTCTTCTTCAAGCAAAAGCAGGAAGTATTCAAGGTGCCAGTTTTGAATTCGGGTACCTGGAAACCCCCCCCCCGCGGAACTTACGGGAACTGCATTAGTTAGAGGGGGAAATATTGCGATATGAGTACTGTGATGTGATGTCCAAGATCTACTCCAATATACGAGGTAGGTGCGCTTACCATCAAGTTTTTGTAATCCGATTCTTGAGGCTGAAGTGAGATGCGAGCTGATATAGGAGGGTGTTTGTATATCTGGTCCCGGGAGGTTGGTACAACCTTTCGCGGACTAGGCAGAGAACTCAGGAAGTTGAACTACCGAGCTCGTCAGCGGGAGCTAGAGGTATCTGAAGACTTGAGATCGGTTAAGAGATTCGGCTGGGCGTGTTGTTGAGCTTACTGTTGTGTTTTGATAATTGGTGTCTTGCGATCGAGTGCTTGATCTCCGACGTGTGATATTACTAGGTGAGCTGCATATCTGGTTCTTGGTATAGGGCTTGGATGCAAGCTTGGGTATATATGAGCTTGGTATACTGTCCTATACGTGTCCTTCGTGGCGGAAAATTAGGGCTGTAAATCCGATGGTTTGATTGGAGATAGGAACTACCGATTTCTGGAGGGGAGGATGAAGATATTCAGGGGCTGCAGCGTTATTCAGATCTGCCCGAGATCTGGGCGTGCAGTCGATCTGTGTGATTTTCGTCATCCCGACTCTTAAGAGAAGATAGTATAGACATAAGGGGATATATTACAGATGTGGAGCACACTGTATATGTACGGATGAGGGTGTGGCTGCCTAGACGGGAGAGCCGTCGCCGGGCAGCGGGAGGGCGTAATAAGACATGAATGGTGCTTTTAAGAGATCTGGGCGTGCTGGCGCACAATCTCGTCATGATACATGAGGATATGATAGAATCTAGAGAAGAATCGAAGTTATCTTCTCACGCCTAGATTTGAAGAACTACCGAAATAGGCCAAGAGGTGGCAAGGGGTGCTTGAGATGTCTTAAGAGGCTCTGGGCACGTGAATTGGCTATTAAGAGACTCTGGGCACGTGAAGCGTGTTTCTCGAGAGTAATAATAGCAATATTAAGACGGACTTGCTATGAAATATATATTTCTTGGTGTTTGTGGAGCGTTGTTGCAGATACAGACATTGATGCTGAAGGAGGAATAATGGATGTGAGCAAGTTTAGGAAATGTATGTCTCGGAAAGCTGATTTAACATAACGGCAGTGAAATGAACGTTGGCCGATATTCTTCATGTTCGAGATAAACTGTGATGGTGATGAGATGAGATGAAATACATAAAGATGGCGTGGTTGACGGACTGGCAGAGATGTTGGTGAGATTCTTGAGAAGAGGTCGAGGAGAGTGAGGGATGGGAGGTCGTAGTTTCCCTTTCAACTCATCCTTCCCCATCCTTCCTCCCGTCAGTCCTCATCACCAGAAAGCACCGGACCTCAATTTGTTCCTTTGAAGGTATATACAGGCACTAGAGTACACTTCAAATGCCCATTTCTCTTTTCCCCCATTCTTCGAAATCTCTTAATTCTCAACACCAAGAAGCAGCAGGAGAAGGAGGCTAACTGGCCTCTTATCACTCTTCTCATTTCCGTCTTCTTTCCCTTGTTCGCTTCCCTTATCTGCAGCCAAATGGGTTGCCGGGACGTCATACCAAGTTCTTATTCAGCTCCGGTGGCGCGCCGAATCTCTCGGATGGCTCTTCGGGAGGGTGTGCGCTGACCGGAGAGTGGCAGAGGCTTTGCTACTTTGCCGTCCAACCCCCTCGCTTGGCTGCTTCTTCACCTTAAACCCTAACTCAAGCATACGACTCAGCAAGAGTGGGCGTTAGTCGAATTAGTTTGGCTTCTAGAGTCTATTTCTATCTTCTACTAAGATATCTCGAGTTTATAGCATCGATCTGGTTGATAATGATGATAGTTATCGTTGTGATGTTTGAGAGACTGGCTTGTCTGCGAGTCGATTTATCTATTAGTATTTGATATAAGCCAATTACCCCATCAAGCAGGTCGGGGTGATTACTGTGATCTACGTCGAGGTTACACCACATTTGCACGCTTTCTTGTCTCGCTGAATATCTTTCATTTCACCCGTGATTTCAAACCTCCATCATTGCAGCTCCATCACTCTCAGCACCGCTCCTGATCGCAAAAGTTGTCTTGCCCGGTCAAAGAGCTGTCGAAGTTCAAAAGACCAGACAAGGAGCTTGGAACCGGTTCAGGAATCGCAGGTATAGATTAGTGGACTATACATACGGAGAAAGCAGCACAGTCTGCAATCACACCCGTGAGAAATTATCAACCTACCCGTAAGAGCTTGGGATATACGACGCGAACGTCGCATTACTTGGGGTTGTTCGTTGAATACTCCTTGTTTAAAGACCTTCACCGCAGCTATCAATTCCAGTCGTGAGAAAGAATAAGAATAGCATAGCTCGGATACAATAAGAGTATCCTAACCACCATGGATTCTCACGCCATGAGCTCGGCCATTGAAAGAGATCCAGAAAAGTCACATCCGTTAGATCACGGATCTCGTCTGGAAGACAGTGACGGATATGGCAAGGCTGAAATAGGCCCTCAAGATATTGTGATTGACCATGTGGCGGAAGCAAAATTGGTCAGGAAGCTGGATTTCTATATTATCCCCATGGTCATGTTGTTGTATTTGTTGAGCTTTTTGGACAGGTGAGTACATCATTTCGTCGCCCGATCCTCTACGTATCCCTTTTCTTTACTTGTGAATGAGCTCTGCTCCTTTCTCCACGAATCTTATTAGGAGTCAATTCACGCTGTAATATCTTGTAAATACAGCTATAGTCCTAATTCGAGTGTACGAGAATATCTATCTTCTTATTTCCATTTCCTTGAATTATCTGTATATATTGTTATCCATTATCACTAACCACCAGTACAGGGTAAACATAGGGAACGCAAGGTACTATTCATCTTATTAACAACCTACAACTGTTACAACTAATTCCTGTAGGCTCTACGGCCTGGAAGATGACCTTAACCTTAACCCGGACCAATTCCAAGTCGCCGTCTCCATCCTTTTCGTAACCTACATCCTCTCAGAATTACCCTCTAATCTTGTTCTTAAGAAAATTCGTCCCTCACGATGGATCTCCATTATCACCACTATCTGGGGCATCGTTGCAACCCTCACCGGAATCTGTCAGAATTACGGTGGCCTCATCGCCTGTCGCCTGGCTCTTGGTCTCGTCGAAGGCGGCCTCTTCCCCGGCATGGCCATCTATCTCACCTTCTTCTACACGAAGCGTGAACTAGCCCTGCGTATCGGATATCTATTCGTCAGCGCGGCGCTTGCTGGTGCTTGCGGCGGTCTACTAGCCTACGCCATTGGGCATATGGAAGGCGTATCTGGCCTTAGAGGATGGCGCTGGATCATGATCATCGAAGGTCTACCTACTGTCGTTTTGGGGATCGCAACCTGGTTCCTCCTCGCCGACGACCCAGAAACAGCGTTTTACCTCACGCCCGCCGAGAAAGCCCTCATGGCCGTACGGAGGGAACGACAGATCGGCCAGACCAAGTCCGCGCAAAAGTTCCACAAGCAGGACGTCAAGCTCGGCCTTCTTGACTGGAAAATCTGGGCCTTCTCCATCGCCCAATTCGGCGTCGACACAATGCTCTACGGCTTCTCGACCTTCCTCCCCACCATCATCCGCGGCATCAACCCCACCGCCTCGGTCCCCATCGTCCAGGTCCTCACGATCCCCTGTTACGCCCTAGGCGCAGTGACCTACCTCGTGATCGCGCACTTCTCGGACCGCCAGCAGAAACGCGGCGTCTACAGCGTCGGCTTCGGCATCATCAGCATAGTCGGGTACGCGATGCTGATGAGTGACTCGGGCAGCCGCGTCCACTACGCCGGCTGCTTCCTCGTCGCCATGGGCCTCTACGTCGTCGTCGGCCTACCCCTCGCCTGGCTCCCGACTAACAACCCCCGCTACGGGAAACGCACCACGGCGACGGGTCTCCAGCTTAGCATCGGGAACTGCGCCGGTATCATGTCCAGTTTCGTAAGTCTGCCACACTCTTTACTTTTGACACCGCCTCGTTTTTCCTCCGGATCCGGTTGCTACCCCAGATTCCACCCCACCCCCACTTTCCCCGCCCCCCACCTTTAAACCCCCCTATCTACTTACACCACCCTCCGCAGCTCTACCCCCAACCCGAAGGCCCCCGCTACATCCGCGGCCACGCTGTCACGCTCGCCATGGTCGCCGTCGGCTGCCTCATCTACGCTTTCATGTCGTGGTACTTCTCTAAAGAGAACGCGGCGCGCCTCCGCGGCGACCGAGAGGGAGAGATCCAGGGACTCTCGGAGGAGGAAATCGGCGAGTTGGGGGATCGGAGCCCGAGGTTCGTTTATAGTGTTTAGTTAGGCTTGGGGGGGGGGGGGGGGGGGGGGGGGGGGGGGTGTGGTAGGGAAGGGGGTTAGGAAGTGGGAGTGAGGGATATTTTGAGGCGTTGGGATAGCGTGGATGTGGTGGAGGTAGGTAGGTAGGTAGGTAGGTAGGTGGATATTGGGAAGATGTACTGTACCTGTCGAGAAAGCTTCTTCTCCTTCCCGTTTGGTAAACAATTTTCTAATTATTTTTTTTTCCAAATCGAACCGTAGGTGATGAGGTAAACTATAGGCGAGTCGTGTTGTGCATCACTCCATACGTATTCTTTAAGCTGTATCTTTGAGGGATGGGATCAATACCAACTCTACCGTACTTAACCCCGTCGCGAAATGGGACGAAAGGAAGCGTATCGCACACCCTTTCTTTCATTCACATACCGTCAGATAAAGCAGTAGAAGGGGCGAACCCACAATCCGGACAGTCACCTTTTCACACCACACCAATACCCGACAACTCAGTCAACGATTACTCCTACATACGGGCGCGCTACATACAGCAACCCCACGCACCCATTTCACCCACTTCAACTCCAACAAACCCTCCCCACTACTTATAAAAATCAAACTTATCCGCCTCCTGCCCGCCCTTGACCTGGCTCGAATACGCATCCTCGAGATCGGCCTGGATGATATTATACCTATTCTTCCTGACGGCCCTGAGGCCGGCCTCCTGCATGATAGCCGCAATGACCGCGCCGGAGAGGGGATCGTTCCGCACGATCAGACTGTCCAGGTCGACCTCTGGTGATAAGCTCATCTTGCTCGAGATGGTGGAGAAGATGAGGCGTCGTTCTCTCCTATCCCTGAGGGAGGGGAATTCGATTTTCCTGTCTAACCGACCGGGACGTAGGAGCGCGGGATCTAGTGTATCGGCCCTATTGGTCGCCATAATGACTTTGACGTTGCTCGTTTGGTCAAAGCCGTCCATTTGATTCAGTAGTTCGAGAAGGATACGCTGGACTTCTCTGTCCGCGCCGGTTTGGGCGTCGAAGCGCTTGGTGGCGATGGCGTCAATTTCGTCGATGAAGATGATGGCGGGACTGTTTTCACGTGCCATGCGGAAAACGTCGCGTACCATGCGCGGACCCTCACCAAGGTATTTTTGCACGAACTCGGACCCGACAACCCTGATGAAGGATGCTGTGGTGCTGTTCGCGACCGCTTTGACGAGCATAGTTTTGCCCGTACCGGGAGGCCCATAAAGAAGCACACCGCGGGGTGGATCAATGCCTGAAATTTGTTAGGTACGATGGATTCGAGGTTTATGATGGTAAAGCGTACCTATCTGCTTGTAAAGATCAAAGTGTGTGAGCGGCAATTCGACGGCTTCTCTGATTTCCTGCTTCTGCATATCCAGCCCACCAACATCAGCGTATGTGACATCGGGTTTCTCGTCCGCACCCAACATGGCAATGGAAGAGTCCGCTTCAGGAGGAAGAATGTCGACGAGAGCATTTGAATGTCGGTGCAGAGCTACGGATGAGGAAGGTTTGAGAAGCTCCCGGTCGAGCGTCGAGAGGATTCGGACAACATAGTTTGAGCCCGTGGAGGATTGTACTATGCCAGTACTGTGAAGTCATAAGTTACCACCTAAAGTCGTGCTGTTGATAGAGCACCTACTTCTGGTCGATGGCTTCCATGAACTGCCCTATTACCAACGGCACACTTTGAATCCGTTTTATCTCTTCTTGCGCCCGTACAAGCTCTCTCTTCAGACTCCTACAACGGATTAGTATTCTTTCCAGACCGTGGATATACATTTAGGCCGTACCGTTGCTCATCTTTGATATATTCTTCTTGTAGATTGATATACCTAAATACGACATAACCGTCAGCCTGAAGCTCTCAAGTCTCGAAACCCAGCCGATATAACCCACTCTAACTGTCTCTGCAGCTTCTTGAACGTGGCGTAGTCATCACTCTCTACAGAAAAGCCTTCTAGGGAATCCAAATTTGGTATCGATGAAGGGTGCTGCTTCTTATGGGGTGGCACTTGGTTTAAAGGATTCTCAACAGCGGCATCAGCCATGATGGTGGGTGTAGAAACTGGTCCTCAAAGGCGACTCCGAAACACTATTCTGATGGAAAGTAAAACGGTCGCGATTTCGAGATGCTAGGAGGTTTGATATGAGGTTAATGGGGTTCAAGAGGTCACGAAACGAAGCTCATGGACCGGAGAAGACGTGCCAAGAAAGGCTTCCGCCGACGTTCCTGACTAACCAAGAATTGACGGTGAGGTAGTGACTACCAGAAGGAGTATAATTTTATCACTGGATGGAAGAACAAATGTAACTTGCACTTAAACTACTCATCGCTGACCATTTTGAAGTATCATTATGCTCTATCAACTCCCTAATTCTATTCTCCTCTCCAGCACCGCTCTCGCATCCGATTCAGTAAGGTCCTCAATGCTCATCTCCTCAAGGATCTGTCTTGCACTCTCATTATCCTTCATAACCTTGTTATTGACCTCCCAGAGGCCGAACACCTTTCCTTGACCTTCTAGTTCATCTATATCGCGGCTACTGCTGTCGCCAGATTTAGCGATAATCGGTAGTCCAATGAGCCTCACCCCTTCCCGTACCCTCCGCATTCCTGTTTCCGCGGACCCTTTGCCGACATGACGCTCTATCGTAGCGACCACGGCATCCAAGTCTGTCCTCAGCTGCGCTGCTCCAGCCGTTGAAAATGAATGTCGCATGAGTACTTGATCCCAGAGATATGTCTGTACTGAGCCACACACCTGGCGCGCAATGCGTCTCAAGGGAACCTGCCCTAAAGCACGGGATAGGAACTTGAAGGTATCATTTAGATACTTAAGCAAGGGGTCTAGGTTTGCGCTCGTGGCAGTAGACGGAGGGGTTGTGAGTGTGGACCAAGGATTTGAAGATCTGTAAGGGCGTAATGCTTCAGCAACATTATAGGCAAGGTTATCAACGATGATTTTTTCCGTCCTGATCCGGAGTCCTTTATACGCTGTAGCTGTCGAGTCAAATAATGCTCCGGTGTCTTCATCTGATCCTAACGAGCTTGACGTCTTCTCCGCTACCTCTTCCAAGTTGAGATTTCGGGAAATATTTTGGTTGTTTCGGGAAGAGTTACGGGCACGGTCCTGCAACTCATCCCATAACTCAAGGAAGAATAAATCATCACTCCAATCACGCATCGCACGCTCCAGGTAATCGGCACTACCGTAGACACGACATAAGCGGTCAAGACCTTTGATGCCTTGGAGTTCGAGTTGCTCTTCTTTAGAGATACCAGTAACCCGTCGTCCGATTGCGGTCGTCATCGAAAGGTAAGCTTCTAGTCCGGAGCTCAATCGATTAAAATACTGGTCAAATATAGCGATTTGGATGTCAATAAGGAATCGGATCTTCTGAGAAAACGAGGATAAGGGGCGATAGTGCTCTGGAAAATCAGCATGTAAGTAATCGACCGAAACATAGATTAGAACGTTATTTTACCTGTGACTGTTTCCAGTAGGTCATTAACCCGTATAGCAGCTTTCGAAGGTTTTGTCACATTTGCGTCGACACTATCGTAGTCAAGCTCTCCCGCATCTGGTGCGCTGAGAATATCTTCATACCGCTTTAAAGCGACTTTTTGGCGGATCAGCAAATGAAGGTAATCCAAAAATATAGTAAACTCACAATTCTTTTCCACTTCTAGCCATCTCCTGAACCAGATAGAGTTATCCTCCTGTAATACTTCCCAGGACAAACCTTTCCAACCGATCGCACCATATCCACCATCATACTTCCATTCATCGCGAATTGTCGAGTCAAAGCTCAGGAGTTCATGTATGAAATGACTAAGAAGTTGGGGTTCATTTCCAACTTTTGGTAGGGTGGAAAAAACTTTAGTGCGTAGAATAGACAACAAAGCAGTAATGAAAGCCGACGTTGCATCAATGTAAATAGGATTCATCGCAAGGTCTGAACCCTTGAAATGTTCGATGAGGACAGGTTGGAGACTGTCTTGGAGGAATGGAGAGTATTGGTCTATCAAGTCTGTAATGTGCGATAGGAAATACTCAGGTTTATCCAACCGATTAGTTGGTCTATCACCATCAAAATGATATTTGAATCGCACTTCTAACGGCCGGGCGAGAACCTCTAAAGGCAGCAGCACGATTGGCCTCCGCTCAAAATTTCTTGATGAGCTGACTTCATGCTCTCTTTCCTCGAGGTCTTGCTTCTGGAGATCTAAGAGCTTACCAACAGATCTCGACCATTCCTCTCGCAATTTTCCAGTTAGGACAACATCCTTTTTGGGCCAGAATATCTTCTTGAGAATTGCGTCAAGGTCAGAAGCAAAAGCAGCTTGAATCCGGTTTCTCAGATCGTCAGTGATCTCACGAATGTGATATAGCAATTGAGGTGCTGCTCCCTCTGCAGCATCCTGGAGAGGCACAGCTTTTGTGACTAGCAATTGCAGCTGGCGGTAAGACTCTACAGCTGCTTCGTCGGATTTACCTAGTTGAGAGATAGATTCTCTGCTATATGTGTCACGGTAAGCATATGGGTTGGGACTACGGTGTTCCCTGCATGGCTGCCTTACCTCAGATTCTCAACCTCGTTTAGCAACTCAAAGTAGGCGCTGGTAACATCCAATATATGCTGTTTACTCAGAACGGACTGCAGCTGTAGTGTAGCGTCATCGCTGCTATCTGACTGGATGATGGCTCTTAACCTCCGATCGATGCCATCTTGTTCCTTCTGGAACTGGCGGGCGTTTTCCCTCAACGTTCGATCGTGAGATTGAGAAGCCTCTTTAGCGTGTTGCAGGTCGCTTTCGGCCTCCTCGAGCTTTGACAACATGCTCATCAGCCCGAAACGTGCAGGAGTCAGGAATGGGTAACTTATAGGTGGCTAACCTGTTTCTTGAGCAAAACGTGTTGATTTCGGACATTGGATATGATGGCGTCCAATGTATCAAGGTCGGCTAGATTCTGCAAGCGGTCGTCTAGATAATCAGCAACCCTAACACGATGATCATGGTCATTCGGCCACGGTGTGGTTGTGGCAGCCATTGTTGTTACGGGAGTCTAGAAAAGTGTGGACGTGTGGTATTCGTGGGAAGATTGCGGGCCTGAAGGAAGTTCCGCAATAAAAGAGCAATTGAAGCGATAATCATACGATGTTTGCCCGCGGCATTGATGTTGGTTGGAGTGCAGAACCTATGAAGTCGTTGCGATTCGTAGAGCAAGGCGAGTCTGGTCCTTGGCGACTCCACGATCTGATATTCTGATCTACAGTGTTCATCTATCTAGTTAAATCTGCCATGCAAGATGCCGCCGATTTGGCGCACTGAGGCACACGAGGGTGCAGATGAACGGGTGTCGAAGGTCCCCATAATTCCCCAATAATGATAACAACTCACCTTTTTAGATCATTTGTCGTACAGTGGCGAGACGATTCCTATTTCTGGAGCTTTGTAGCCGCTCCTCCCTTCTTTATCCCTTCATACAAGTGAACCCAGCCTGAAGGTAATCCATAACTGAAGGCAATTAACGTGTTCCGCGGTGTAGGATGCAACGTGGGCAGCTGGTCCCGTTTCGTAGTACACTCTCTCACACCGCACCCGCATTGCCGGTTTGTAGTGTCCGTACCGTGCCTAACTATCAGAGCTGCCAACCAGATTTGAACAGTAGTGGCTGTAGTGAGTTAGGCTAGAACTGAGCTGTAGTGCTCATCAACTACCTAACCAAGGGATATTTGGGTGCATCCTTTTCGAAAAAATAGCTTCGAAAAAAAAATTAGTTATACCCGTCGAGTTTGCCCCCTGTCTCCGGCTTAAAAAGTAGAGCGTCATCCACTGTCGAAAAAATTATCAGAAATCCCCGCCCTTCGGAAGCGTCCCGAGCCTGTCCTGTTACCTGTTACTCAATGCTCTCTACCTATGCAATTTTGAGTTTCCCATTTTATATCACATTTTGATCGAAAGCTCGGTTAAAGGATCGTCCTAACCTTCCTCATTGGACAATGCCTAAAGAAAACAAAAGACGAGGACGCCGAGAGCAAGAGAAAAAAAGAAAGCTCGAACATGCCGAAGAAGAGCCACAACCTCAAGTGAAGCGACGTAAGAGTAGTACAAATGAAGAGCTCTCAGCAGATTTCATACCGTTCGATGCTCATGACGCTGGTTTCGCGGAAGAGTACCAGGAGAATGGCGGACCTGGAGAGCTGCCTTTCTATGGCATGCTCGACGAAGAGGAGCAGGAATACTTCAAGAGGGCAGACGAGATGTTGGAGCTGAATCAGTTTGGGGACCCTGAAGAGAGGACTCTCTTCTTGGAGAATGTATATCGGGAAGCGGATGGGAAAGAACTGAAAATTGCAAATAGTCAGTCCTGCTCGAGGTTGATGGAAAGGTTAATCCTACTCTCCACCCCCGAGCAGCTCAAGCGGCTATTCCAAAAGTTCAGCACACAGTAAGTTGTTTTATCCATCTCATCTTCAATACCCTCTTTGCTAATCACAACAGTTTTCTCAATCTAGTACAACACCGTTTCGCATCCCATTGCTGTGAAGCCCTCTTCATCCAGGCCGCCCCATTAGTTACTGAAGAGCTTGTAAATACAGATACATCGAATAAAGAAGGGACTGGGGGTGCTGCTTTGCCATCCATCGAGGAACTCTTTCTCTCTACAGTCAAGGAGCTTGAAGGCAACGTAGGGTACCTCTTCACCGACCGGTTTGCCTCACATACTCTTCGAGTACTCCTTGTCGTACTGTCTGGTCAACCATTCACACCAAAGAACCCAAAGTCCGTGATAAAAAGCAAGAGGAAAGAGAAGATATCAGTAGCTGGTATTGAAAGTCTGAACAGCCTGACACTTGAGAAGCGAACCGTTCCAGATTCGTTCTATGGAGCACTGAAAAATATAATACGGGAAAGTGTATCCGGTTTGGACACAACTCAGTTACAGGCATTAGCAACACACGAAACCGGCAATCCGACTCTACAACTCCTCCTCCAAATCGAACTTACCATTTTCGGAAAACAGAAGGGCCGAGATGAGCAAGACTCGCTCCTGCGCAAACTGATCCCGGATAACCCCATCACCGAGGATAGCCCGAGTGCTACTTTCATCAATTCTATGCTATACGATACCGTTGGTAGTCGCTTACTGGAGACTATAATAGAGTTCGCGCCTGCAAAGGTGTTCAAGTCATTATACCGTGAATTCTTTAAGGAACGCATAGGACGTCTCGCGAGAAACGAAATTGCAGGCTATGTCGTATGCAAGATCCTCGAGCGTCTAAGTCCAGAAGATTTATCGGCATCCATGGAGCTCATCGTACCAGAAATCCCGTCACTCATCGAACGTAACCGTACAACTGTTATCCGCACCCTCATCGAGCGTTGCGCCGTGCGAGGTCTCGACACCACCCCTATCGCTGCGAAACTGGAAGCATCTTACGCCAGTCCCAGTGGGTTCGATATCGCTCGCATGCTCCGTCTCGTCGAGACTAGTCCAACCTCGCCTAAGAAGCCCAAGGAAGCTTCCAAAGCACCTCCCAGCACATCAACCACCCACTCCCACTCTGAAACAACGCACTGCTCGCTCCTCGCTCAAACCATGGTGCAAACCCCTGGACCCCTTAGTGCCCTAATATTCGACTCTCTCATCCGTCTCACACCCACCTTGTCCGTCGCTCTCGCTCGTGATCCCATCGCTTCTCGCACGTTGCAGGCTGCACTCACAGCCGGAACCACGAGTGTCATCTTCCGCCGCAAGATGATCCAGCACTTCTACGGACATTTCGGCTCACTTGCGCTAGATCCATCGGGCTCGCACGTCGTCGACGCTATATGGCAAGGTACGCAGGGCCTCGCTTTCATCCGGGAGCGCGTCGCCGAGGAGCTTGCGGAGAATGAGGCAAGTTTGAGGGAGAGCGGAGTCGGCAGGACGATATGGAGGAACTGGCAGATGGATCTGTATAAGAGGAGACGCGGCGACTGGGTCGTGATGAGCAGGAGAGGTGCGGGGAATGATGGGTTCCAGTCGTTTCCGGATGGTGGAAAGGCCGGGAGGGATAGGAGTGGGAGTCGGAGTGGGAAGGAGGCAGAAGGTAAAGAGGAGAGAAAGAAGACCCCGTTGGAGCTGGCGAGGGAGAGGCATGTTGCGAAGAAGTTGGAGAAACAGAGAAAAGGGAAATAGGCGGTGAAGTAAGGAGGTCCTTGTGCTGGTACCCTAGACGTAATAGTGGCGGATGTCTAATAGAAGTTGAAACTCATAAGAGTAACGGAATTGTTTATTCGTGCATATCATATTTACCTTGCTATTCATTTTCTTCTTACGTCCCAGAAATTTCTGTAGGGCTCCGGAATGTCCGAACACCTAAGCTCACGTCGTTCCCGAAAGAAAGGACACGGGAATCTGGGTTCTTTGACACAAGGGACCAATAGCCTATTGCCATGTCCTTAGAAGGCAACTTTTACAGTTTTCGTCGAACGCGTCTGGCCCGCGGAGAGGGTCCAATTTCACTTTATAGACCGGTTAACTTGCAGTACTTAGCCACCACAACATATATTCCAGCAAGAATACTCACATGCATATGCAGATTTTCGTATATTACGACACATAATATCAACACTATAAGTCTACGGGTATCAATTCAAATAACAAGCCACCTCTCCGTTACCTCCCTCGCCTTACCGTAAGCCCCAGAGACACCATAGAGAATCTGTAGCGCGAAAGCCGCATCGGGTGCGAAATCCTCGATAGGGTCATCCTCGTCGTTATCTTCTTCGCTTTGCCAGACACGGTCTTCCGGAGGCTCGTTATCACGTTCCTCCCCGGTCGCCTCTGTATCCCCGTTCCGATTATGCGCTTCCCCCTCGACCTCCATCCTCTCTCCGCTTTGACTTTCCTCCCTCTCCCGGAGTCTCCTCTCCTCTTCTTCCTCTCTCCTTTCTCTTGCTTCCTCTCTTTCTCGTTTCCTCTCCTCCCGCCGAAGCTTCCTCTTCTCCTCCACCTTTACCCTCCCCTCTTCCTGCACTTTCCCACTCAACTCAAACACCCTCTCATAAGCCTGAATAGCCAACTCGCCCAACCCAAGCAAATGCCATGTCCTCGCCATATTGAACTCGGCCTCCTGCAACAGCACGGCGCCCTTTTCACCCGCCTCTCTTGACCTGATATCGTAATACTTCTGCAAAAATGCGATGCCCTGCTGCAGTTGATACTGTCTATTCTCGCTGTGTCTCTTCATGCCATGCTGAATATACGCCGACGCGATGCAAAGATTAACCACCGCATCCTCCGGCACCATAGTGTACGCGCGGAAATAGTAGTTCAGCGAATTCATGTGGTTGCCCCCGGACAGCAGCACATGCGCGTACGCAACCAAGACCGCCGGATCGAGTTCCTCAAGACGATGGGGATTCCCGTCGCCCTGGCCGGCACCGGTGTAGCTGCTCAACTCGACGGTGGACCACTGGTAGAGATCGCGCTGTTCGGGGGTCAGGAGGGCGTAATCCATCGCTTTAACTTGTCTGAGAATGAACTTCTGCGTGGGGCCGGAGTTGTACCAGTTCGGTCTTCCGACGAACACTTTGTTTGAGAGGGAGAAGTTGCGGAAGACGTCGCTGGCGTAGGGGTGGGCGCGGATGAACCACCTCGCCTCGGCGCAGATGCGCTCTTCGTCGTTTAAGAGGAGTGCGCAGGCGAAGGCGGCGACGTGAGAGCGGTATACCCGTTCGTCATACTGCCAGAAGACATTAGCGAAGGAAATTACGTCGAAAATGCGCCAGACGCGCAGAGGCTGGTCGAAGCGTGCGTGTAGGAGCGCAGCGCGACAGTGAAGGTCGAGCCAGTCGTCGAAGGAGATCTTGCGGTAGGAGGATGGCATGTCTGTGGATCCGACCTTGCGCTTTTTGATTTGGGACTTTTCGGGGGGTAGGTCGAGTCCTTCGCGCATCCACTGCTCGGTTTCGGGAAAGAAGGCTCTAACGCCACGGAAGTCTTTCATCAGGAAGCTCGCTTTTTCTAGGTATTCGGTCATGGCGGCCTGGTCTTGGCCGTCGACTGCTGGTTCAAGTTCCTTTAGACGCTCGTGTGCAGCTCGCATGGCAACCTCGTTCAGGTGAGCTTTTTCGATCCGCTCTGCATCTTGCTGAGCAATTCTCCTTATAATCTTAGAACGAGCACGGATCCCTGTGTCGTCACCGTTCGTAGGCTTTTTTCTTCTTCTCGCACTATTGGGATTGGAGCTCGTCGTTACCCTGATCTTACCGGGACCCCGTCCCGACTCTTCTGCAGCAGCATTTAACTTCTTCATAGAAAGTTTAGATTTTCTCAGAAGATCTCGTCTTCCCAATATCTCAATCTCTCTGATGAGATCATAAGCTTCCCCAAGCATGCCCCTTCCCTCGAAGATCACGGCTAGTTTAAGTCGCGCTTCGGCGTTATTGGGATCTAGGTTCAGGACATGCTTAATGCATGCTTCCGACTCTGTTATGCGATCCAGATCTTTATAGCAGTCTGCAAGAGCAAGATAGTATGCAATATCAGTAGGAGGGCGTATCTGGCGTATCGGCTCGTAGTAGTAGAGTGCCTCACTGGAAAGTTTCGCCTCGCGAAGAGCATCGCCTACTTCGCCAAAGAGATCATCGTAACTTTGAGCTTTGCTAGTATAGCTATCATCTTCAGGATTGAGATGCCCGAAGTGGTACTATAAACTGGTAAGACGATTGAATATGTAGAGATGAAGGGGGGCTTACCAAAGCTTCCGATAGATGAACGAATTTACGTTTCAGACGAAACATGCCAAGTTTGATTCGTAATTCCATCGGTAATCCTAGACCATATGACTCCGACGGATACTTACCTGGTATAAAGTTGGCATTATTCACTCTACGTGGCTCATCCAAAAGATCCCATTCACTATCGTCAGGTTGGTAATCCCAATATGTTTCCTCTTCACGTCCAAGGAGCCATCTACCCAGTTTCTTTAGCATCTGTGTCCCCTTTTCACCTTGTTTAGAACGATCCAGAAGGTCCAGGTAGACATTCAGGGATGACCAGCTGAATGGATTGTCTGGTGTATATTTCTCTCTAGTGTATAGTTGGATTGCGTCTTCGTAATAGACAAGAGCGTTCGGTATATCATCCAGATGGCAACTCAGGTCTGCTAGATCGCGTAAGAACTCAAGATCGTTAGGTTGTCGTTTCAATAATTTTAAGCACTCTGTACGAGCAATATGGTGCTGTCCAAGTTCAATATGAACTCTCATCTTACGAGCCCTAGCTTCAATGTCCTCCGGTGTTATGGACAATAACTGTGCGTAGCAAAATTTAGCTTGTTCTAAGACCTCTTTATCATCTACATCCTGAAGCAACAATGTCCGTTCTGCGCAATCATGCCACAGAACCTCATCTTTCTTGCTTAATGCACCCATGATCATCGCCGCAACAGAATCTTGCTCTTTCCCTTGTACCCTGTACATATCCGCCAACAGAGCATGCGCCTGAAAGTATCTCGGGTCATGTTGAATAGCAAGAGAAGCGTATTCGACTGCTAGTTCATGGTCGTCATCCTCCCGCGCAGCGACAGCCAACCCATAGAGCCGTATACTCTCTTCGTCTCGAATCTCATCTGGAGCTCGCTTTCGTTTCTTTGCCCGAAGTCCGGAACCGTGAGGTCTAAAGGCCTCTGGATCTCCTGAGTCTTCCGGTGGACGGAAGGAGGGTCCTCTTCTGCCACGACCACGAAATCTAAGGCTCCCACGTCTACCTGGGTTCAGTCCATCTTTTGTAAATACAATCTCCTTCCAAGGATCTGTATTATCTTCAGACGTCTGGGTAGGGAATGGAGCTGATTCTGTTGTGGGTTGAGGATCTACTCGGAATGTGGTCATAAGATGACCCTTTAATACAGAAGGAAGAGCTTCGATGTCTTCCTCTTCATTCTCATCTTCATCAATGAGGAGATTTGCATTATTGCCCTTGTTCCTAAGTGCTTCTTGGAATCTAGCCTCAAATGAATCATCTTCGTCGTTCTCCTCACTTTCCTCATTCTCTTCATATTCCTCGCTAGAGGTATCATAATCTTCAATTAACTCTTCTGCATCGTAAGGCACGTAATTATCGGGCGTAGGGTTTTCCGACGCGTCCCCATATCCTTTGGTTGATGCATATCCATAGAGATCAGTAGAGCCGGGCGGAAGATTGGCGCTATAATTTGAGGATCTACCATCAGCATGTAAACCGATAGAATATAGTGATGAGTGTTGTCGGAAAGAAGTCAAGTAATCATAGCTGCCAGAGTTCGAGGGATCCATCTTAGTTCGTTTCAGTCCCCAGCAAGAGCTTCTGATATGGGCTTGTCCGGCTGGTTAGCATCCATTGAGTAGAAGGACAGGTAAGTCCAATACGGCAAGATCCCGTGGTTATGCCGGGATCAATAAACTTTTTGATGTTTACTGTGAAGTATCACACGAGATAAGAAGACGGGGATATCACATTGAGAAGAAAAACCATGTAAACGTGGATATTATGTAAGCGCACTACTCACCACCGGTGCACCACGACCTCAACTTATTATCTCTACCTCCACAAATTATTCCCAGTACGGGTACACACGCTTTTCTAGAGCAGAATTCTTTTCACCTCAAAGAAACTATCTCAAATGCTATTATAAATGCGTCTCTCACCCTCTATATAACTGAGAAGAAGCTGATACCGCTGCTTCACTCAATACCGTGCACAGGGGTTTAGGATCTCTTTTTAGCCATGAATCTAAGAGGACCTCGTCGATCTTGACGCTTGTAAATGCTAGGTTAAAGATTTCAAGTTCAGTATGATATGTAGTGAGATTATCAAGAACTTCCTTCCAAGACCCATATCTGTGTACGCGTCAATCGCACTTCCCCTTTCTCATGCATTCAATAGAACTAGTCAATCGCAAGCACATTCTACAATATGAGACACAAATATTACAGTCATCATCTTTTCTCTAGCTACAGTTTCTGATATCGGTCTTCAATTTTACATAATCGTCTTTGGCAGCATTAGTATTGGCCATAATGAAGTTTCAAGTCCCCCATTTCACTTTCGCAAGCATATCTTCTGTAGCGTCACTCTCGTTACGTTCCCTTCAGCATCAAATACCTCTTTTGAGACATAAACATATTCAAGAACCCGAGCAACCCGTTGTCACAGTTGCTTTCGACATAGGCCACAATGAGATTATCCATGTTAGAATGCCTCTACATAAGAAAATATCTTTCGGTTTGTCTCGCTATCTACCGATTATATACAAGAAGCTAAATTCTAATCAGAGAGTCTACCGCATGTCCCAAACGCACCAAAACGTGCGAGCATCTTCCCCGTTGACCCCCAGCTAGGAGTTGAGGGGGAACACGACGAGAAAGCTCGGATCGATCGCCTGGAAAAGATCGTTTGTACGGTCTATCCCATAATTAGCCCCTCAGAGCGTTGGATCAAGGGCGAAGCTGGGATACTAATGGATGGTAATGAACAGTACTCGATGTGGTTCATGCTTAACGACGGCTGGGTGGACTTTAGGGAACCGCATATGAGATGGTTTCTCGCTGGCCGAGAGCTTGACAGCATAGAGTGCGTTTGAACTTGGTCTCAGCAGGAGTGGTGGTCCTATGGGTTCTTGAGTTCGTGGTTACCGTTCTTCATTCGATTCTATGGTGCTCGGGCGTGTATTATGAAGCGTTTAGCAAATAGGACTTTGGAGCTTTGGATAATCCTGCTTAACAGCAAGTGTGATCGTTATTGCTAGGACTACACGAAAGAAACAATACATCTAATTCGCTAAGCCGACAATACAAAAAGGTATCTGTAGGAAGAGATCGTATAACAATCTTACGAGCCCTCGTAACTAGTGTTGAGAATTGTCTCATCGAGTGATCTCCTCCAGACAACCCGACGAGGTTGGGGCGGTTTGATTAACTGATCTGCTTGCAGCAAAACAACTGCAAGTTTCCTTTCAAGTTCCCCGATAAATGTTTGGTAACGTTCCTTTCCCAGGGTACCTCTATCGACCGCAATGTAGTCGATCCCAACGCCGAAAAATGCAATCAGTCAAAACTCCTGCTTAGACATTATCTTCTTCTCGTTCTCCCATGCTCACCATCTCATATTCACCAGCACCGTCTCTACCCCTTCCTCTTCCTCTTCCCCTCCCATACCCAACACCATCTGCATCTCCATTCTCCGCATTCTCCTTTGAACCTCCAGCTTTGCGACTGGTTCCTCCACCTCCGCCAAAATTGATGGGCCGCAACTCCCTATACTGGCAGATCCATATTCCGAGACTCGTCATCAGCACGGCGCTGGCAACCTGTAATGCCCACCAGAACCAATAAGTCGGGATCGAGTGCGAGTATAGGGACGTCACAACGAGGTGAATGAAGTGAATCGTGATCGCGAAATCTGGCACCAACTTCGAGCGCGCAATAAGGAGTAAAATAAAAATAACACTAGCATTCTATTAACTCCTGTCCAGATCATCAATCCACAGGTAAGACGCCTAAAGAACGACATACCTAATAAACGCATTCAACATCCAAATCAAGCCGAGCATCCAGCCCACCGTGATGTCCCCTCGGAGACTCCTCCAGCTGAACAGCAGGTCCAGGCCGACTTCTTTCCCCGCTACTAGCGCCGTGAATATAATCAAAAGCCCCGCGCAGATATAGTATAGGACCTGCAGAGCGATGATCTGAGTGAGGATGCGCAAGGGTGCGAGGTCCGCAAGGGCACCGGGCCGGGGGGGATGGCGGCGGCGTGCCATCCCTTGAGCGGTGGCGAGAGGCTATGAGGGGGGCATTAATAGATTGGAGGGAATTTTCGAATAGGTTGGCAAGGTTGATAGAGATGTTCTGGGCGTCGTTATGGGTTTGAAGCATACGAAAGGAAGGGAGAGTTTCCGGGCGGAACATCCTCGGCTGAACTTTGCTGCACGTCACGGTTTACACAAAGTTTGGAGATGAATGCTAGATCCTAAGGTATGTTCATTTCTCCGGTGTACGAAACACTTGAGGTAAGTATAATCGCAGAATTCATTGTGTTCTTTGACATGCTAACGGAAATCCGTAGCTCCTCTTTTCATGAGAAAGGCCTCTTATACATCAGCATCATCGATATCAAATACACATCGCCGAACAACTCCTTCAAAGCAAGCAAACCACGCCGCAATGGTCTCTTGGAACCCTTCGAATTGGTTCGGTACCTCATCTCCGCCAACTCCTGGTGCTGCTAAAACTGCAGATGGAGCATACGAAGCTCCAGACCGGAACAAGAGACAAGAGTGCTGGGACGCAAGAGACGGCTTCTTCGCCTGTCTAGACAAGGCGGGAATCATCGATAGTATTAAAGATAAAGATGCTGCGATGCTGAAATGTGGCGCACAATTGAAGGCATTCGAGGCGAACTGTGCCAGCAGTTGGGTAAGTGGAAATTTCTTTCCTGGAAGATTATGTAGGGGAAACGGTAAGTGGGTATAACAACCGCAATCGTAAAGTGTGACAGGGAACTGTATCGTGATAAGATATTACAATTGCAGACGACCAGCTCCGTTTGAATTACCGGGATTTTTGGCTGACGCGAGCGCCCATAGGTCACATATTTCAAAAAGCGCCGAGTAGTCGAACTCGAAAAAGAGTTGGCACTCCAACGGTTGGAGAAAGAAGGCGCGGATTTACCTGCGGATATACAGGCAAGGAGACCAAAAGCAAGTTGATAGGGTGCTTGACCCGAACTGTAGGATATGTATATATTTGTGTTATTGCATGGGGTGGCGTTTTTGAGCTCCTACGTCTCCTCTCGACGGTTTTGATATTAAAGTTCTGACACATTCATCATGATTTTCATGCACTGACTCGACTGATTCACATCGTTCTTTTTATGTTCACATTCCAGTTCGGCATTAGTGATGCTTGAGGCTGTGGTGACAAGAAAACCCCCGTTGATTGAGCTCCACTTAAGTAATCGCAGACATCAGATCTCATCGATATATGATCACATTAACTGTGAACACCGAACGGGGAAGTCTGTATCTTTCCGTTTCACATGGGTCTGTGCCGTCATATCCTCGGTCATAGTCGGCATTATCCGGTACTTTCCGTCTGCCGATTCTCAGTCACATCGGCTTTCTTTGGGGTCGAAACCACTTCATTGTCTAGACCCTTACCGGAGATGTTCGGATGCGTAAGGATTAGAGAGCTAGAATGCCGTAATCCGTTAGAATGGTCAGATATGCCACATTTTCCGAAAGGTTGGCAAGAGAGAAGCTTAGGGCAAGCAGCCGACAACTACGGTACTAGAGTCTAGTTTGAAAATGTATGTTTATATTTCAGACCTAGTGGTTCTATGTTATTTCTATTAATTGTAAATAGCCATCCAAAGTGATCTGGCCCTTGTTTGCATATGCATCAGCTGCGTAACATGTCCCTCTTTCTGCCAGAAAGGTTCATATAAAAAAATGCGGATAGACCCAGCTCCGCGGGAAAAGGCAAGATATGCTTGTACGGGAAAGGGCCGGGAAAGGGGGGTGGTTACGGTATCGAGATTTTGCCGTCCAGGGTGTTGTCGATCATGACCAGCACAGGCATATTTGACGTGCGACCCTGCATCATTTCGTCCACTTCAGCCACTTTTTGCCAAAGGGGGCAAACCACAATCAGAGATCTACGCAAAAATGGTTTCCTCCTTGGGAGAAGATCACTATGCTGTATATTAAATGTTGTTGACTGATTTTCGACCGACCACGTGCTATCCCGGCGCAGCGGATTCTAGGGTCCTGTCGTCTTGTGAATACGTGTAGATCCCAGTCGCATGATCAAAAAGGAGAAATTTTCGTTAAAGCTGATCACCGGTATGATGTCTTGAATACATTCGAAGGATCGAATTCTTCTTGGAATATCTCAAGTTCCGATTGACTTGGTCGTGAAGTGGTCGGCGAAGACTGGTGGCTCTCAATGGCGAAAACTACGTTCGAGAACGCTCCCACGAACTCCGCCTCTGAAAATAATAGCATCCTCCACATCCCAGCTACTTCTCGGACAGGGTTCCGAAAGACTGGTCCAAGCCCAAAAGCACCCAGGCACAAGTCTTTGTGTCCATATGCCGCAGCAATTCGCAGTACTGTACGCATCTTCTCCAACATGAGCTCTCTCTCCTGTGCAAAGGAATACTTCGTGCCGGTCTCGTCCAATTTAGGTCGCCGTACTGGAGCGACAGAAATGACTGGTAAGGATTTGAATTCGCGCCACACTTCATACTGCTCAGGTCCGTCTCTGAACACCACTATACTTAACTTAGTACCTGGGAGTGTGGCCACGAGGATATACTTACCAATAGAAGGAGAATATATCCCTCCTCTTTGAGGTAATGGGTAGTGAGAGGGCGCTGGTGTTGGATGGGGATTCCAGGGGGAGAGTAAAGAGTGAACAAGGTTGCTCCTCCTGGCAAAACATTCTTCTGGGGCTATGAGACCGGACTCCCAATCCCCCCCTGCTCGCTTCTCGTTTGCCATGTTCACAACTGGGATTTGCGAAAGCGGTTGGGAACTGCCATTCTGTGAAGTGTACTGATACCAATCCAGTGCAACATCTACGGGATCGCCATCTATCACAGCTACACGAAGTCTTTCGTTGCTCTTAGTTTCTTGATTGACATGAAGTCCCGCAATGTCCCCAATCAGTATCGAATGGACTGGGTATTGAGGCATAGTTTGACTTATATAGGGTATATAAGTCTTTTTCGCTTCTGCAGCAATCTCGGAGGGTTTAGGCTTCGACGGGGGCATAATGATAGACCAGATTATTGAGAACTGGAAAGAGGTTTGAAAGCTAAAAATGAAGAGAATCTTTACGGAAGGGGAAGAGCTTGAGATTGTATAGATCTTCGAAGAATGATACGGACGCAGAACTAGGGGACTAGAGGAGAGTCTTAAATGTATTGGGAAAGGAAAATAGATGAGTGCATGGAGTGAAACAAACATATTATCACTAATAATAAGTTTCTTGTCTTTCGGACTTGACTTTTGAACGCTGACTTTCGCGTGGCCGGGACCCGGCCAAGGCAACACAGGCAAATAGGATTGCAGGGTGGGATATATGTCGTTCTGAGAGAACAAGCCTGGCGAATACTTAAGCTTAGATTCCTCGATGTGCGGGTAATGGCGCTCGATGGCGTACTTAGAACGAATCTCGATACTGCAGAACCTGGTTCAATGCACGTTTATCTCCCAAATCCTGACGCAGATCGATCTAGTATCACGCCTCTTGCTACTAACAAACGTACTTGTCGCAAACGTACCTCCTGTTGTAGCAGATGTGCTCACACGCTCAGTAACGGATCTCGTTGCCAAGATCAACACCTTTCCAAACGGGACGCACCCAGAAGTAACACAGCGCGTCCCATGCCAGTGGGTTGTAATGATCGTCATGCCGGCAATGGAGAAGTAGGCTAGTAGTCTAGGGTTTGGAGGAGGGGTCCACACCGACACCAGCCGGGCGGGTCAGTAGCCTGATATCTAAACAAGCAGCTGAAGATGAATGAGGGCATGACGAACTCATGGGAGTTGGCTCCGCAGGATTGGTCTACGAGAGAACGAGCGTGGCGATCGACAAAGAGCTTCTTGATAGATGAGATGACATGAATAAGGTATTACCTTTTGCCATGCACGGACTGAATTAGTGTCCGGGCAGAAGCCCTTTCCAAACCAGCCACAGTCAGCGTGAGATCTTGAAAGATCTTGAAACGTATCCTGTAGTGCCTGTACACCTATCCCGCGTCCGTGACATCTAGAAGTCTAGAATCAACGGACCCACAAAGGTGTTCACGCTCGATGGTGTAGCCTATTGAGCGGAGACATGACCTTGGAAGGCGAGAGTACTCAAGGAAATCTTGAAGATGAAGTCAGCTAAGAACGGAAAAGGAAGGATTCTCGCGCTACAAAAAAGAAAGTGACTGGAGCAGTGGGAAAAAAGAATCATGCAGGGTGAGCTTAGCAACCGATTATTGTGTACGTGTACCTTACAGATTGCTGTACAAGGTCACAAGGATCAATTGATGGGGACCGAGATCCGATTAAAGAAGACGGGAAGCAAGTGTTCCGTACAATCTGCAGTGATGTGCAGTGGCAGAGGGAAAAGCAGCTGTAGAAAACTCTCTTTCTGTACCATCGACTTTGCTGCAGACGGATGTGGTTGGTACAGAAAAATGCAGCTGCGGGAATTGAAGCGAGTTTTGGAATTTCAGCATGTGGCGAGTCATGGAGCACTTACGCCCACCAGGCCCGTCGTCGTTCACTAGTTTCAGCCAAGCTGGCCTCAGCTCCCACCTCAAAAGCTATTTTCAACTTGCCCTACGAACTTCCGTCGATCGGTAGGGGAACAAACAATTCACTCTGAACATACTCATCCCGCAGCTCCCACATCCCTCCCGCTATCATCCCTTCATCTGCTTTACCAAGCAATGAAGAGATGGCCGACGCACCGAGCCAGCTTTTCTCCGTTTCTCAACCAGCTCCGATCTAACGTACGACGTTCGTCTACCGTGACACGACCAAACATCGCGTCTCTACTACATCCGACTTCGTCTCCTTCCACTACCTCAAAACCCTCGGAGGGTGCTACAATAAGTATCAATGGTTTCATACGATCCGTCCGTCAGCAGAAGCGCGTCGCGTTTGCTGCGATCGGAGATGGCACCACCTTCGAGCCATTGCAGGTAGTGATGAGCCCATTCTTGGCTGAAGGGTGCGTGGCATACTATAGGAAATATGATAATAACATATAGTTGACCCCGTTTCTGATTACAATCCATAGCTTATCTATAGGCACCGCTGTATCTATAATGGGAGAATGGAAAGCTTCGCCAGGCAAAGGCCAATCACATGAGCTGCATGCTCAGCGAATATATATATTAGGCGAAAATGATATAGAGGTACGCGAAGGGTATTCTAATGAGATATATGCACCCGACCACGTTCCCATCTTGACCGTATGCTGATAAGGAGGAACTGGTAGAATTATCCTCTTCAAAAGCAGTACCAACCCCCCCAGTATCTTCGGACGATCCCTCATTTGCGGTCCCGAACGCCCTTTAATTCTCTTTTATTGAGACTAAGGTCACAAATAATTGCTCGTCTAACAAACTTCTTTGCCGAAAGAGACTTTGTGCAAACTCATCCACCGATCATGACATCTTCGGACTGCGAAGGTGCTGGAGAGGTTTTTACAATTACAACAGGACGCGCAAACAAAGAGAGCGGCATTAGCTCCACAGAATTCTTCCGCTCACCAAAGTATCTAACAGTATCATCTCAACTTCACTTGGAAGCATTTGCTCAGTCTTTAGGGAACGTATGGACCCTATCACCTACATTTCGAGCCGAAAAAAGTGACACTCCTCGTCACCTAAGCGAGTTCTATATGCTTGAGGTAGAAATTGCATTTCAAGATAAACTGTCTGGGATAATGGATTTGGTGGAGGACATGCTGAGAGACACCGTCCGTCATCTCCAAGACTCTAGAGCTGCGAATGAATTACTTTTGGCGAGAGCGCAACACCTAGATCATAAAGTCGATGAATCTGAACTGATTCCCTACGATTTAACGCAAAGATGGGCCGGGATAATCCGTGGTCCCTGGCCTAGGATCACTTATGCTGAAGCGATTCACGAACTTACGGAGGCCCTCAGCTCCAATCCTATGCTGTTTGGACATGAGCCATCTTTTAGCTATGGACTTCATCTTGAACACGAGAAATATATAGCTGAAAAGATTGGTAAGGGGAGTCCTGTTTTTGTTACCAATTACCCCTCTGCCCTCAAACCCTTTTATATGGCTCCCGATGAACCTGGTCAAGGTGATAGTATAGAACCTACTGTCGCTTGTTTTGATCTATTGGTTCCAGAAGTATGTGAACTTGTTGGGGGCTCAATGCGTGAGCACCGTTATCGACCACTAGAAAAGGTTATGCGAGAGCAAGGACTTTTGATGAGGTCATTGCCCATCCAGAAACCCCCAAAGTCTGAGGACTCAGGGTTGAATATCAACGATCAAGAAGGGCTTCAATGGTACCTCGACCTTCGGCGTTACGGAAGTGTCCCCCATGGTGGTTTTGGTCTCGGTTTCGATAGATTACTCAGTTACATAACTGGAGTAACAAGTATCAGAGATACTGTCGCATTCCCTCGATGGTACGGTAGATGCGACTGTTAAACGGCTTCTTATCGCCCTCTCTACCTGGGATTACCATCCACCAAATTCTTACATATTTCCTCCATCTCGACATTTTCGAAGGAAGTTCATGTATTTACCACCAACTGAACCTCACGAATGCGTTGACGGTAACCAATGGAGCTTCCGCATCTTTTCAATGATTTTTTGAGGGCATGCAACTGTATGACGAATATGGCTTTGCGCCTATGGAGAAGAAGGCTACCGAATTTTCTCCGCCTAATATGTTACTGAAAAGCCTCATGGATGCAAATAGGCGCCGGCCATGAGGTGTTTATCTTCCCTTTCCTACGACCATTTCATGCAACGTGCTTTCAACTTCAAGTTTGTTGATTTTGGAAGTAATCTTTACCTCTTCAACTTCCTATTAGATATCTTCCGCTTGTAAGTTCCTTTCGGGAATAACTAGTAGTTTTGGATTCTGTTCAGTTAGATATTCATCTCCACGGATGTTTCCACTCAAGCGGCGACAAGGCATTAGAAGTAGGATTGTCGGCGTTAAGAAGTTATGTAAAACATAGAGCACGCATATAATGGATTCACTTGTACAGTAAACTAGTGAAATGTGAGCGCAACTTCAATCAGCCCTCTTTTCCTCTTATCACCAAACAGTGTCAAATTACGTGAATATAAGGTCTAGAAAAGCGGTCCATGGATTTGCTATGAGCAGTGCCAAGACAGGTGGTCAAGAAGCTCACCTCGGAGAACCTAGCGCATCAAGAGTATCGTACTAGCTTTTGATCATTCAGCAAAAAAAGTAGACGTCCGTCTCCTCCTCGACGAAACCGCCCAGCAACTATTTCCTACGCTGCTTTTCCTCGTCCTACGTTCAGCAAAGTCCGATCAGCTGTTGTTCCCGGCATTGTTATTCCTACGGGTCCGGCAAACATTTCCTCGGGGGAGGTGGCCTTTATGGCAGCTCACGATCCAATACCGGTGGAAGAAGTGGACTTTGAGTGAGCGGCCTCTGATCAATACTCCATGAAGCTTTAGTAACCCTATCTCTCAACGATAGCTATGAAGCCCTACCTCCAAACTATTCCCTCGCGGCGAATATGCTTGCCGGCGCGTTCGCTGGCATTGCTGTAAGACGTATTCCATCCAATTGTCGCAAGGGTGCTTACACATCTCGTCAGGAACACTCGGTGATGTATCCTATCGATCTTCTAAAAGTCTGCCGCCACATTGCCACTATATGATCCTATCTGACCATTATTACAGACCCGGTTACAAGTCATAAATCCTTCCCCTACAGCCGTTTACTCCGGAGTATCAAATGCTATAATGACGATTTCCCGAGTGGAAGGGATAAGAACTCTATGGCGAGGATTATCGAGTGTCGTGGTCGGCGCTGGTCAGTACATGTAATGTTCAGTATGCATATCAAAATCTTACAAGCCGTAGGCCCAGCGCACGCCGTATATTTCGCATCTTATGAGACGGTGAAACAAGCTATGGGCGGTAATACGGGGGGCAAGCATGAACATCACCCCCTTGCTGCTGGTAGGCACATGTGCTATATGTCTATACGCGATAGATCTTGCTGACCATGACCAGCGGTGAGCGGCGCTGCAGCTACGATAACGAGCGATGCGCTCATGAATCCCTTTGATGGTATGTGAGTGCGGTCATTCTTCTCGTGCACGTTTAGTAACAATTTCAGTCATTAAGCAACGCATGCAATTACACGGTTCGACGTATACTTCTATAGCGCACTGTGCAAGATCTGTTTTTCGCAATGAAGGTGTCACAGCATTCTACGTTTCTTACCCGACGACATTGACGATGACTGTACCATTCACCGCTCTACAGTTTATGGCTTATGAGTCGTTATCAAAGGTTATGAACCCAACGGGAGCTTTTGATCCTACAACTCATTGTACCGCCGGAGGTGTCGCAGGTGGTCTTGCAGCAGGCTTGACAACACCTTTGGACGTTATCAAGACTTTGTTGCAAACTCGGGGATCATCTAGCGAAGCCGAAATACGGAATTGCAGAGGTCTATGGGAGGCTGCGCAAATCATCAAGCGGCGAGATGGGTATCGTGGCTTTTGGCGGGGCCTGAAGCCCCGGATAATAACAACAATGCCGAGCACAGCCATTTGCTGGTAAGTCCCCGAATCAAGCTCGTTATGCTTGTGATATATTCTTTAACTGACTCCATCGAACTCAGGTCTGCCTATGAAATGGCAAAAGCTTTCTTCATCGCACAAGATCGGGCGTCCCGAACCCCTCCGTAGAAGGTGAACCTCTTCCACCAAGGACCTTCCAGACAACATTTGGCTATATGATCACTGTTCTGTCGCTGAATCTTCGACGTAACTAATTTTGCAGATTTTCAGATCCACCTGTTCTCATCGCATGGAATGCTCAACTTGAGGTCTACCGACCTCTCTTCTCATGAGGCGTTTTCCTCTCGGGTCATGTAAAATGTATAGATGGTCTAAAAGCTCCGATAGAGTAATTGGAGGTTTGGAATCATTGACGGGCGTTTTGCGAAGCGACTGTATTATGTACGAGCGTGTATTCGGACACGATTGTAGACATTTACCACGCATCTAACGGCCGCGTTAGGCTACGTTTTCTCGAAATCTGTTGAATATTACTGGCCTGTTCATCGAGTTTGCCAAATGAGAGATTATATTACAGAAACAGTAAGAAGAGTATCTTGGAGTAAAGTACGTGTTAGTACAAAAGCACATGTTACTACAGTACTTGTACTGTACCTTGTACAGAGTATGGTACTGTACTGTATACTGCATCCCGCTAGTGTTGCTCCACACGTACTTTAGTAGCTGAACAAAATGCAAGCTCCTTTTTATAAGGCCACAGCCTCATTGTACTCGTGGCAAAATGTCTCTATTGCTAAAGCGTACCTTAATTCTTGTTCATTCACATTACTCTTCAAAGATAAATACTAGAAATCAAGCTAAGCTGTGAGGCTGCCCGCGTGGAAGAAGGCACGAGAGAGCCCAGACGAGACCCTACGTCACGCGGAATTCGTACAACAATTCATTAGAACTACATTGCACCATATCGAATAACACACAGCACCGAGCCAGATCAAACAACAAAACCGATCTGTTTTCTTTCCTCAGAACATACACATATTGCTTTGCCTGAAGCTATATTTCTGGTGCAAGGGAGCTTTGAGTTAGCCGCTGGACTTTGGATCTTCGGTCTACATTCCTCCATGATGCGAAGCAAAACAGCGGCTGCTATGCAGAAGACTTACGATGATTGCTATCTAACTTGTTCTACAGCTATTTATTTCGAAGGTCAGGTAAGTTTTTCAAAGATATCTTACCTAGCAATCTGCAGTCTGGAAGGCTAATGTGTTACCTTTACTAGCACAATGAAGCGGAAGCCCTACGTTCATGGAAGATGGCCTTAGACCAAATAAACTACCACAATGCTTTCAAAGTCCCAACAACATACCGCCCAAAATCAGAGACGGAGAAAGCATTACAGGAATCATTACGGCAGATGGAGCTCCAATGCAAAGAAAGAGTTGACCTTTTGGAGGCACTAAAGCGAAGTAGAAAGGAGGTTGGGGCAACCAAGGATGTCGTGTCTTCAGAGTCAACAAAAGAGTGTGCATCAGACCCTGAAAGAGTTGGTTGGCTTGGTGGAGGCACCATACCGCCAGTGGAATACCCAGATCTTTCACGACCCCCTCTACCAATGCGTCCAGCAATTACAGCACGGAAGACCTCTGGCTCAGAGGCTACTCGAACACGCAGTCTTCCACAAACCAACAGCGAGGGATTGTCGTTACCTCCCCTACAACCTCTTCCAACGGTAACTCTTTCTGTTCCCACTAAGAAGTCTTCTCGTACACCAAGTCCGGACAAGAAGCCTGGTATGCTGCGAACTCTAAGACCAGGAAGGGATGGTCCACGCGCATCATCCTCAAAAGTCCCAAATACTTTAAGGTCCCGCCCACCAGTAGCGGCAAAGGCAGCATCCCAGGCTTGGGGAACGACGCAACGAGACACTAATGGCAGAGTGATCCTTCCTTACGCTGAATCAAGCAGGTCATCAGTAACTCTGAATGCATCTAGAGAATCGCTGGGTCAGTTTTCAGCTCAGCTGAGACGGCCTTCTCATGAGTATAATTCGAGCGAGGCCGATCCTTTCCCGCAACAGCAGAACAATTTGTCGGAACCTTTCTTCTTTAGGTACGACTATGACAGGCCAGGGCACTACCTCACTCCTGCGGCTGCATCTACATCAGACCCAGTCCCGTCCTACTCCCAGAGTGCCGAAGAACTCACCACCCATGAGCAGCCACCCACTCCTCCGCCACATGTTCCAAGAAAGACAATTGCTCGAGATCGACCAAAATCCCCACAGAAGCCCCCAAAGAACGGTCAAACATACCTTAGTTATCGGAAGGAGTACCCCAACTCGGATTTGCAAGCTGAGAAATTGAAACGTATCGTAGCTGCTAGACCTCCTAGGTCGTCCCGTGATCTTCAAGCGCAAACAAGGAATGAGATTACTAGTAACAATAAAACTTCACCAAAGGTTCCCCGCAAAGTTGTAAATAACCCTCCTTACTCAGATAAGAGCAGTCGGACTCGTGCGTACAACCATACTTCCTCTTCTGGCAGTGAAGAGGCAAGTAGTCCTACTCAGCGTCAGAGGGGAAAACAAAGAGAGAGTGACCATGTTTCATCAACTCCCGATTCTCTTACGTCGGAAGCCGATTTCTCTGAACCAGACCCCAAAGGAGATGCGTGGAAAATGCAAGTGGCCAAAATCTTGAAGAATCTACCCAAAGGCGTTGACGAAGCAGCTGCAAAACAAATCCTAAACGAAATCATCATCCATGGCGATGAGGTTCATTGGGATGATGTCGCAGGTCTGGATATTGCGAAATCAGCGCTCAAAGAGACCGTTGTCTACCCATTCCTGCGTCCAGATCTGTTCATGGGTCTTCGTGAACCAGCACGAGGGATGTTGCTTTTTGGTCCTCCAGGTACGGGAAAAACTATGCTTGCCAGAGCAGTTGCAACGGAATCTAGGTCTACATTCTTCGCTATTTCAGCCAGCAGCTTGACAAGCAAGTTTCTGGGTGAGTCTGAAAAGTTGGTGCGAGCTCTCTTTCAACTGGCGAAAGCCCTAGCACCATCAATAATCTTCGTCGATGAGATTGATTCACTTCTCTCTTCGCGGTCAGGCTCTAGCGAACATGAAGCCACGCGTAGGATCAAGACCGAATTCTTGATCCAATGGTCAGATCTCGCAAAGGCCGCAGCAGGCAGAGAGCAGACGGAGAAGGACAAGAAGGAAGGAGATGCTAGCAGAGTCCTTGTTCTAGCCGCCACTAATCTCCCGTGGGCCATTGATGAGGCCGCTCGTAGGAGATTTGTGAGGAGGCAGTACATTCCACTTCCAGAGCCGCATGTTCGGAAACTGCAGTTGAAGACGTTGCTGAGTCACCAAAAGCATGATTTGAAGGAGAAAGACCTAGATAATCTAGTCGAACTAACAGACAGTGAGTTTTCCTACTTACCACTCCCCGTCAATTTGTTCTCATCTATATAATCTTTACAAGTCACTATTTCTCCGTACGATTGATAAATTCATCTAACATACAATGAACAGGTTTCTCAGGATCCGACATCACGGCTCTAGCCAAAGATGCTGCCATGGGTCCTCTACGCAGCTTAGGCGAGAAATTGCTACACATGACCATGGATGAGATCCGTCCGATTCAGTTCGAAGACTTCAAAGCGAGCTTGACGACTATCAGGCCCAGTGTGAGTAAGGAGGGCCTCAAGCAATTCGAGGACTGGGCTACGGCGTTTGGAGAACGAGGAGGATAGGACAAGAATGATCTTTCATTGTATAGAATGGTGTGTGCAAATTTGGGATTGGAAGGCAACGGAGTCCATGACAGTGTGATTGGGACAGGAGAAAATACCAATAAGTATGTGTATCAGACTAGGAATTATGCGGATCAGGGCTGAATATCTGTAAGTATATGTTGCAGTAATGACTAAACGCAGAATCGTGATTCTCGTCCCGTGATAGGTGTAACTTTGGCGTTTTAGACGCAGCATATCGAACGCTGCCATTTCCTGGTGACCGTAATGACGAGAGCAGCAGACAATCAGAGCCATGAGAAGCTCATAGTCTCCACATACCTTAAACATTGACGTATCTCAGCAAAAAGGTGTGTATGTCTCTAATTATCCCTTCATGCAGTTTCGGTGACTTTCCAGCATGTCTATCATGTTTCAGAGATCACTCACATTATCCTGTTAGTTTATATGTTTGTTTGTACCTTTACCGGGAAGGCTGAAATAATTACGACTGATAACAATTCAATAGTTCTAGACGCAGGGTCCCTGATAAAATAATTCTAGGGTTTTTCGGAACCTTTTCCTTTCGCCAACAAACACACACCTCGACATTAGGTTACAAGACCTTCACGCCACCACTATTATAAAAAAAGAGCACCAGCCAAACATATCGACACCCAAGTCCAGAAAAATAATATAAGATTTGGCATGGTAAAGCAGTGAAGTCTACCACCACCCAAAACTCTCCGTCTTAGCTGCGGACCGTGCCGCTACCCCGGAATCATCTCAGCACCATACCAATGCCAATGACGAAGCACGAGGGTTCTCCCAGACGTCTAATAAGGGTCTGCTTCGAGATGCTGTGCGACAACTGCTGCCTCGAGCTACTCTGATACACAGGGTTTTTGGCCCCTTGCGTCAGAGATGCGCTCGAGCCAGGGCCCCGAAGGGGCTGGTGCGCAGAGGTGATGCAGGGCGTGAGGGGTGGGGGAGTTGGAGCTCACGTTAGAGGGGTCTGGTGAGGAGGGGTTTGAGTTGGGAATATGTCGGAGGATACTATGGGATTGGCGTGGCGTGGCGTGAGGTTGAGGTGATAAGGTGGAGTGTGAGGAGGGTTATATAGTCGAGTGTATTCCTCAGAAGAGCGTATTGTTGCGTACTTTCAAATCTCCTATCCTAATAATAAAGCATCTTTGAAAACGAATTGTTATTACAGCTCACCCCCTCAACACTATTGCAAGGTCTTCACACAATCTCACCTCTCCGATTCCAAATACACCATGGATACCTCCACCTATCAATCATGTCCTGCCCAGAACCCCTTCCGCAGGTCCCGATCGAGGTCTCTTCCCGATATCCGTGATGCGGTAGCGCCGCAGGTCCCGAGCAATGAGTGGTCTTTTGAAGAACAGCAGTGGTTGAGGGAGATGCAGGCGGAGCAGGAGGCGAGGAGATTGGAGCAGTTGTTTGATGGCCTGGCGATTGCCTTTCGATCCTTTTAAGCTCTCAACGAGGGGAGTTAGCCATCTTTTGAGGATGTTCGAAGTGGTTAAGCGTCTGTTGTTGGTCGAGGAGCTTATTGCTCCGTTTCCCTCGTTTTCGGGCCGTCGTTGAGTCTTGTCCAGGTCGAATGAACGAAGAGGCACCGCATTAAAGCCGACGGGCAATGCGCCGGGCCGAGGAATAAGATCACCCAATGTCAAAAAATGACAAGGGTTTCTAGATTACATGAGGACGCATTTATCATAGTTCTCTCCGAACTCGTCTCTCGCTGCTGCGCGCTCATTCTCGTGTTGCTTCGACCGTACCTCCTTGGGAAACCACTTCTTCATGTACTCGATCAAATCCTGGTCGAGGTTCCTACTATCTGCTTGCATTACGACCTCACCTCTGCAAAGAGGGCAATGGTTTTCTCTAGCGCGTTGCATGATGACAAGACAACGGATGCAGAAGATGTGATTGCAGAGGAGACGGATCGGCTTGTATGAGATGCTGAAGCAGACGGGACAGAGGTAGTCGTCTAGAGCAGGGACAATGGGGAGGAGCTCGGTTGAGAGTTGGTAGCAGATCGCTTTTGCTACAGAAGTTGTAAGGGGGGAGGTATGGATGGTCGAGGGGAATGTCTTTTTAACGCCCAATGCTGTGCGTTTGTCGAATTCTAGTGTACTTTCATCAGGATGAGTAAATATCAACAAGCTTGGGGTTGGACGTACTCTTTAAAATCTTAGCCATAGCTAATCTATTAATGTCCTGGAATCTTAGGTTTTGCAATATCTCGAGATTTAAGCTGATGAAACGGTCTAGGGCCTCCTTGCTCTCTGGTTTCTTGAATTTGGTCAGCAGTTTCTGATTTTCCAGCTCTTCTGAGAATCGGCGCAAGTTCTTTTCAGCTTTCTCTGAGTCATGGGCACCGTGGTCCTGCTCATTTGTGCTGAAGAAGACGCGTGATTCTAAGTATAACTCAAAGATCTTTCTCCACTGCGCCAGATCATTTTTTTTCTTACCCTGAGAAGGATCTGTGACTTTTGTGACTAATTGTCCTAGTTCCTTGACCTCGGATTCCATCTTCACATTCTGTTCCGCTTGCAACTTAGCAAGTCCAGATAACTGATCCTGCAACATGCCAAAGAACTCGGAATCCGACGTCAAAGGAACCTCCACCATTCGAACAGGACGTGAATGTCGACGGTGTGGCCGCTTTTCTGCATCTGACATATCCGACGTTGCAGAGTCAAAAGATCCAACGAAACTTGACCGTCGAGCAGGATCGTCGGTAATGTCTAATATGCGTACATCAGTCAATTGTTGGCTCAACGCAAGTACGTGGAATTCTCGCTTGGTCTCAGGCGTGAGACTCGCATCTAGGGGCTCTCCAGTCTCTTCATCGACAGCGAAGAGTAATTTCGGTAAGAAACGGGCGCCATTACTCGTCCCTTGCTCTTTATCTCCATTTTCGTTGTTGAGGTCTTGACTTCTAAACTGATATCTGAAAGGCTTCTCATCCTCCTCTTCGTCAACTTGGGCATCATGCTTGGTATGCTGTTCCTCCACTGATTTCAAAAGCAGATTCAGTGTGTCTGCGTCTAATCCCATACTAGAAAGCTCGGTTTCAACCCTTTTGATGCACTTTTTGAGCTGCCTATATGAGATGGCGGATGCCACCCAATCAGGTGGGAAGCCATCCTTCTGGAGACTTTCCTGGTAGAGATGTGCGAACTTCATGTGTTAAAATATAATTTTACACATTTCTAAAGGTACTATAGTATGAAATCTAACGTTTCCTCTATTGAGGTCTGGAGGGCGGTAACTAAGACGTTAATATATACACTGGAGAGAAGGGACCGTTCACATGATATTCAAAGGGTTCTCAACGTCGATTAAAGGGGCGTAAAGTCTCTTCTACTAGATGGGGGGAGGCATAGAGTTTTATATCACATGCGATCATAATGTTGTAACTAGTATAACTTGCAGCTATTTTCTCTTTTACCCCAGTTGGGGGTTAAGGTCTAGTTCGTGACGGATCGAGTTTTCGTGGTGGCGCAAAGTTCTCGATTGCTGCCTTCAAGCTTGCTCGCTTCAACCCACCATCTCCAGTCAAGCGCGCAAGAACCCTATGACACAATTTCTGTGAATATCAAAATTCTTACCAGATAATTATGGGCTTAGTGTTCCAATCGCACCCTTTGATCGACTTTCAGCCTCCGTGAATAGTTACTGTTTGGGAGGGTTTAGAGCTCGTCTGTACATTTATTTCCCTGGAGGCAAAAATGGGTGCAGGTCAATCTTCGGACAAAGCACCGCAGCAGAATGCTGTGGAGACAAAGACCAGCTATTACGAGCTCTTAGGTGTCGAGAAACAAGCATCTCAGGATGAGTGGGTTCCCTATTATGTACAATCTCGCTGTCATTTTAACAGTTCCGCAGCATCAAGAAAGCCTACCGCAGAAAAGCTCTCGAACTTCACCCTGACCGCAACTATGGGAAAGAAGACGATGCTACGAAGCTCTTCGCCGAAATTCAAGCTGCGTACGAAGTCCTCTCAGATCCACAAGAGCGAGCATGGTATGATTCACACGAGAGCGCGATCCTGCGCGGTAATACTGGAGAGGAATCGGAGCACTACGAGCATGACGTCCGCATCACCACTGCAGACGATATTTCGGGGATGATGCGCAAGTTCAACCGCAATATAGAATTCTCTGACGCACCTACCGGCTTCTTTGGGTTTGTAAGGGAGACATTTGAAACGCTTGCGAAAGAGGAACAATTGGCTGCGGATTGGGAAGGCGTGGATGTACCGGATTACCCTTCGTTTGGGCACAGGGACGATACATACGAGGATGTTGTAAAGGAGTTCTACGCTATGTGGAATGGTTTCTCTACCCGGAAAAGTTATGCGTGGATGGATAAATGGCGGCTCTCTGAGGCGCCAGACCGATTCATTAGGCGGCAGATGGAGAAGGAGAATAAGAAAATTCGTGACGATGCCAAGCGAGACTTTAATGAAGCAGTTCGGGCTCTCATACTGTTTATCCGAAAGCGGGATCCTAGGTACGCCCCCACTACGCAGACAGACGCGGAGAGGGCAAAGTCAATGAAGGATGCTGCTGCTGCCCAAGCAGCACGTCAAAGAGCTATCAACGCTGCTCAACTAAAACAGGAAATGCCGGCCTGGACCACCACAAGAGAACCTGAAGAAGTTGAGGACAGTGAAGAAGAGGAGGTAGTCGAAGAAGAGTTCGAATGTGTGGCATGTAAGAAAACTTTTAAAAGTGAACAGCAGGTGGTTGCCCATGAGAGGAGTAAGAAGCATCAAAAAGCAGTTGCCGGCTTAAAGAGAAAGATGTTTAAGGAAAACAAAAATCTTCATTTAGATGAAGATATCCCCAGTAGTGCCGTGGTGACACCTGCATCTGACGATGGTTCGTATACATTACACGAAGAGGATGTAAATAAAACCGAAGAAAATATCGCTGACCTGAATATTGACAATGGAGGAGAGAAGACCATTACCCATAACGGAGACAGTGATGCGCCTAGTCCAGACAATGAGCATGCCGGGGATCATCTGGACGTAAAAGCAGATCCTGTTACCGACTCCGAGGAGGACGATGATGCTGATGATGCTGAGGGCGGGGACGGTGACTACTCCTCCAGGTCTAAAGTAGAAGCCTACATGGCGACATCTACCGCCGGCGTTGAATCAACAACCGAAACTCCAGTAGAACTCACTGGTCCTAAGCTCGGAAAGGCCGCTCAAAAACGGGCCAAAAAAGCTGCCAAAGCCGCAGTAGCGGATCAAGAAGAAGCGAAGTTCAAATGTGTAACCTGCAACAACGGGTTTCCATCCAAAACGCGCTTGTTCCAGCATATCAGTGATTTTGGGCATGCAGCACCTGTTTCCAATGCGAAAGTTGGGAAAGGGAAGAAGAAGAGGTGAAAGAGTGTATACAAATCTAAAACATGTGTGAAAATAAGGAGGTGAGATTCTGCTCTGCATAGCGCTGGAGTTTGGGTAAGAAGCATAAGGTTCATGGTACCATATTTACTTATAGATATAGCAGCCTGTTGGCTCCCTATGCTAGAACTACGAGTATAAATCGGAGCTGTTGAGCGTAAATTCAAAACAAAATACTACTATGGAACCGTTCTATCCATTGGCCCTCTATGCTATGCTACCAAATAAATCTGACACTACCAGGCCCTACATCAAGCTCGGTCAAGAGTTATGTTCTTAGAACCATAAACTTCCCGTACAAAAAGTTCCTGACGTATGCGAACTCCTGCAAGATAAAGATTGGATATTCAAACTAAGGATAGCTTTACACATTTTCCACAGGGATATGTCTTCGGTACGTATACTTTTCTATCCCCATACAACTACTCTTTGCTTCCCATATTCAGCCGTCGTACAACTTCCGTCAAAAACTATAGACGGCTAACTATCCTCCGGTACACTCTCCCGGTTGTTAGCAAGGGTATGGGTACGACCTGTGCCCTGATTTTGGTAGTCTTCTCTGATTTTTGGATCACTTAGGGGTATTTCACATCTGGTTGTCCTGATCCAGTTAATAGCTTTATTCCTCATGGAATGCTATTCCTAGATAAGGTTTTCTCGGTGATGTCACGGAGAACTGGCATATTAGTCTATTTCGAGAAGGGTGGAGAGCACAGTGAGTAGCAAGGTCAGCGTCAACTGAGACAGTGGTATTGTTTACATTCCACCTTCCCCTAATAGACTTCTTAGCTACGTCAAAGACTGACTGTCAGTACTTGAGAACCAAACGTCATCCAGGTTCGCCGAAAACGAGGTCACAAATGCGAAGACAGAGCTTCTCTCCAATATTGACGTCCACCAATCTCTATCATATCACAATGGTCATAAAAACATTCAAATCCCTCACTCTCTTCCTCATACTGAATCATTACACCTCCCTTCACAGTCTAGCGATGACAATCACACAGACAGAGACCTACACTTGCATTACCGACTGCCCCTCCTCCTTTTTCACCGATCCTCCGATAGCTATCGCCGCTTTAGCACCAACCCCAGATCCAGATGCATGGAGTGACTCCCGCATCGCCGCCGGTGCGCCCTTCAACATAGAGGTTGTTCACGTCGATCCCTCGGGCTGGTTCACCTGGTATCCCCCCGCGCGCTCATGGCTCCTCTCCAACGGTAACACAACCACGAACCGCTCACGTGCTACCATTTACCGCATCCTCAACGGGCGGCTCTCCGCTCCTAGTGGGTGGGTCTCGACTACGCGCGGCCTACGAAATAAAGCATTTGCGGTCTCCCAGACGGTGGGTGACGTGCAGCAGTGGGTCTTCACGACAGATACAATGCTGAACTGGACGAGCGAGGCGTTTACCGGGGGCGTAGCACAGTTCTATAAGTTACCGCCTGGGTTTTTAGGAAATGCGAGAGTATTGGTCAAATTTGTTGGAGGAATGCAACCAAGCAGGGGGTGGAGCCCTATTGTTCTTTGGGCAAGGGAGGGTGAGTACTTTCTTTTCCGTGGCGGTGAGGTTCTAAAGGTTTCGAGAAAAGAGATACTGATTTAGATGGTAGTTGAAAGCCTACAGGATGAGGATCAAGCAGAGGAGCGATAGTGAAGGTCATTCGAAAGCTCACTTTGATGGGGCCTTCAACCTCCACTACCTATGATTAAGACTCTACATTTGATCACTGTCTCATCTGTTTTGCTCTATATGGACTTGGGTCTTATTTCGAGCGCCATATCTCTCTCATTGAGTTTCGCTTCGCGTTTTATGAATCTCTGCTCGCAGTCTAAGGATTACCCTTTTTTCCTTGCGATCAACTCTTCCTCATCAGTGCCCAGCTATTACCGCTTATCTCTAAAACTTTACCCCGGCACCCTTCCTAAGTTGAAACTCTATGTGTGCTTCAGTTTTCAAGCTTACGGTCCAGTCTCCCTCATGCTATAAGAGTCCAGTGCTAAGTTACAGACAATATTTGCCATAGTTGCGATTTAAAGCTTGGAACAGGATATTTAAAGGTGAGAATAGGATATTTTCATTTCTACAACGGGATGAGAATGAGTGGACGACTATGATATGATGAAGGTTACAGGTTTATTACCTTAGGGTTCCAGTCTCGAATCACCGTTCCTAAGGGTATTATTGATAATTTATCCTGCGCATGTACTGTATTATTGGGAGGGATAGTTAGCATATAATATACTGGTATATGATAACGCTGGTTTCTGTCGTTCACACAATTCTAAAAGTCATTGGTTATTCTTGAAGCTTTTCCTCCTCCGATTCAAAGCTCATTGACTGGTCTTCGATTAATAGTAGAGGACCTAACCATAGTAATATTTCATAGGATTCAAGATTGACCGAGCTATTCGCTATTTGATGGTGCTGTAACAGCCATTTGACTCCTTTTATTAGAGGTGCCCGATGCTCAATTTGGTTTAGCGCAGAATTCCCGAAGCACCAAATTTCGCGACCTTGGCAATTTTGAAGGCCACAACCTCACAACAGCAACGACAAACCTCTCGAAATCAATCTTCGACAGTAACAAAACCGTCGCAATGGCCAGTATGTGAAATGAGTATTTTTTTTAAGTGAGCAGAATGCTAACAGTATCTTTCTCAGAGTCAAAGAATTCGTCCCAGCACAATCAAGCGAAGAAAAACCACCGGAACGGGTATGCGGATTCAAAAATAAGAGCGAGGGTTGCAAGGAAGATGGACTAACCTGCTGGATATTATAGTATCAAGAAGCCAAAGACTCACCGATACCCTTCTCTCAAAGGCACCGATCCTAAGTTCCGACGGAATCATAGACATGCACTCCACGGCACGATGAAAGCATTGGTGCGTCAAATACCGATTTGCTATAACTACCCAGATTCGCCATAGCAGGACTGACGTATCTCTATAGAAGGAAGTCAAAGAGGGCAAACGAGATGCGGCATAAATAAACTTGTTGACACCTGGGACGGTTTTCATTTCATGAACGATTCAAACATGGTGGCGTAATCGAGCTGGTTGACTTCTTAAGATCATTCTAGCTACAGAATGAAAACACTTGTCTGATGCCAGTATCTTTTTTTTTTCCTTTTTTAGAGTCTTGCTCCTTGCACCTTGCCCCGAATTCATGCTTTCCACTGGCCTATTAAGCCTCAACGCGACCCTTGATCAAAGTACCCTTTCCAGCCACTGTATCTGTGGTTTTACTGAACAGTGATCTTCGATCCTCAAAATTTTGGCATTTTTGTGTACAGTACTGCGCCTTCCCATGCGCTTCTACTGAAGGGATATACGATGCCTAGATAGACCTGACCATTTCATTACCAAACACCTCTCCTGACATATCCATGAGGAGATGGTGCATGGAGAATTGGTGACATTTAAACTCTCCTTTAACATTAATTTACTTTTTTTGTCTACTGCACTCTGAACATCTCGCCGGGAGCACATATGCTAAACCGTGAAGAACATTTTGACCCCAATGCAGTTTCTCTCTGCTTGCCCTTGAGAGCGGACTGGCAGTCGGTGTAGATTTCCAACGTGATGGTTGTAGAGCACTTTTCACTTTTTATGCGTGTCCGTTTCCAAGTAATCTATGTCTGATCATAATTCGACGAGAGGGCTCAAAGGTTTTACTTCCAAAGCGTCTCCCGATTCGCTAGACACTATATTCTACAAGTACTCTACGGCGTACTCATGGGGCCGGCGTCCCACGTACCATATAGAGTAATCTACGGGATGCTCTATAGCTTTGTATGTTCCACGGCTCTGGACTCCACGACATGCACCGAGACGCACTCTCCTAAGTATGTTTCTCTGGATATACTCTCTGGTATAGCTGTCATATGCTCTATTCTGTGTTTTGTTACATGCTCCATGGTTCGCTCTCAGGTATTCTCCAAGTTGTCTCGAGGTATGATCTACGTTCGTTCTACAAAAGCGGTTTTGCTGTCGTGAAATATTTTTGTGTGTTCGCTACTCATAACGGGTTGGTTGCCCTAAAAAGAAGACATAGTCGGGAAGATAAGTCTATTACTGCAACAATAAAAGTCTTAGAAAGAGAAGGGTTAGCGGTTCCTGACAGGATTTTCATCTACCTAGATGTGGACTCACGCAGACTGCCAGGCTACTAAGTACCTTGAATGACTTCCCCTAGGCACCGTTACCGAAGATCATATTGAAGATGATAATCTGACGAGAGTCTGAGCTGATATGCCCAGACCCTATGCACAGGAAAAGGAGTGTTGAACTGTAGTTCAATACAGTTGTGATCTGACGGGACCTTGTCAGTCTTATAGGTAGGTTACTTCTCATTAGAGCTGCATCAACAGGATTTTATTCACGGACAAACTTGAGCGGAACTCATCTGCAGAACCCCTATATCCATTTGCGTATTTACAGAAAACAAGACTGGTCGCTCGACAGACAACCACCCAACATCCTCGGTCCCATCACGTGTTCGGGTGGAAATCTCGCTTTGCTTCCTGTGCACCACACATTTTCATTGCAGATTTTTGCATACCGAATTCTCCCTTTCTTGCAGTCTTCTTTTTTTCTGGACAAACCAACTCAGGGTGTTGAGGAAGGTACGGACTTACCGACGCGTACCTGCCAAAACAGAAACCTGCTCAGAAGCTGGAGCTCCTTTTGTTGACAAACACCCGATTTCTATTTCATTTACTTATCTCCTCCTCTCTACCTTAATTACCACCACATCTAAAAGCACTATTTTTTTGAAGCCGAGATTCAGATCAAATTCAAGATGGATTCGCATCAGTCTTCCAATCGCAAAGTCGAAACCACCATTCCCTTCCCACCCTTTTTTTCTGGTCCGCTTTCTTATGCTGATCGTCCTGGTGATCCTTCTTACGAAAATCCCACTTTTAGAGATACTGCTTCTGGTCATCCTCCTTCCGGAGCATTTTTAACCCCAGGTAGCATAGCAGATATCAGTCTATCAAGATCAAAAAACCAGGCGCCGCGCTCAAAGACCTCATTGCTCAGCGTGGAAACAGGTCTTGATCGTGACCGACAATCTGATCGCGAGAACTCACAAGAAAGCGTGTCGCCTATGCTTGCAAAACCAAAAGAGAAACTCTCCGGATATTTCTCGAAGTGCCCTTCCAGTGGTAAATCCGAGCTCTTTACCGAAGACCCATTTCCTGCGCAAAAGGAATTAATGGGCGGCAATCATACCATTACCCCTGAAATGGACCAGATTTTGGAGTCCATCTTCACTGCGATACAGAACGATCCGTATCGCGCTCTCCCGGCGCAAATGAACGCCTCAATCCTCTATGCGATAGAGGAATATCGGAGCCTTGTAGTAGAAAACACTCGTCTCCGATTGGAGAATACTCGCACGCAAGAGACGCTTAGGTCAGTAGCCCTTGACAGGGCATCATATCTCCACGCGGCCCAGGAGAACGAACGATTGCGGGTCCAGACGGCGGCCAAAAACCAAGCGGAGATTCTCAGACTAAAGTCCATAATCAAAGATAATTTGATCCAATACTCTGTTGTAAACAGACGACAGGATGATACAATCCGGCGCAAGAGTAAGTACTAATACAAGATCCCCAAGCTCTTTGATGTCCATTCTGATGTGAATTAGCGGAGCGCGACCCCTACTCTTCTTCTCCCTCACGGGAGATGTCCCTCCTATCAAGGAGGATGTCTGCGAATCGATATCCCGTTGATCTACCTGTAGGACCGCCACCCTTGATATCTTATCCACTTTCTGCCGTTTCCTCCGCATCTGAGGAAGTCGGACGTTTCCGAGCCCAAGGACACATAGACAGACGAACTCTTCTATCGTCAGAATTCTCTGACTTCAGCGGTTCATTAGGCGGTCCTGGGGATCTCTTGCCTGATGAAGAGGAAGAGCTTCGGGCGAACGCCGCAATAGCAAGCACCCGAAACAACAACCATGAGGCATTTGATGCTACGGAAGGTGTTGTTACTATGCAAAAGGGTGTCAAACTCCCCTTGGTCGGAGATGTCACTCAGCGCAAAAAGAGGAACAGTCGTCCAACGATCGCTCATAAGGCTGATACCGCATACGGAAACGGTACACTTACGTCGATGGATGACGCGCTTGTTGGCGAAGCAGGCATCCGAGATCATACGCAATCCATAAGCGGGCCCTTTCTCCATGGTAGTTCTGCGCAAATTGAGCGGCTAAGGGCATTTTCTTTCATTTCTGGTGATGACGTTATCGACAACACATATAGTCCCATAACACCAAGGTCTCGTGTCCAACCATTCCCGATAGTACGGAAGCCGGTATCAAGTGGGAATATGAAAAATGACAAGCAGAGTGCTGCACAAAGCCAACAAGCTGCAGACGTGAGGATATTACAAATGCGGAAAGAGAACGTTCCCACGCAGCAGCTTTCTAATGCATATCATATTCCTCCTAAACCCAATAACATGCCTCAACGAGAGGATTCAAAAGCTAGCATTCAGACCGCAATTCGAGGGTCTGTTCCTGAATATAATCGTACTGCGCAAGTAGAGGGCGAGAAGGAGGCTACTAGAAAGGGAGGGTATGGTCGAGCTTTCCAGCGAATGCTGGGGCAAAAGAAAGAAAAACCGTCAGACATTGAGCTGAAGGACTTGAACCGCATCAATACCTGTCCTAGCAGCGTTTCTAGTGTACCAGACCCCAACCTTGGAAAGACACTCGCAAGGAAAAAGAACGAAGCGAATCTGAAGAAGGGCTGAGGGGCGGGGGAAGTCTGACTCCATCTTCTGGCAGTCAGCAGCAATGCCGGTGAGAACCAGCACCTGGATAGGAAATTGAGGAGATGGGCGTTGGTTGTTACACGCCGGAGATGAGAATGAACTTCATGTTCATGCACGACAGAGAGGATTTACATGAGGAAATGTGTTACCAAAAAAGCGTCATCTGTTGCCTTTTGCAGCACTCGGTTGCCCAGAGAGGCATTATTCGATCGAATGCGATCACATCTATTCCCATTTCATATCCCACGTCGCACGCGGCGTGATCAAAAATCTGTAACGTAGTTCAAATAATAAAACGTGCCTTTTTGCCAAATGGTGTATCAAGTAAATTATCTACGGCGTTCACGTTAGGCGAACAGAATGGATATGGGCCAAGGTGTTTTTACTATAGCCAAGGGTAAAATGGGCGTGAAATTACAAAGGTACAGCTCAGAATATTGCATACGGCGAGTTGCGTCAGATATTCCTCCGTAATAGCCGAGGTGAGGTTATAGATGGGATTTTCTCGCTACAAGCGCTGACAATAAGTCAATATTAAATAGGATTATTATTCATTAACGACCTAGAACATTATAGGGTACCGCGAAATGCTAATAGGGCTTTCATTCTAAGCAGAAGAATCTGCTTCACCTGGGATAGCTTGCACTCAACGAAAAATGAAAAATTGCGAAAAGAATTCAGAAGCGAAGTTCCAGACCTTTTGATATCGGGCAGGCGAACGATAAACTTTCCATCCGTGGCTTAACCTTACGAAGTACGCGTACATCGATTTAAGGCATTGAAGATCACTGACCAGAAGACTGGTTGGGAGACCCCTCGGGGACGGCGATATCAACGCCACAATATAGCTGTGTCATAGCCTTTTCACCAGCCACAGATACAATTTTGTTCGTGGCACGATTGTGACCAACCGACAGGTCCGGGCGATCAGAGCGATTGACGACATACTCGCTAGAGCCGGATTTTCCGTCTTTCTAGGTTTGGTTGTCGTTGGGCAGTCATGAGTCGAATCAGCTTCGAGCGAGTCAAGTCATACCATCTGTGAACCGTAAAACCGAGAGAAGCGGAAAATACATTCCCTATGCCGCTATGCGATGAAGGAATCGCAGTTCCCAAAAGATCCGGAAATTATTACTTTCTCATGGTTTTGTATCAACGGACATCGAGAACCACTCCTGGCCCTCATGGGTTTATGATACAAGTAATGGCTACGGCAATTTTGTCAGTGCCTACCGTATCTTTTGCGTTTATATTCCCTACGCTTATGCAGTACTAATACTCGATTGGGCTTGGTCGGTAACCAAGAATGGTTGCGCGCGGGAAGATCACGGCCTTCTAGCGCTTGATTCAACATAGTCTTGCATAAGCGTTAGGAATATTGTTATAGACTTAGAATATTTTGGCATGCGAGAATCAAGCGGTCGTAGGGGTGAGGTGAGTTCCCCTGGGATTATCTTATTAGCAACGGGAAGACCTCCCCGGCAACAAAGTGTCGGCGACCATTAAGCTTCCTTCCCGGGTCACACCCGCCCATGATGAGAGCGGAGCGCCGGACGTTTGGGACTTTGGGTAAAAGCATTGACGTTCTGTGTGGCGGGCGGAGACTGCCGCGTTGTCATGAATGCTTCAGGTTTATTCCTTGCTCCCTGCATTCTCAGAGACAGTCATCGGTGAGCTGTTGTCTCCTCTCCATCGAGAATTTGCTGTTCGATCAAGGAACCCTTTTCCCCTCACCGCGCCTTTCTTACTCTCATCTTTTCCTTGCCTGAACACGCTGAAGTCACGTTTCCCTGTTTCCAAGAGTCTTGATAGATATCGAATGAGCTTACGTTGGCTCCAACGCTCAACGGTCGCGCTGAAGGATATCTCGGGCTCTAAAAGTTTTCAGTGTCAGTGAACGTTTGACAGTTCAACATCGCTGATGGTGAAGACATTCGTAATCAAGCAGTCCTTGAATACCATTTTGCAGGCGCCCGTTATTTGGGGCGCTCCTCTCCTCATCTCGGTTCTGGAATACAGGTCACTGTGTCAGATTCACTGGACGCCGTGGACTGGTCCTGACGGGTTTGGCGTTTGAAACAAAACTCAAGGGCGAGCCGAGTGATGGGTTGATTGAGGACTCAAAGTCATCAGCCACAGGATTGGTATGGACAGCCGTTCGGGCGGTTTACGGCGCGGGGGATCCTCGATTTCCAAAACGCAGGGGAAATTACAGAATGCCATCCAGTGAGCGAAATGACTTGACGGTTGGCAGGGCCGTGAGCTCGTCGGCCTGGTCAACGTCATTTTGCTAATTGCAACTCCATGTCCATATCTGGTGCTCCGTACATGCAGTGCATGTCGGTAACGTGAGGAAGAGTGTGCTCCAGAATGCGCCCGTCGCACCTTGACAAATGGATGAGACACGCTCTCTAGAGCTATTAACAGAGGTACTGTACTTACTAAATAAATAACAGTATAGTGCTTAGTTTCTGTACAACAAAGCAACAGTTTCTTCCCCCCCGCCTGCCTCCAAGAGTCAAAGCGGGCAGAGTGAAAGCCACACGATGGAAATCCCACTCCCTGTCATCCAACACGAGATGATATTTCGCCATCTCTTTCCCTAGCCAATGGCATTTTTCAACACTAGCGTGGGAAAGAGTAGCCTTAGGCCGAAAAGTTGAGAACCCTTTCTTTAAATCACATCATTCTACGCGCGTCTCAAAGTCCCTCCCATATCCGTACCCACGGGAAATTCGGGGGATTGATAGGGGATCCTCTAAGTCTACGAGCCACAGTTCGATCGATGATAGACATGGGAAAGCATGTGGCACGTTTGGAGCTGCAAAGACCGCGTGGCTTTCTCTTGGGCATCCAGTCAGGGTTAGCGGACTGCCTAAAAGACAGGCGGTTGTACCGATAGCCTCTGGTGATATGTGGATATGTAATAGACGCTGTGGCTAGAACCCGGTAGCAGATAGTACTGGGATGAAGGAAGTTACGGATACTTCGATATGCCCTAAAATAATACTGGAGTCAGATAGAGGTACAGTAGTAGAAGAAAACAGGAGTGCTAGAACGACTGGGACAAATCTTCCACCTGAGGCAACGTAGGGCTCTGTGGCTGTGCGGTCTGCGTAGGGAAATGATAGACAATGATAGACGAGCCTAAGTCGATGGGCGTGATAGCCAGGGCCCGATTTGCTTCGCTGGGAGAGTTACGAAAAGCAAGCCAGCAAGCATATTTGTGACACTCGATGCTCTTCTCTTACACTTGCCCATTTTACATTACTTTTCTTTCTTTCATCGCCGGCCGCTCCACATCATCTCCAGCAGACGCGATGCCGACCACTTGGCGTTCTCCGTAGACCTTCTCTACTTCTCTAGCGCAGTCCCGCCCGCTAGGTCACGCAAAGAGATCACTGCTTTCGCCTTTTTATTAAGGGTATCTAACCCTTTCGCCCTTGTCCTCATTTCAACTTGCTGTGGCTTGACCTCTTTGCGGCGCCTCATATCATGTTTCAGATCTACACCGACCTGATCTTTCACCAGTGAATTCCAACAGAAGTTCAAACTTTCGTAGATGCTTCTATCACTTTGAGCCTGAGTTTGTCGACTTCTTCAGAGATGTTTCGAAATCGGTGAGTTCTGCTGCTCGTTGAGCGTCCAGCATTACACCTTGCGCGAGCCTTGTCGCGCGTACCTTCGGCGCGCAAACCTCAGATACTCTCCCCAAATGTCCACCGAGAGCTGACCTTGCCATAGAACCAACTCGCAGAAACCGACCGACGAGCTCTATGAGCATTTCAAAGCGACATTTCCCTCGTTAGGAACGAGGGCGCCTGTCTCTGCATCGCAGACCAGCACCTCTCTCACCGATGCACTTGATGTAGCCCTTCATTCTCGGTAGGTTCCCTCTCTCTCAGTACGGTGTTGTACGGTTACCCGGGAGTTTCGCTGGCTAGTGGAATCACCCTTCAGCTGGCGCGCATCACCTTCCCTCATCAAGTCATGAACATCGCAATACCAATATTTCAAAAATTAAAAAAAAATCGCATGATAAAAAAAAATAATTGTACTAATAATCGAATGTTTCCTTACAGTACTTTTGGGGATGGCGAAGATATCAAAGATCAAGATCCTACTCCAAAAGGGTCGAGCGAGAACTGGCGATTCACGCCGTCTCTGCTCGACCCTAATAGTTTCGCATTCACGTCTTTCGCAAATCAACCACCTGGCTATTATACACCGACACCAGGCGGGACGAATACTTTATATCATAGCCAGGCAGGCGACCTTCACACCCCCGGATTCAGCATGGGATTAGGCACTCCGTTATCACTACCAACTTCAGAAGGCACGCTTCATGCTAGCCAAACTTCCACCGGGATGCCTCCCTTCCACGGTCATGCTATCGCTCCAATTCATTTTCAGAATCCTCATCCTTTCGGCCTGCATCATGCTCAACATCCCCCTCAGCATCATCCGACCTTCGCTCCGCATCAATTCACTCATCATCAACCTACCGCTTTCGATCCACTCGGTCACCAACCGGAGGAACCAACTATGGATAATTTGCCTGCCGATGTGGATATGCAGGAGCATTCTCCAGTCCTAGCATTCCCACAGCAAGCTTACGGGGACACGATGCACCCGCCTCCAATGCGGCAGTCACTTGAGAAGTAAGTTTCGTCCCTTCAGTATGCTTTTTCTTACTGTTCTGCTGTGAGTTGTCGAGTATTAACGTTTTGTAGCTTCCGTTGGCATGTTACGCTGAATGCGCCGACAGCCATGATCAAGCATGCGGATGAGATACCTGTGACCTACTTAAATAAAGGTCAAGCGTATTCCGTTTCAATCATTGACACTGCACCTCCTCCAATCACAGGAATCCCTCAGAAGTACCGGACGTTCATCCGAATCTCTTTTGAGGACCAGGAGCAACGGGCACGTCCAGGTGCTTGTTGGCAGCTTTGGAAAGAAGGTAGAGGGACTAACGAAGCGCATCAACGTGGTGGTAGACTGCAAGCTGTCGAATTCGTCGATCAGAATCAAGGTGGTGGAGCCGAAGTCTCAGGGCGACCGAGGATAGAACTCGACTCCTCTTCTTTCGATGGTTTCTCTGTCACTTGGAGTCCCGCACCAGGCGCAGGTGCTGAATGTGCTGTCTCGGTCCGCTTCAACTTCCTTTCCACAGATTTCAGCCATTCAAAGGGCGTCAAAGGTATACCTGTGAGGCTATGTGCCAAAACAGAGATACTTGACACACAAGTTCCAGGCGCTCCAGAAATCCCGGCGCCGGAGATCTGTTATTGCAAGGTCAAACTCTTCAGAGACCATGGTGCCGAGCGCAAACTTTCTAACGATGTCGCGCACGTCAAGAAGACAATAGACAAGCTTAAACAGCAAATAGCGCAAGCAGAATCAGGTATGAAGGATTTCGGGAAAAGAAAACGCAGCGGGTCGATAGCGAAACCATCCGCCAGTACGAGACCTGGGAAGGTTCCTAAGCATAAGAGGACATGGTCCATGTCCTCTGTCGGCTCTCAAGGCAATCGCCCAGCAGCTGAGGAAGATTTACACCTCAAGCTTGCCACTTTCCAGGACATGTTCACATCCACCCGTCCTGCAAGCGTGCTTTACCTTAGGGGCGATGAATTGGACGATCCAGATATCCATCCAGTTCGACTGACAGGAGAACCCGCTAGCTTGACAAAGCAGGAATCAACCGACTCTGGCGTGGCTAACACATCTATCACATGGGAGAAGCAAAGTGTACAAACAAATCAAACTTCCTCTATGGTGTCTCCCACCCCGAGCAATCAATCCATTCAATCTGGAGGACGTAGGAGCTCAGGTTTTCAGCAGCCAACACCGTTTAACCCACCATCTCGCATGTCATCAAACGAATGGCGAAGCCACGCACAGACCGCTACTCAAGATCTGCATCCACCAATACCAGAACATGGTCCACTTCCTTCAGATACTCCAATAAAGCTACAGAAACGGCCATCAGAGGGACAGGGTACGATTCCAGGCTGGATAGAAGCAGTAGGAGTAGATTATTCATATCAACCACCACCAGAACGTGTGGTAAAACCAGGTTAGTACAGATCTAGTCTTTACAGAACGTTTACTGACGCATTATACCAGTCGCTTGTTTCTACGTCCAACCAAGAATCACTGGAAAGATACCCGAAGACAATTACTACCGCGCTGTTTACCTTATGCAACGAACCCTCGCAGATTTCGTCGCTGGGATTGCCCAAAAATGCAATATTGAACCTACCAAAGTTATCCGAACCATTCATATTACTCAAAAAGGCCTCAACATTCTATTTGACGACGATACCGTGCGTGAACTACCCGAAGGCATGGATTTGACAGCGGAATTTCACGAAATCACACCTTCCTCCCCGCTTAAGAGAGAATGGGACGCGGGTCCAACGGACGTACAAGTGGATGGCGATGTCGGCACCATTGACAATGTCAATTCTTCTGGCTACGAGCTCCGCTTACTTTTCTAATCTTTGCTCGTTCTCTTGCATACAGTGCGGCACCATTCCTAATGAGTCACGAACTTGCAGTATTTCCGGTTGTCTTACTGCGTAGGAGAAAGCCACATAAAGGGTGCACAATATTGGCGTTAATCACATTTGCAATTTTCCTGTTCGATTTCGAAGTTAAAGATACCAGACATTGCTCTAATGGTTTTGAGCATTGGTCAAGCTTCTTGTTCCAAAATTTGTCTTCTTTGGTCATTTTGACTACTTGATACCCCTTCAATTGTTCGGTTTAGGAGATACAGCAACGATTTTCGTTCCTTGAGTTTCTTTTCTTTGCACAGTTTCGGTGTTGGAAAGTTTTAGCACACACCGGCGGCTCAGACTGCAGACATTTTGTCTTTTGCTGGTGGACGTTTTGACCTTGTAATGACCTTTCTGTGTTCATTTTTAATTTTTGCTCCTTGCAACTGTATTTCGGGTACTTGGCTCCATCTTGCAATTTCTCGGCGGATTATAGACATACCTACCTCTACGTGGTTCCATAAAGGCTGAACTTCCCCACATCTTAGTCCGTCCCCCTTAATTTTCGCGTGCTCTCTAAATCTCGCCACAATCTTCACATACCCTTGCGCGCGAACTGTACCACCATTTTTTCTTTTACGCTTTCTCTTATAAATTGGACAAATCATCTCTCGGGGCTGGGGTTCTTGTCAAACTATATTACTTGCCACCCCTTCCTTGGTCGTCTATCTTGTCCAATTGTACTACCTAACTAGTAGGGAACTCTTTTACTACATTGTTATTCGTTATGAGGGTTGAGCCGCTGGTAGGCGCCGCCCTGACCCCGCATATGAAACAATTTGGTGGATGGGAACTTTTGTATCGAATCATATCTACCTTACTATTATAATTCGAAAGCATTTTAGTCCTTTCCCTTATCCTTCTAGGTGCACGAGGTTGCTGATCGTTATCCTAGGCGGCGTCCTACCGTTAGAAGAAACTCTCTTTGCAGAAACGCTTACCAAGTGTCCGGTTGTTTCATGCAGGATATAAGCCACGTATATTTGTCGAAGGACATCATCCAATTGACGGCCAATTCTAAGATTCAGAGACTTTCGGCTATAAGACTTTGAATGCTAAAGAGTTAGCCACTATGACAACGATATTTTATCTTCTGTATTACCATGACCATGTTAGACTTTTAGCCCCTTTGCGTTGCTTGTTTCTGTTAAAGATACACAAAGTTAGAGAAAAGGAAGATCAACGCGAAAGGATAGGATTTCCGTGCGCCTCGTTCCCCGTCGATCGTTGAAATGGGAAACCTAGTCGTCGTCAGCATTTCTACAATTTTCGTCGAGCCTTACGGGATTTCTCCCGTCGAAACGTTCTACAACAGCTTGTCTCTCGAGAGCGCCGCGTCACGTTCAGCTGGACAAGGTCACCTTTTCTCTACATACGCGAGTGATACTTACTGTGTTACTGAAGAAGTTGACGTCTAGAATTTCGCGGAGTCCGGATTGATCGACAGGAATATGACTATGTCAGGAGAGAGAAGGGTCTTTGTGATACGTCGCTTCTTTCCCATTCAGAACTTTGGACCAGGGCGGGCAGCTAGGGGTTCACTAGCCACAGGATATATATGCATGCGCCACAAATACCTTAGGTACATCCCGTCCCGTCCACTTAAACTTTCCCTAGGGGAGAGGGCTAATTGACGAGATGGATCTCTATCTTCCAATTGGCTTCAACTATCCCCGTTCTTTTTCTCCTCTGCTTCACTGGCGGGGTTATTTTTAGGAAGGGTTCTCGCCACAGAGTTAGGAGTGGAGGGGTGTTCGATTGGAGTGGGAAACGCTGATCTGCTGATCTGGGCTTTTGGAGGAATGAGAACCCCCTGGTTTAGGAGGGAAGGTGTGGCGAGGGAGGGCGGAGGGGAGATAAGCTCAAGTAAGGTCAGGTAAAAGTGGAGGTTCTAAGGTAGATATTGGGTGTGGCTGTGCTTCCGACATTCCCTTCGTTATGCATTTTGGTTCGGAATTTTACGCGGGTTCGTGACGGTTTTCTCCTTCATACTGGTCGGGTAGAAGCATACCAGTAATATTCCTGACCTTATCCTTTTCGTCTGGTGTTGTAGTCAGGAGATGTTTGATGGTATCCATCTTTCCCGTGCTCGGAGTGCGGGGTATGACATCATCGCGGGACATTTTGGATGAATCACCAGAATCAGACAACGCAAAATCGTTCATCCAATCGTAACTCGGCAGTATGATATTCGTATGGCAAAAGCTATTTCTTGTTCTCACTGGGCCCATTAGGATCCTCGGATATCGGCTCATGATCTTCCCATCATTTAATATGCCTGTGCAATATCCAATATGTAAAATATTTCTTTCGTAGACCAATCGCAGCGGGACCGGAGACTCTTCCTTAGGACTTTCGCGAGAGGTTGGGAGAAGTCCAGCAGTAGTTTGTCCCCGCAACCCTACTGTATCACAAATCATGTCAGTTGCACACAAGGCAATATTAATGTACCATGAAGGGTTATAGATTACTGCACAGCCCTGCGCTGATCTAAAATCGTTTTCCGTACAGAGTACAGTAACTTGTACTACATTATTATTACTACTGTCCCATGGGATCCAGAAACAGCACCAATATTCCTCTTTTTTCTGGATTGTCAGATACAGTGGTCAGTTCCCCTACATACGTATGCCTCCGGGTTCCAGACGTGTGGAAACGAGCAGGGACGAGATGGTTCTTTCAGGTTGTGAGTCAGTGAGTCAGTGAGTGAGTGAGGATCGACGGTGCTATTTTTACTTGGGAATCGTGTTGATCGGCATACGTGGTTCGTCATGTATGGATGGCGTGAGAGGGATGAAGTGAGAGGACTTTGAAGGGATTTTGGACTTGAAGGGGAGGGAAATCGAGGAGAGATGTAGCTAGTATACCCATCACGAGATATGATAATGGTTTATGTGGACTACTACGGTATTCCATCCAAGCCGTTTAGCTTCATCATCTTAGTTACGATGTTGATTTCGATATCCGAGCGTCGATGAGCTTTCCAGGCGTATTGTATACTATGTTGACTGTGCTCTCGTGCGTTCGTAGATGGTAGAAGTGCATATCAGACTTCTGGAATACCAGCTTCTCGTCAGGGAACTGGCAGTTGTAGTAGAGATGGGGGTGTATCTGATCCTCACCGATACTTTCAGTGAATTTGAAACATGTCGATACACTCTGATACTCTCTGGTAGATTCCGCAACTCTCTGAACTTAAATGTTCTTAATCATCTAGCTCGCGCCCGAAGTCAATCAGACGCAGTCTTCGCGCGTCCTTGGGATGGAACTGCGCGACCTTCGACCGCACCAGGAAGCGCGCAGCAGCCGAATCTCTGGGTAATTGGACGTACACATCTGAAGAGTTCTCTCCGAGCAACGCATCAAAGAGATCGTTGATCAAAGCCTTGAGCTCAGAAGCCGCCGCCTCACTTTCACTGCGAGGAGCGTCCTCCTGCCTATTCGCAGACCCCCAAATCTCGTCAATGCGCCGCTGTCTCTTATCCTCCTTCGAACTACTTCCTCCCTTCGACGCTTTCGGCTTCCCCTGCGCCGAAAAGCCCGCCTCCAGCGTCTCCTCATCCACCTCCATCAGATCCCCCACGACCGGTCCCCCCAGCTCCTCGGCAGCTAGCATCCCCGCCACATGCGTGTGAATGAACGTATGCAACGCCTCCCTTAAGCGCACGATCTCAGAATCATACTCCTGCCCGCGCTTCTGCTTCGCCCGCACCATCTCCTTCGCGACCTGCGAAGCGTTCTTTTGCGACTTCGCAAGCTGCTGAGCTCGCAGGCGTTCGATGCGGTCCTCGAGCGCCTTGCGCAGAAGCTGGCTGTCGTGGAGATCGGCGGATGAGCGTTCCAGCGCGCGTTGCGTCGCGTTGAGTTGGGTCTGTGTGGTGCTGATTGCGGAGCGGGTGGCGGCGATGGTGCGGCGGACGTCGCGTATGGCAAGGAGAGCGGGGAGTGCAGAGGAAGAGGGGGGTAGATACGGTTCCGAGGGTGTAAGTTGCCGGTATGCGGCGCGGATGGTGCGGAGTTGGAGGAGACGGGTTCGGGAGTCTGGGGAGGGAGTCGTGGGAAGAGGGGATGTTGATGATGCACGGAGCTGGAGGGACATTAGATGGGCGTCTTTGAGACTATAGGTAAGTCATTGGAATGAGCTTGCCTGTTCAAGGGCTGCTTTCTGCTTTGCGACGCGTGCTTGGAGCTCTTTCAGGGTTCGATCGAGACGCGCTTCGAATTCGGTGGTGTCGGTGTCGTCGAGTTCCATTTGGTTCTCTCGAGCATTTCGAATGGACGCTGCATGATTTCGGATGTTTGAGAGTATTTCTTCTTCTGAACTCATCGTTGGTGGTGGAATCTACAGTGCTATATTGAAGAAGTTATGTATGTTTGGGGGAGCGAGGTTCACCCGATTTCTCGATTTCATCTCAACTTTGGGATGCTCCTTCTAGTTCAATATTGTCCTCACCAACTGACGAAGTTTTCAGACATAAAAGGTTTTCCATCATGTCTCTTCCATCTCTTTTCCTCCGTGAACATTATATTCAAATACCATACCAGACTCGACACCACTCAAAAACCCAAAACACAAGTAACTGGACGTGAAAATATCGTCTGATAACCACATCTTCGATCCTCTCTAGAATCCTCACAAAAATTGAAGAAAAAGTAAGCTCTCTACATCCTCACTATATCTTTCTGTATCCTCACTACATCCTCCTATTTCCTTGCTATATCCTCCTACATCCTCACTATATCTTCTAATATTATCACAACATCCTCATGCATAGTCACTGAAAAGGCTAATATAGATCTATATAGAGCCTATTAGTAGATGCAGTTTTAAGCGGCTCCGGGCCGATCATAGGCTCATGGGGAGCCAACTATTACTTCGTTGAACACTCCGTCACATCGAATCGCCGAATCATTGAGAATCACATCGCTCTTCTGGAAGATAAGGTTGAACACATCGAGCAGAGATGCGGCAAAATCGATGCCACATTCGACAAGATACAAGAGCAAATGAAAGAGCAACAAGATGCTCTGAAGAGGGACCTCGCGGAAATACCTCGAAGAACCAGATGATAAGTCAGCCTATATATTCACCCACATTCTTGCATATTCTAACATTCATTACGGTAGGCGTTGGTGACGATGAGTGGATTAGATCAACGTTTTATAGAGGTTTCATTAACTGTATATTCTTACACCCGAAAAGTGAATCTCTTTTCCCTTGCGGAACTTCTTCACAGAACCAAAGGGTAAGTCAACCTGCATATTCACCATTTCCTTGCATATTCTAACATCCATTACAGTAGGCTTTCATGACGTGCCATGGGCTTCAAGGTTACGACGGGAGGATGAGATAAACATGTTATGTTGAGGTCTCATTAGATATATATACTTACACCCGAAAATCGACTCTCGTTTCCCTGGCGTAGATTTCGGGTTCAAGGGCACAGGTCAATACATTTGCGATTATGATTAGTTATTTGACTTGTTTGCGATGTCGTTAAGCCTTTGATGATGGATTTCTGCGCACGTGATACAACTATAGTCTGCCAAGACTTGCTCCTCCTCACCTCAATTGGATTCGCTTCTAGTTCTCTTTCAACAACGACAAACTCTTTCCTACACCTTCAAGATCAACACCACAGTTGCTCTTCACCACCTGAATTTCCATTTCTTTTCTTAGTTACGACGCTTACCATAGTAAGACCACTTCTTTTGAGGTGGAAGCTGCGAGCGTCAAAAGGTTTGCATAGCAGGAACGTTCACTTCTCATAAGGCTCTTCCGTCAGCTCCAAACATCCAAACATCCACACACCTCCAAGATCTCATCTCCTCACGACTCTATCGCATCACCTCCATCTCCCCAGGCGCTCAATTCATCTGCTTAACAGAGTTTCTACTCTTTTTGCACTACTTGCACATCCGTTCCACGTCCAGCACCACATTTCAACCGTCACCGTCGAACTGATCCATCACACCTCTATCAAAACTCACCACTCCCGCTCCGTCCCTTATTCCGATCGCCTACACCAGCAAGTTTTCCTTCGACGACCCCTGCTGTACGTAATCGATCAATACGAAAGATATTTCTCACGACAAAAACTCTGAAGTGTTGAGTGTGTGTGAGTTGATTCGTGACAGCTTCCGAAGCAACTCGAACCAGTTGAACAAACAGGAATTAATATTGAAAACAAAACGTCAAGATGTCAGCTTCTCCAACAACTGCAGCAGCCCCCTCTCAGAAGCGCCCGTTGGAGGAACCCTCTTCGCCATCTGGACCAGGAGATCAACCTGATGCAAAACGCCCTGCCTTAGACAAGGTCATAAAGGAGGAGATACCCAACGACGAAGCAACCGAACCAGTGGAAGCCAGCACTGTTCCACTTGAGTCAGACGATGTGAAACCGACCTCGGATGCTGCTCCCTCTGCGAATGGTACGCAAGATGGCCAAGGTGACACTGTTGTCTCGGATGCACCTGTTGTCCCCGCTTCTGGTGGAGCTACGAGTATCTTAGAGACACAACCTATCCAATCCACTTCCGGTAGCAATGGTCGTGCAGGTTCCCAGGGACCAATGGGTCATCAAGATGAAACAGGATGGTTACACATGCGCGCCGTCATATCGAGCGCCGAAGCAGCCACCGTGATTGGTAAAGGAGGTGAAAACGTCACCCTCATCCGCCGTATGTCAGGAGCCAAGTGCACGGTTAGCGATTATTCTAGGGGTGCAGTTGAACGTATTCTGACAGTCAGCGGTCTTGTTGACGCTGTTGCTAAGGTAAGTTTCTTCTCGTACACATCAGTACTTTTGTGCTCACAGTTTAGGCATTCGGTCTTATCATTCGTACCCTCAACAATGAAGATCTCAATTCGACATCTACCTCACAATCCAAGACTTATCCTCTTCGTCTCCTGATCCCGCACATCTTGATCGGCTCAATTATCGGAAAGTCCGGTGTTCGCATCCGTGAGATCCAGGAAGCTTCTGGTGCTCGTCTCAATGCTTCGGAATCATGCCTTCCATTATCGACGGAACGCTCTTTGGTGGTTCTCGGTGTTGCTGACGCTGTGCATATTGCTACTTACTATGTAGGGAGCACACTTGTTGAGCAGCTTTCTGAACGTTTCGGCGGCCCGGCAGCTTCCGCTTATGCTACTCGTAGTGGAGGCCCCGCCGGCGTTGTCCCTGGAGGTATGCAAGTCGTTCCATATGTTCCTCCACCCACTTCTGGTCAATGGGGTCACCCAGATAACTATAGGAGACAAGGAAACATGCCACATGGCCAGAGGCCTCCGGTCAACGGTTATGGCGTTCCCTATCACCAACCTCCTCAACAACATCAATCAGCTCAAGCACCACTTCATTACGGTGCCGGATCCCCTCGTGCTGGCTATACTGGAGCTGGACCTCATCAGCCGCAACCATATGGTCACCATGGAGCCCAACCTGCCCATGCCGGACAACCAGCACAACCCATGCAAGGAATGGTTCCAGGGCAACCAATGACACAACAAATCTTCATTCCTAACGACATGGTCGGAGCGATCATTGGAAAGGGGGGCGCAAAGATCAACGAAATCCGCCAACTCAGTGGTAGTGTGATTAAGATTAACGAGCCGCAGGACAACAGCAATGAGCGCCTCGTTACTATCACGGGTACTCAGGAGTGTAATCAAATGGCACTCTACATGCTGTACTCCAGGTTGGGTGAGTTCAACCACTAGACCTATGTTCAAGATAGATATTCCTGACCATCAACTAGAAAGCGAAAAGCACCGCATCTGATCCGGGATGATTCTTTATGACTGGCGTGGCGGTTGCTTCTAGTAGCTTTCGAAAATTTTGAGGAGTCTTCGGGGTATTTTATTTCTGGGCTATGTATTCTAACTTTGACAATCTGCTTTTCCTCTCATCTGTTAAAATGGGGGTATGCATCAGTTGTATTTTCTCTTTGCTCTGCTATTGAGCTGTCGACTGTCTCTTTAAAGAAGCAAACGGTCGAACATAGCGGTTTTCTACAAACAATCTCTCATGACGGTCTCAAAACATTCAAGTTCTTGTAATTTCTTTGTCTCTGAGATCCCCGTGTTGAAGTCCCAGTGATTTGGTATGACAGGGCTGCATCCGGTTGAGCGCAACTTTCTTTGATCCAAACACGCGCACGCAGCCGCGAAAGTACAGCGCATAGAGTCATCAAACGCCCTACCTTTTGCTGTCATTTTACTCACATGAAGTCTCCGGGTCCTCCCTTTTCTCATGATCGCGACTGCGCTGCTCCTTGCCGGTGTCATGAAGCCCTTGAATACACCTTTATTAGATCAGTTCCTTGCTACCTTAACTCATCCATAGATCTCTTTCACGCTGTTCATCAATATAGAAGTCTCTTGCTCTGTCAAACCATGAATAGGTCTGACTTAGACTTGTTTCTATAATATATCTACTAGAGTATCGGGCTGTGCCCTCTCCACTCATCGCGATCGATATACTCGCGGAATACTAACACTTCGTTTTTAACAGTCAACTCGCTAGGACACAGATTTGTCACAGATACTTTATTAGGGAAGATATGGATTGCGCAAGGAAATACAATGACACCTTGGCTGCTGCGACAATCGCAGCGCAAGATCCCTTTCCCCTTCGGTAAGGCACTTTCTTCCCCTTTCAAGCAAGGGATTCTCCTTCCCCGATACTCCCCAGTACCTCCAACAAACTTCCTACTCGCCATGACATCCACATCTCCAAACCTTCTAACTCCCATAAACAGCCGCCAACTCAAACACCTCCACACAACCGTAACCATAACCGTCGGATCGGCGAAAACCCCCTTCCTCCTGCACAAAGAGCTCCTAACGCTGCACTCGCGCTTCTTCGCCGCAGCCCTCGATGGCGCCTTCGCGGAGGGGGTTTCGCAAACCGTGAACCTCCCCGACGAGCGCGTCGAGATCTTCGAATACTTCGCCGCATGGCTCTACCACGGTTTCCTGATCCGGGAGGCGTTCCTGCAACCCTCTCCCTCCCCCTCCTCCTCGGTCCCAAACCCGAACTCGCACTCGCACTCAAACTCAAACTTGAAAACCGAAACCCCCCCACCACAAAAGCGCAAACCGACCTTCTTCCTCCTCCTCCCCCTCCACACCCTCGCCGACCGCCTCAGCGTCGAAAAGCTCCGCAACGAGACGCTCGACGTCATCGCCGCGCTCGCCGAGGAGACGAATGCGGTCCCCACGCCCGCCGATACATGGACGTTGTACGAAACCACCCCCGCGTCTTCGCGGCTGAGAAAGCTGGTCCTCGACCTCTTCGCGTACAAGAAGACGGACCACCTCCTCGCGTCCCATCCGGACGAGTGGAACCCGCTTTTTCTGAGGGATCTGACCGTGAAGTTGAAGAGGAGGGAGCGCGCGGGGTTGGGGCGGCATGAGCTCGTGCGGCAGGGGGTTGGGAGTGGGAGGGCGAACGGGGAGCTCGGGAGAACGAATGAAGTCGAAACCAGGGCGTGCGAGGTTTGTAGGATTGTGGTTAGGACAGGGGCTGGGGAGAGCAGGTGTCGAGACTGCGGGAGGGCCTTTTGTAGGGTTTGTGTTGGCAGGGGAGTGGCGCTGCCGGAGACGGAGAGTGAGGAACGGTGCAGGCCGTGGGCGGGGAAGGGGAGGGGGAGGTATCATGAGCATGTTGAGACGGCGGCGGAGGGGTGTTGTGGGTGGGTTGAGGAGTGAGAGGGGGGGACGAGTCGGAGAAAGGAGAGGTGGGCGGGATGAGGTTGGATATGAGGTTGGATGAGAATTGGGAGGGGAGGGGGAACTGTTCGGGTGGGTGTGTGGATATTTTCGGTCTGTGGAATTTCTGGTGTATATATATAGTTAGGTGGTTCTGTTTGCTTTTTGACTGATACTGGACTTGAACTGTACGCTATACTAGATATTGCCGTACAAGTAATAATAATACCCTAATACCAATCTCCTTCCTCTAGAATCTGCGGTCAGAGCTCTTACCCTATGCAACATCACCTAGGTGTTGGTTTCCTTCTGCTTCAAGACTGACGACGATATCGCCTTGAGAACGTATGCTCGGACAATGATTAATGATTACGTACTTCTCTATACAATTATGCATCAGATTCAACAGGACTCCTAAGACCCAAATGCTCCTTTTCACCCGCATAAGAGACGACGCCGCCATTGCCAACCCAACGACCTATCTCCATACAGATGTGATATCGGGTCACCCATCCATTCAGACAGATCCTCTACTTCCTCCTCGTCATAACCTTCGTAATGGCATGCCTGATCACCACACCCGCCCGTTCGATCTCTTTCTTGGTCAAGCCCGTGGTAACGCAGACCTTCAACGCCGGCTGTGGCTGCCAACCGATATCTCTCGAATTCGCACCCGGAGCAACCGGTAGGCTTTTCACTCTCGTGACTAGAACGCCGTTGGCGAGTGTCTGGTCTAGGTTAGCTTCTTACACAGAGATATACCTACTGTGTGTGTGCGTGCTTACCTCATCAACCACATCCTGCATGATAACCTCCTGATCCACCAAGCTCAGATTCCTCGCGCTCACAACATCCGGCTTGAGCACGAGCAACATCATCGGATTTTCCGGCGCGCTCGTACACCTCACCCAATCGCTCCTTGGATCTAGCTGGCCCCTCATGGCCACGATGTTTTCGCGTAACTGAGTCAAGAACTCCGACTGCTCTTGCAACATCCTAATAGTCTCGCTCGCCGTCGTGGCCAACATGGCTGGAAGTGCGGCTGAGAACGTATACGCGGCCGCTGTGATGCGTTGGTGTTCTACAACTTCAGCGGACCCGGCGCAGAACCCACCGCCTGCGATTAGGGGACCCGCAAGCGAGCCAACGATCATATCGACCTCTCGTGCATCGACATTTTGGGCCTCGGTGACGCCGCGTCCAGTACGGCCCAGCACGCCGTAGGACCAAGTTTCGTCGAGGATGAGGCGGAATTTGTATTTGAGTTTAAGGTCGATCAGTTTAGGCAAATCGCAGATATCCCCAACATTCTCAAACAAGCCCTCAGTGACGATAAACCGCCTCGTCAACGGTTTTTTAGCCTGCTCCTTCGTGATTTTCTGCAGCACACGCTCCAGATCCTCGAGGTCATTGTGCTCAAACCACCGTACCTGACTTCTAGAGATCTGTATGCCCTTTCTGGCCGAGTAGTTGATCGCCTTGTCTGCCACGATGATATCACCTCTTTTCGAGAACGCGGGGATGACGCTTGAGATTGTGGAGAAGGCCTGCGCGTACACGATACACGCCGCCGTGCCCAAGTGTGCTGAAATATCTTGCTCTGTTTTAATATGTACATCTTGCGTTCCATAGAATCCGGGTGGTCCACAAGGTCCAACTCCATATGTCCGCAGCGTTTGGACTGCCTTCTCTTTGAGCGACTCGTTCGCGACAAAGTTGTAGTAATTATACGACGCGAGGTTTGTGACCGTCTTGCCATTCGAGAGTTTCGTCTTCGGTCCAGTAGGTCTAGGAAAACCGTTCATCAGTCCAAGTTCTCCTCAAACCCCCCCCCCCCCCACCCCCGTCTCCTTTTCCCAACCTCAAGATATAGATACCACTTACCCCACCACCACAACCCCTCGCCCTTCCACCCTCTCCTCAAACTCCGTCAAACCCCCCACCAACGGTTCCGGCGTCCAGTCCTCAACCAAATCATCAATCTCCTCCTCGCTGAGCTTGATCTTCCTCTGGTTGGCCGAATAACTTCCCATCGTCAAGTACCTTACCGCAAAGAGGAACAGAAACAGCTCCACCGCACTCCTGACCGGATCATTTTGATAGCTGCTCTTGATGTAGCGGAGTAGGATCTGGGAACCCGGTAGCTGCTGGAACCGCTCCGTCGCGTCGGCGACGAGGCGGAGTGTAATATTTTGCGCTTCGACGAGATCCATGATGCGCGGATTTTAGCAAGTACGGAGGAAATGAAGGATGTAGAATTCAAGAATCGAGGTCGCGCGTTAATATTGGATTGGGAAGAGAGGCAATTGGGATGTTGTGTCGTAAAACTAAATTTCGGAGGTCGGGCAGGTGTTTGAACTTTTTGCGGAAGACCGCGGTTCCATCTCATTTAGGGGAAGCTCAGGGTCCTTAGGAATCGCATGGGCACGTGATCTCAACCTCATAGGTAGTGTTATGTAAAAATTAGTATGGACTATCAATTATATCACATTAATTCTACACTTTGTTTAATGTGATAGTGTGCACTCTATTACGAGACAAATTATTCGAATGCACTTTCATATTTTTACTATTTCACAGGTTGCTAATCTGAAAACCCAACCGAAACCCCGAGACCCATGCTGTAAAATGTATATGTGCAAACCGCTCGAAATGGAGTTAGTAAAAAAAAAAGGAGACAGCGCACACATTAAATGAAAGTCTATCCTCCAAAACACAAACACCTTTCCACGACCTGATAATTCATGACAGAAAGCTGAAAGGATGCCACGGTTACGAGATTACGATCATTATGTATCCGATGGGCTGCAAAAGCAGTCAGATCGGGCAGTGCGTTATGCTACGACATGTTGTACAATGCGTGAAACTCCTCAATAATACGAATATGTCCCCAGAGAGGGGCCAATTCCATATCCATATAAAACTTTTGCAATCTAGTGAAGACGGAATCTAGCCGCATCCGCCGAATCAGTCTCCACTGGACCGAAGTCAACGAGGAAACTACCGGTCAATTCGCTAGTAGTATCGTTGTTCTTAAGGCCAGTAGGTTGAAGCAGATCCATAGGAATATCAGGTAGATCCTTCAGGAACTTGCCAGCAACGACGGGGCCTACAATGAGGGCAACGAACATGATAAGCATGATGAAGTAAAGGATGGCGTAGCGGATGACACGTCGTTTTCGGAGCTTGGTTTGCTTGAGGGAGTAGATCGGAGGGCGGATTTGACGACTACAGAGTCATTAGCACAAATGTCTGGGAAGATAGTGATTGAGTAAAACATACCTTGGACGTAGCCAGAAGAGCATCACGGAGTGGAAGGTATCAACGTATGGTACCAGCAGACCCGGAAGTAGAATGAAGAGTAGGATATGTCCAAGGATGAAGTCCGTCGCGAAGAGACCAAGTTCGGTGATCTTGCAAAGGAACTCACGGCCTGGTTGAGAGAGAGTATGCCAGCCAAGAGCATACCATTTGCCAGTCCACCAAGCAATATTGGAAGTATCAGCCTTGAATTCTCTCGTCAATGCTAGAGCAATGATGAGTTTGTAGATGAACCGTTGAATGGCAACAACCGTGATCATGCCCAGGAGAGCTTTCGAGAAATCCCATCCTTCAAGGAAGAACATGACTTCGAAGAAAACGAAAAGCATGATAACAGCAATGGCGTGAGCAATAGCGGCTAAAACAGCACCAAACTTCTTGCAGCACATGCTCAGGAGTGGGCCCATACAACATGCCATCAAGAAGAAAATACCAGCGACACCAGCGTTGACCGCGATAGGACCAAAGGCGCAAAGTGCAACACGGATGAGAGAGTGAGTAGGCCTAAGGTCCTTGCCATCATTGTTCTCCTCAATAACACCCACCTGTGAGTTGATGAAAAGGTAGGGCACAAGGGTGACGGCAACAAGGAAGAGAGGACTGATGATCTCACTGAATAGCACGTTCCTAAATCGGGCACGCGGAACATCGCCGGAAAGCTTTGATGATGGATCGCCCAGGGCCTTGCGCTTGTAACCGGTAATGCGAGTACGCGAAAGACGGCAGAATCCAATCCAGGACGCAGCATGAGACCTTGTGTTACCACGGGACAGCCACCTGAGGAATTCGCGGTAGTCGATGAAGAAGTCATTCCAGGCAAACTGGTGCGGGTTGAACATGAAGGGGGAGATGCAAAGTGAGAGCAGCGAGGCCCAGAAGTAAAGCAGTTCAGCTCCCCAGATGGTTATTGTGCCGAAGAGCAACATCATCAAGGATCTAGCACCGAGATAGATTGAAGGACCGGCAAACCGTGAGTACAAGATACCAAAGGGGATACGAGCAGTTGCGAAGCCACGTCCAGTACCAATGTAACGAGCACCACCGAAAGCCAAATCATTGTGGAGTGAGTTCGCGTAGATTTGACAGACGAAGATCTCGAACATGGGCGACAAAGAGGAGAAGTGCTTTGCCAGACGAGTAGCTGCTCGCCAGAGACCACGTTCTGTAAGTTCTTGGACGACCAAAGGTACGAAAGAGATGAAGAAGACGATGAAGATGGAGACAACACAACGCTCAACCCAGTCGAAGATGGGATTGAGGTTGGCGCAACCAGTGGGCATTAGTGGATCGGTCTTCGGAGCACCCTTCTTGACATGGCAGAGTTGAGTCTCGTGTCGCAAAGCTCCCAAATTGATCAGTACGAACATGAAGAACTGTACCGACAAGATGATGAACAGGTTATTGATGTGGAACCCAGGGTGAGCGTAATAGAATGACAAGAAACGATCAAGAGGAAGCTGTGTACCAAGGTAGTAGTATTCACGAGACAGCATTTGTTCGCCCATGCCAGTACCGATCTTGGTGGTGAAGTTGAGAATGGAGCCAAAACCAAGATCACGACCTTTACCGCACTGGTAGTATTCGCAATGCTTTATCCTACCGCCGCGGATAAGAGCATTCATACCAGCGTAGATATCCTCGTTGAGATGCAAGCCCTTTTGAGCTTTGGAGACACCTCCACGAGTAGTCATGAAAATACCGTTGAGGAAATCCGGATGACCGTAATGCAATTTACCACCGATTTGGGCCAATGAACGAGCAAACATAGTACCAAACGTCTGTTCTTTACCAGCTGCGACATCACCGAGCATACCAATGTTCTCAGAGAAGATGTACTCGCGAGCTCCGAGAATAGCAACGGGGTTGAAGTTGGACGGTTGAGCACCTGGTGCATACGGCGATACATTGTCGGTGGTCATCTCCTCGAATTCAGCAAGCACACTTCGAATCTTCAAGCATTCTTCGAGATAGTTGTCCTGGTTGGCATCGATGAGCTGGATGTACTCTCCACGATAGAAGATGATACAATGATTTTGATTGTCAGATTTACCGTCACCGAGGATGGGATTACCAGAGAGCTGAATTCGGAATTTAGGGCGACGCATGCCATTCTCCATCAACTCGGAGTGACCGTCGATGAGCGCAGAGTACAAGCGCGGATCTTCACCTTCGTTGACAGGCGGTTCTTCATCGAGGTAAGCGATCTGAAGATCTGGGTAGGCACGAAGCAGGAATTCCGTATTTTCGCGCTCTTCCTTTGAGAATTTGGCATAGCGTTGCATGGAGACCACGATCTTGTACTTGCGACGGGCCATGCGTTCCAATTCACGCTCGAGCTTGTCAGAATTTCCACCGAACATTTGAACCACTTCGGGATTCTCAACTCGATAAAGTAGCTTGATCGCACGGCTGTAGTTCATAAAACCAGAGATAGTACGGTACAGAGTTTGAGAGCGGAGAGAAGCCCAGATACGCGTTCGGAGTGTATATTCTGGAGCAGCAGATTTGAATCCAATGCAGTAGAAAGGAAGATCATCAATCTTGCTCTTCTGGGCATCCTTTTCAGATTTCTCGTAGTCACCGTTGAATTGAGACGTCTCATCGGCCAGAATTTTTGTATCTTTCACAAAGCAATCCCATTCGTGAGGATGAAGTTGCTTGAGGTATTCTAGAAGAGTGACGCGGGAGTAAGGTTCATCTTCACGGATGATCTCACGAAGAGACAGTAAAATCTTCTCGCTGTAGTGAGGGATCAGAACTGTGAAAGTAGGCATGTTGTCAACCGGGAGAGGCTCCGGAATCGGTGTGGACAGAGATTGTGCAAAGAAGGAGATACGACGCTCGGCCTCGCTGTGAACCGGAAAGAACTCAGTCTTAAAGGAATGATCTTCTTGTGATACGAAGAAAGTTGGAGCTCTAAGAGTTCTCTTTCCCTCTTGTTCAGATGGGACCTGGTGATAGAGCAGCTTTTGTACGTGGTCAATACCTAAGAGATGTTCGCGGTACATTGAGATAACAATCGCGTTCCAGATTTGCGAGATCAAAACCTTAGGCTTATACTTGATTTCCATGTCTGTGGTGGCGAGAATCTTAGAGTAAATACGCTTTGGCAGGCGAGAGAAGATGTTACGCCAGGGGGTCCAGATCGAAATACCCAGGTAGAATGATCGCGCAACTGAGAAGAACATGTTCAGAATGATGTACCAGAGATAGGTATCCAAGAAGAACAGCATGAGACCGGTGAAAAGCATCAATCCGAGCACAACCTTGGGCTGGTGAGGGCACAACATATCCTTCAGGATAACATCACCCATGCAGTTGTGAATCTTCATCGTATAAAGGATCTCGATGGGATCTTTCATGGAAAGAACCAAGAAGACGTAGGATTCGATCAATTTAGCAGCGAAGACAAGGACCCAAAGACCGTAGGACATCCACATGTCGTTGCCATGAAGACGGGGATAACTAGCGGTGAATGTCTGACTAGCAACATATTGACGCGTCTTCTTGGTCAGATAGCTCCCAAAAAGACCACCAAGAGGCATGACCGAGAAGAAGAAGAAGGTAGCAAGAGCAACGAAGAATTGCACGATACCCAAGATGATAGCTATTTGACTGGTTTGCGATACAGCAAAGATGTATATGCTAGGACCGAGGTTGACGGCGAAGACAGCGAGCAGGAAAAGTAGCCTCTTGGTTAAGTGCTGTGCACCGGTCCATTTCCGAGGTACGTACGCCCATTCAGCAAGAGTAGCGAAGATCATAATAAGAGTAGCGAGAGTCCCACCAAGAGCAACAGCGGACCATGTTGCAGCGCGGTTTGGTTTGTTGTTCAACTGTTGTTGATAGTTCTGGGTGTAGAGTGGTTGGGCGTTGTAGGCGACGTAGAACCAGTAGGATCCTATGTGGATGACCCAGATACGGTTGAAATTGACCAGCATATGGAACCAGGATCGAGTTTCCTTGTAGGTTTTGAAGAATACCTTCTTCCACGCTACATCCTTCAGCTTCTCGAATCGCTCTGCAGGCGGAAGGTCGACGATACGAGACTTGTCTTCCATGACGATTCGCTCTATACCCTCTGGATACCAGAATAACTGATTGATATCATCGTAACCAATGATTTGCGCATGATCACGTTCGCGTCGAATGTACTTTCCGTCTTGGATCTCGTAACCTTGATCTCTAATATATTGGTAGAGCGGAGTAATAACGTTGTTTAGGTATGTGAATTCCTCGACCGGTTCGACGCGATTCTGGCAGGCTGGGGATTGATAGTAGTCATCTGCACACTTGAAAATGAAGCAAAGACATTCGGGCATGAATCGCACTTGGTTGGCTTCGCCCCAGCACAGAAGGTAAAGAGCGATTTGACGGACACGATCGTGCTGAGACATTCGGTTCATACGGGTTCTCCATCGGTATTCAGCGGCCTCCAGGCTATTGTCTCCTTCTAGTGCATCCAGGGTCTGTTCTTCGTTCTGGGGATTTTCGGTTGCCTTCTTCTTTGCGGCCTTGCGAGCTTTACGCGTTCGTCGGTTGGCTTTTCCAAGCTTCATATTTGCAAATCCGACGGCGTCGTCAAGGTCAAGATGAGCGGCGAAATACCATCTTCGGTAGTTTGCGTTCTCTCCTCCGATATAATCCGCATGAAGAGAGAGGAGTGCTTGGTTGGGGGACATTCTCGAAGCACGAGAGTCGAGAAGAGTCATTAAATGATCGAACATATTCCGCATGCTGTCCCGCTGGAAACCAAACTTTGCTGTCAAATCCAAGAAGATATCCTCAATCTCTTCCTTTGATAAAGGAATTTGAGCGTCAGATGTCCACGCAGGGTAGGGTTCCCTGGAGCGTTGGCCAGCTGGGAGAGCATTGTTGTACTCCATTCCATAGATTGGGGTTGACGCTCCGGATGATCGGTTCCCGCCATAAGAGATTTGAGATGAAGGTGGCCTATAACCACGACCGTTGTATTGACCCTCTTGATAGCTATTGTACCTCTCATCACCTCGACCGTAATAGTCCATCTCAGCAGCGCGAGCCATATCCGATCTCATGGTGAAGTCACTGAAGGTCTCTGAATCTTCCTCAGAATCGTTTCCACGACGGCGAGGTTTACCACCGCTTATCATCATTAGACCTCCATATTTGGAAACGTTGAAGAATGAAACTCACTTGTAGCTATTATGCCCGTATTGTGGCTGCTGTCCTGCAGCGGGAGCGCCTTGATCATAGTACTGATCATTGTAGTACTCGTCTTGATAGCCTTGGTTATTGTCATAATAGCCATCTTGCGCGTATTGACCTTGTTGTCCATTGTTGTAGTACGACCTAATGAGATGTTTAGTGCTTGAAAACTTCTTCCAATGATCGTTGTACCACATACTGTTCATCGTAATACGCGTCACCAGCGTGCTGTCCATTGTAATCTTGATCGTAGTACGCTTGATTGTTATCATCTTGATAGTAGGAATCCTGGCCCTGATGATGGTTGTAGCCATCATCATACTGGCCTCCCTGCGGATGCCCCGACATGATGCGAAGTAATTATTAGGGTCTATCGAACAGGGAATAATCAGCAATTGTTGGAACTTTGCAAGAGGGTTTGTTGATGAAGAATGTATTGAGAGCCGCCTCGGAAGATAAGAAGTTCTGAAACGCGAGCGGAAGCAATCTCGTTACAAGGGGACACTCACATCAAACGACTGTAAGCATTACCGAGTGGCGGTGCTAGACAGTGACAATTGACAGTATTAAAGGCGTGAAAGGCCGTTTTAATTCAAAACCCAAGATGGAGTATACCGACACCTCGTTCTTGACGTTGAACGAGCGTTGTTGAGTGAAGTGAGTGACTGTTGGGCGTGACCCGTAATGTTGTGTAAAGAAGTAGAATGACAGAGAGCTTGACCGTGGTCAATCAACTCAATGAGTAATTATTAAAGTGTGAGGAAAGTGTAAGTCGAAATTTTCGAAACTGAGCGAAAGGAAGCGGTGGTGTTGAGTTCGGGATGTCTTTTGGATGGTGCTGTGTTGCTGTGGGCGACGCGCGGATTGAATTTGGACGAGGTGCTGCGGCGGCCAAGCTTGATTGGACTCTCCCCTCCCTTCGCCGAATGCACTATCTTTTCTCCTGCGGCTAACTGACGCTTCCAGCACTCTGCTGTTCGGACAGCTGTTTTCCTTTGGGACGATTCTCTCTCACAGGATTGAGGCGAGAGGAAAAGGGAAAACAACACAAAGAACGAAAAAACGAGAGTCGGGGTAAGAAGTTGGTTGTTAGTGTAGGGAGAGCGAGTGAAAGATTTTTGAGGAATGGGCAGGTACAAAGAGGGAAAGGGAAAGGGGCAGCTGGAAATGGCACAGCGGGCTTGGAAGTTTGGGAAGGATGTGGGATCACTAGCAGCAACTGTAACGGCTTCTGGGCATTTTAGAGGTCAGTGGAGCAGGTTTCCCTTTCTTACGGGGGGTTTCCTTGGGGGGGGTTGTCTGGTAACTTTTGCCAGGTTATTGCTGGTCAAAGATCCGGCTTGAGCCACCGCTAAACCTATAGCTGCTCACGGCTTGTTTCGCTTCTGAAGCAAGTTAAGCAACTTAGAAGGGGATTCTTTGAACTTGCACAACTACTGGTAGAAAATTGCAGGTTGAGTGGATCTCACAAAGATTACGACCGAATTTGGATGCAGGGCCTAAAGTGCCATCGTGCAAGCCTTTCCAACGCCTTTTACAAGCAGCAAGCATCGTGGCGACTGGCGACTGAATCCATGCCATTCTTACGGAGGAGGCACCTCAAAAAAGCCTAGAGAGCACGACAGCCTGTAACCAGGAACTCGCCGTACGCAATCATACATTGATGTCTTTATCCACGCTATCCGCCTATTAGCTAGCAACTTGTTCATTTCAAGGTTTCCAGCAATTCGCCTCCGACATACAATATGCATGAACACCACCATAGCAATTCAAGAATTCGGCAAACAGTAACAGAAAACATCTTTAGGAAAGAGATCAGCTTCTCTTTGAATCTCGACGCTCTTTTCGTTCATCAGCTGTCTATAAAAGACACTCTTTCTAGCTCTAGATGAGCTCTCCCCAGACTGATTTTCACCTGTGGCAAAATCTTGCTTCTAATTTTACATTTTCTGCTTCGGATAAGGAGTTCTCCTCAACTGCCTATCCCGTTCAGAGCGACTGCCGCGCTATCGAAATCGTCACGCAACTATTTCCTCGAATATTATCGTTTTAGGTTACAGCTCTTCTGAAACCTACATTCTAACACCTTTTCTGGTCTTCGAAGTAATTTGTTCTGTTGCTGTGGCTGTACCTCTTTCTCAATAGTCGTGAGAGTTCTCGTTGTGCATCCTATCGGAAGACTTGGGTCTCACGGTTCTTTCATCACGTCACGATTCCTCAAGCTTTGATACTAGCCAGCGCAGCGTTAAGAGGGATCTTCGCACCATCGTGGATCCTAGTTTTTATTAATTACTGTATTATTATGGAGTACCAACTGTACAGTACCGGCCCATGCATCTTTAAATTTGTCTTGGATTTTTGTACTTGGAAGTCCGGTAAGGTAGCACTTCGAAGCTTCTGATAAACTTGATAAGGAGGCAACTTATCGAGATCCCCTGAGGGTGGCGTTTAAAGTCCCTGTCAAGCGGCTCGGTGAACGGATGCAATTGTGTTCCAGAAGAAAGGGGCGATATTCTCCAATCAGCCAACATCATGAGATCTGCTTCGAAGCAATCCCATCAGTCTTCGAGAGGATCATCTAAAAATATCTTATATCAGGTATAGATATTATTGTCAACTTACAGTACAAGTCTCCTCCAGATCTCAATTGTTTAACGGAAATTGTTTTGACCGAAGATAATTATCTTCAACCTATTCAATTGGTAAGCACGAGGCACATTTGCATGAAACCGCGACAGTAAGCTCGAGCGCGTTTCTGCAAGGTACCAAATCCTCGCCTACAGCAATTAATATCTCCTGCTTCGATTGTGATGATCTGCTAACGCCGAGCTGTTATAATATCATCTTAGCCATCGAATAAGACCGACTTCATCATAATCTGTAGAAAACCAATCGAGATGGATAGTTCAGATGTGTATGGGAGGTTCTTCAAATCTCCGGTGCATTCCTTTACCTACCTACATGTAGATACAGCGATGATGGGTATAACAGCTTTGTCGAAGGGTCTAGTCAGTCCGTTTTCAGTCCAGTTTCTTAAAGGGGACTGTCCTTGTAAAACTACATTCTACTACCGAAGGCTTGAGTCTAAGAACAAGCACTGGTGCTCCTGAAATCATGGAACTTGTAGGATGGTTTCATAGCAAACCGGTCATTATTAGATAGATCCATCACTCGTAGCAGGAAACAAGCCTTTTTTCCTTTATGACGATGTACCTACGATATTGATATATTTTGCCCCCTCCTCTGTCCCTCACTCTCTGTCTGCCTCGTAACTTTGTAAAACACGAGAGTACAGATCTATCCGAGGATTATGGTGAGCGCCAAACGTGACTTACGAATTCGAAAATTGATTGCGCGTCTCAGAAATCGGGTTAGGCCTGTTTCGGCTAGTTTTACTCGGTCTATTTACTGACACGCATTGCCGCGACTTTTTGCATCCCCTGAGACTAAAGAGGGAGAGGACATTTCTCTGGGCAACCTCAAAACTTTGCCCTTCTCTCCAACAATCATTCACCTAGTCGAACAACTTTGATTGTTCTTCCCTATTCCGACGTTCCTACTAATCTTAGTTTTAAACACCTTTTCTCGACACTCGTTACCACAGCACATTCCATTAACTCCTTCGTTGGCTTTTGATCGCCAGGGTCTCCCTTTCCCGGAGAAAGAGCTCGACCTCGACATTCCTCACGCCACATCCCAGTGCTACTACAAAATATTTCTCTGAGCCTTAGTACTACTTAAAATATTATAATATCGGGTGAACGTCTGCAATGAAAACTTTTTCAACTTTTGCGGCCGCTGCCGCCATATTTGCGACTGCGAACGCGGCTGTTGACCACATTGTGATCAAGGTTTGTTCAGTTCGCCTCATCGTCATCGTCTTGCTCCGATTGACAGTGTGTTTCTAGGGTTCTAAGTTCTTCTACGAGGGCAATGGCACTCAATTCTTCATGAATGGTGTCGCATACCAGCAAGATGTATCCACCAACGGAACCCTTTCTGGTAACGATGAGTATACCGATCCTCTCGCCGATCCCAGTGTCTGCAGGCGCGATATCCCATTCCTAGTACAACTACGAACGAACACCATCCGTGTCTACGCTTTAGATCCAGAGAAGAATCATGATGATTGTATGAACCAGCTTGCGGACGCTGGCATCTATGTCATCGCAGATCTGTCACAACCTGGCCAATCCATCAACCGCGACGATGCTTCGTGGACTGACGACCTTTTTGAGCGTTACACCAGCGTTGTAGACATGATGGCCAAGTATGATAACACTTTGGGATTCTTCGCCGGAAACGAGGTTTCCAACCAAGCAAACAACACCGTAGCATCTGCTTTCGTGAAGGCTGCCGTCCGTGATACCAAGGCTTATATCAAGCGTCAGAGATATAGACCTCTTGGCGTTGGGTATGCTACCAACGACGACAAAGACATTCGTGAAGATCTCGCTGCCTACTTCAACTGCGGTGACCCCGACGATGCCATTGACTTCTGGGGTTACAACATCTACTCGTGGTGCGGTAGATCCTCCTTCCAAAGATCCGGCTTTGATGTTCGCACTCGTGAATTCGCGAGCTACTCTGTTCCTGTCTTCTTTGCCGAATACGGTTGTAATGAAGTCCAACCCCGTCTCTTCACCGAGGTTGGTGCTCTATATGGTGATGAGATGACAGACGTCTGGTCTGGTGGCATCGTCTATATGTACTTCCAAGAGACTAATGATTTCGGTACGTTAAAAAAAAACCCCCCCACAACATCGTGACGTAGATAATCATACTAATTGTCCCTCTAGGTCTCGTTGAAGTGAACAACAATAGAGTCAGCACCCTCGCGGATTTCGATAACCTCTCATCCCAAATGGCCCGAATTGACCCCACCGGTGTCAATATGGCGGATTACAATCCCACCAACACCCAGCCCGCTGACTGCCCGGCCGTTAACCGCGGTTGGCGCGCTCAGGCTACTCCCCTCCCACCAGTCGCCAACAAGGAGCTCTGCGAATGTATGGTCAACTCTGCATCGTGCGTTCCCGCAGACGATCTTGACGAGGATGACTACGGAGATCTCTTTGGCACCGTCTGCGGTCTTGAAGACGGCATTTGCGCTGGTATCGAGCACAACGCTACTACTGGAAGTTATGGTGCATACAGCATGTGTAATCCCAAGCAACAGCTTGCGTTCGCCCTTAACGCGTACTTTCAGAGCCAGAACAGACGTCAAGATGCCTGTGATTTCCGAGGTCAGGCCAAGACTCAACGTTCCTCGGATGCGTCGGGTAACTGTGAGCGTCTGATGGATCAAGCGGGCGAGGACGGTACCGGTACCGTTACCTCCGCGCCTACCGGAACCGGTGCCGCGGCCGGCTCGGCAACTTCCTCGGGAGCTGCTGTTGGCGCCGTCACCGTTCCTAGAATGGAGACCGGTTTGATGCAGTTGGGTCTCTATGTTGTCGTCGCCATGTTCAGCGGTGCGGGTATGTTGCTGCTTTAAGGGAATCTTCTTTTCTGCATAGGACTGGGGTTTGATTTTTTCCTGTTTACCTAGGTTTGTAGACTAGATGTTATATTATTGGCTGTTTCTGAGCGGAAAAGAGGTTTAAGTCTTACATTTGTTAGCGGGGATTTGGGAAGGGGAGGGTAGGTAGATGAATTGATGTGGATTCGAAAAAAAAAAAAAGATTTGGTTCATGCTGTGAGTGATATGCTCCTCCGTTGATTTCCTACTTTGTACGTCCTTCACCCTTACCCTTTTTAGAACTCACTCTTGCCATTTCCAAGGTACAGTACCTTACCGAACCCCAGGTCCCGTCTGGTCTGACGAGTTGCTATTTTTAATCCAATAATACCGCATTCCCTGCTCAGTCTTGCCGGTTCTTCTGTCCCGCGCGGTATTGGTGAGTCTAATACTGAATCTACTGATACCATAGAGGAATGGGAGATGTTGGAGCTAGCACTTTAAGGACGTTCATAGGTTATCATACTACGGACTTTGATTTTTTGTTTACAGTACGTAACGGGTTGGGTAAGGTGGGAATTTGGGATGAGTATCGACGCAGGGGGAATACTGTATACGGGTATCGCTATTTAAGAGAAGTAAAAGGGGGATGTCTAAATATGAAGCTATCCGTCTAACTAAATCCATCTAAGCTGAATCGACCTCTTCCCCCTTCCCCGGTATGAACTAATCTTCGTTTTCTCCGTTTTGTTCTGGGTGTTTGATAGGTTTGACGGTGTAGTAAGAATCCAGAATCTCGATGTCTCTCTAATACACATAAGATGCTTGGATAAGACTATCTCGTCTTAATAGCTATAACATCTCCCTCTCATATATACATATTGTCCCTCCTCTGTCTCTCCTCCTCCATTACTTTAGTCCGTCACACTTCTCTCTTAATATCCCCTCTCTCCCTTTTCCCCCAATCACCGCGAAGCATGCCCTCTGCTTTTTTTTTCCCTTAAACTGACACGCAATACCACCACCCCCCCCCCCCTTCCCCTTAAACTAGTCGATACCATCATCTCGAGTGCGACCATTTCCGCTGGGATCTAGAAATAAATTACAACCAGAGAACTAAGCGCAATACTTCAGATATTTAACGTAGATATCCTAAGCTCTTTATAGATACGTGCCGTTGTCTCCGTTGGTGGTTTTAGCACCCGGATCGTAACGTTCTACTAATAGCCGTCATTTACGCTCTTTCAGCGAGTTCTATGAGAGGGAGGTCGGGATTAGGTGGTGCGGTTTTGGGTCTGGTATGGTCGGTCGCGGCAACATGTGTAGGGGATGATTAATAGGAGGAGTTTAAGTTAAGAGACAAGGGTTCAGTGAAATGACGGAAGAAAATCGTCCAAGTAGAGTATTTGTTGGTAGTTTACTTCTTGTTTGGTTGGACGATCATTCCGATGTGTATAACAGCGTGGTTAACTCTAGACTATATGGGTTTGAAAAAGTTAGCGGGAGAGTAGGTCTTTCAGCACCTTGGGGAGAAGTATGTGTACGTACCGGGTCGTATGCGATCTAGTCATTCAAATACTCACAGTACACAATAATACGATAGACCATAGACATAGGCTATATGTACATAAGTAATTAAGCTATTTGAACTATGAGTGGAAGTGCCAGAGTCATACCGATCAAGAGTACGGTCATCACAAACTCTCCTCCTTTTGTACAGAACTCTCGCTCAACCATTCTCTCGTTCGACCTGATCCTCCGCTTCGTACGGATCAGCGAAGGGATCATCGACCCCCGCATCCTCATCATACTCTCCGTCAGACTCATCCTCCGAAGCCGTACACCAAGCATTACCCCCCTCCTCACCAACAGGGTCAGAAAAGGGATTCTCAGGCGGCAAAGTCGGACTGTCCATCCCCTCTCCCCTCTCCCCATCCAACTCCCCTTGTATCCCTTTACCCAACCCAAACCTGGTCGATCCACCCAACCATCCTGCTCTCTCACGCAACCACCGCACTCGCATACCCCTCCGGCTCGCCAACCCCTCCATCCCCCTTTCCCCAGTCCGCTCTTCCGCCCGTGGGTACAGCCTCGGCCAACTTTCTATACTGCTCCGCTCTTTCATACTCGACGGCATAGTGTGCGAAATGCGCCGTGTAACCCCTCGTACGGCGGGATTTTGAGCAGCAGTTTTGTTGACGGGACTCGCGAAGCGCGTTACCGGGATGTCGAGCGTATTGTAGCGGGCGATGTAGCCGCGGACTTTTTCGAAGCGTTGTTCGGCAACGTCCGCGAGTTTGAGACCCTCGGTTAGCGTGATGAGTTGGTCGTCGTGTAGGGCGGGGGTGGATGATGATGGGGGGTTGGTGTGGGTATCAGACGTGCGGATGGAGGTGGGGGGGGATGGGGATGGTGGGGGTGTGGTGATTGGAGTATGGCTATGTGGGTATCGAGAGGGGATGCGGATGCGAGATGAGGAGTGTTGAGGTGGTGATTGTGAGATGGAGGAGGGTTCTGCGCGCGTAGGGGCGCGTTTACGGCGTAAGAGAGGGAGATGGGGGGGTTTTGGTAGTATGTGATTACACCTGAGGCCGTCTGGTTTCAGTAATGGGTCATTCTTCGGGGGTCGATATTTGGGGTTTCCCATTTGTGGTACAGAGTCTGGTATGGGTGGTGATGATCGCAGGGGCGGTGTCTGGCATAGGAAATTTTTATTCGCGTCTCCGGAGTCCTTGTTGTTTACTTTTATTTTCCCTAGGAAATTAAAGGGAGACATGTTTGTGTGCCTTTTCTTTGTCTCTCTTTAATGAGGTTAGTTGTGTCTTTTGTCCAGTCAACAAGCGAACCTGTACCGTGTGGTGTCTTTGTGAGGATTGTTATGGTGGTAAGCGGACTGGAGAAATTTCTGGAGCATTAAGAGTAAAAAGTAAGAAAAAGACAAGACATATACAGAGAAACAAAATTGTGAAATTGACTGAGAGTTGTACTGTAACCCATTACGTTTTTAACGGATGGATGCTGTAGGATAATGGATCTGCGACTAATCCTTTTCTCCACGTCGAATTGTTTTAAAACTAAGAACCTTCAACGAGTTTAAAGTTAACGGGCTAAAGGGGGATGGATTATTGGACGATTAGAAAGTCGCTGGTATGGTATCTTTGTACTCTTCACTACGAAAATATATGCTTTCCTTGGATGGGAGTATGCATCAGTAAACCAACTATGGTGCCTATAATCTTATAGCCTCTCAGTTGTGCTATCTGGTCTACGATATAAACGATGTTTCGATGGATGATTGGCTCCATTATCCGTTCGAATGCTGTGATGTGATGCTAAAGATTGTGTCATATCCTTTGTGTTTCGTTCAATGCTTACAATTACCACCGTGAGATCAGGTATCGATGCACAACCATCCTGTGATCACAGAATTAAGCGTTTATAACAACTAATAGCATATATGAACAGAGAGCAAACAATTGTCGTGTAAGGTAGAGTTTTGAAGGGCGGTTGAAAAGGGGTTAGCACTGTTGCCAAGTCTTGATCACTTTTGCCTTGTTTCAACGGTGCTTTTTACATCACAGCCGTTCAAGTTGCTGGTATTTGGATCTTCATGGCTCATTCTCTCCGAAATACCACCTTATATTAACAGAGGTTAATTGATGCTTTTTTTGAGTCTTGATAATCTTCACTTTGGCCAAGCAATCGGTGTTCAACAGCATATTACAGTCAATTAGTTAAACAATTTAAACTGTTTCCTACGTTTAATTCTTCATTGACCGGTTAGTTTTGGGAATACGATGGAGTTTCCTGTACTCGAGGACTTGTGCTCCCATGGCATCTGCTGTGCTTGTGTTCTTTAGCCAGTTCAAGCTCTTCTTTGGCTTGATCTTCATAACCAATATTCCAGGCACTTATTCCTCTACCGTATGCAATAGAATGCTGTATGTTTGCTTTAACATACCTTTCTCATTGATGTCTTATTTGAGACTCGATTTGCTTCACTACTGCTACATTCGTATCTACTACAAACAAGAATAAGCAGCAACCCTCGCTTCAAAAACATATAGGCTGTTGAATGTAATCTGCATACAATGACGGACACTAACAATAAGGAGCTCTCGATCAACCTCTTTACGGATATAGCGCCGTAAGTTTCCCAAATACTAATACAGTTCAAAATGCTGATGCAACCTTAGGCTCCGAGCACTATTCGGCGAACAATTTGCAAAGCAGTTTATGAGCGAAACTCTGACATGGCTCGATCATATTATCTTCGCGATGGCTCCCCTGGGGATTCTGACTGTAATTTCAGCTGCAATACGAGTTTCAGATCCTGAATGGGCGAAAGCTATGATCGGTAGAGCACGTGAAAACAGGGGCTCAGGCGGAACTTGAACTTATGTCTTCCACATCTAAAGAGGTATGTGAGGTCTTCAATTGCAAATCTATTGTGCGCACAATGAGTGAACCACAGCTCAAACAATTAATCTTGTTTGTAAATGGCGAGAGCTAACTCGAGCTTCATACACTGGAAACCGCCTCTAGCAAGAAACTTATCACAAAGTATATCAATCACATTCTCGCAAAGAGCCATAGCGCCACTTTGCATAATGTTTAGTCTACCGTGATCCGCTTAGCAAATTTCTTTTAAACTATCCTAGAAGGATATTGTCTGATGTAGTACATACCGCATTAAGGCCTGACTGCGAAAGAGGAACTAAGGGGCCGAAACGACTCTTTCCATTTGGACGTTTTCCGGAAGAACTGCAAGGATCCGCTCCAAATCTGCAGTTAAACTCCACAAGGGGCTCTTCTTCAACTCAACGCCGATCTATTCATTTGTATTCTGCTGCGTTAAGGGCTATACTAATCCAAGCATCGGCGTAGATAGTCTCTGGAGCTACCGTTTACAATAAACCGCTTCGCGAACGCATTGGTTCGGAAATCGCAAATTATGGATTTCCTATGTTTTTTTGTGGTTTCCTTCTACTTGTTGTTGATCTGCTCATGGGTCATCGAGAGAAGTACAAAAGAGTTCTCCTGGTGTCATAGTGATGGGTCAGAAAATCTACGGTCTCCTTTAGCTCCAGCGTAATCATAGGGTCAATGAAGTTGTTCAATGGTTACGCCCTCTTCGGCGGAGAAACGGAGCAGATTGTGACTTCCAGCAGGATGGAACCGACGAAAAAGGTGAGTAATGGTAGTGCATAACTATGCGCTAATATGGACTGACGGTTTGAATAGGACCAATGGTTAGCCATGATCGGGCTTGCAGTTGCGCTGTCGGATTCATCCTGCAATTCCAAGGCCTTCATGGACTTAGTTGGCCCTCCCCGATAGGTCAACTTCTAGCTATAGCTCTTCTGGCAATTGTAAGGGCCATTTTTGCAGTAGTTTAGGTAAGGCGCCTTTTAATGAATCAGCACCGACGGGCTATGAAATGGACTGGCTTGAGATCCGAATTTTCATGTTCCCAGAAGTGCTACGAAGGCCCTAAGATACCGGATTTCGAACCGTCAAAGGTCGTACCTATACACCTGGCGCCCCATTTTACTGGGGAGTATCTTTGGCGAGTCCAAGTTCTGAGGAGAGAAAGGTTACCTATAAAGAAACAATAGAGCCAAGGGTTGTTTCAATCCCGATAGAAAGCACTAACTAACACTCACGTATTCTCTAGACTCGCGAAAGCTAGGAGAACTCTGCAGGTGTACTGGAAAGAGCTTCGAAGGAGCCGGCCGCACTTTGTGACGCTATTGGAATATTCATGACGGAGTTCCTAACAACGTCTAAATTTAACGAGTTCCGATGGCCGCTTGAAGCAATCCTTGAGAGCTATGAAACATACCTAGATTCAGGCAAAGTTTGGTTCACTACGAAGAAGAATGACAGGAAATGGGAAGTCAATCTCACTGAAATAGACGCGGCACTTTCATTATGGGTTTCTTTCACGATGAAGTAAGGCGACCGGAAGAAATGAGTAGAGCATCGGACTGGCTACGACTTGAGTCCGGTATCGAAGTCGACTACTCTCGCATTCTTAGCGATTTTTCAAAAACCCATCCCTGAAGTACGATCTGACATGGTGGGCGGATGAATTCATTGTGGAGGAGAGCGCAATATAAACGCCTCATATTTTTTTACCAGCCCGGAGGGAAAAAAACACTTCGTAATCGGTTTTCATGGACTGGAGCATGACAGTAAGTAGATCTACATGACCCTTCCTCCCCTATACCCTTCCTTAGTAACGAGTCAAAACTTTCCAAAAACTATACCCGAGGATGAAGGCACGAATACATGGTACATCAATTCGAGAGCACCACTCTCTACTGTTCTTGCGCAGCATATATTTTCCGGATATATCTGGTCAGTCATGCCATTCCTCCCAACTGATGCGTTAGAAGCCACGAGAGTAGAGAATCTGGACCATTTCGTACCTCCTGAATCAGCAACCTCCTGGAATCGACCAAATCTCCGTTGTCACCGCCTCACTAAGATCGTAAGCGCAATAGAATCGAGTGGTGTAGGAACGGCAAGAGACCTATTACTCACGATCATTCCCCCACTTAGCTCTAGGAATTTGTTACATGATGAGGCTATGATAGAAATTGTGCGAAAAAGAGCAAGTGAGTTTGAAGGTTCTCACAACTGGGTTCGGGCCTCAGATCTTTACTACCACTTGTTGGAACAAGTTGTTCCTACCTACCCGACACTCTTGTTTCGTCCTTGGTATGGTTCTAGAATTTCTATTCCTAATGAACGAAATCTTCGCAAATTATGTGAGTGAAGAGATAGGTAGTAAAAGTGCCGCGAGTTTGCGGGATATTATTAAGCGCTTGATAGGTTTTATGATGAAAACAGGTTACCTGAAGATAGCACAAAGGTTAAAAGGATTTTACGAAACATAACGCCGTCGTCTGATCTTGAAAACTTACTTCGTTACGTGAACGTCGATCCGCAAGATCCCTGGCTTATAAAATCCGAGCACCTCTGGCTTATTTTAGAACTCACTACAGAACATATTGCAGCATCCAGATATGAAAATGCATCCGCGGAAACATTGTTGGAAGACAACTCATCTTGTGCACGCGAAATTTTCGGATGGAACCCATTCCATTACGCTTTCATATCTTACTCTAGGCTGCTCATAAATCAGTCTGTGCGTTTGGTTCGAACATGAGTTCAGTAAGCATGTCCTAGGATCTTGCTGGAAGAACCTTAGTGTATTACTGTGCATTACACAGTGTGAAGGTGGAATTAACGAAAGACGAGCAGTTTATGAAACGACTTTTAAACATCGTGGACTGGCATGAAATGCTCCCCATTCATTTAGCCGCTAAGTTAGGTAATCTGAGCTTCATGTCAGATTTCTTGGACTACACTGAGAACTCGTGGGTGCGTGACCGTTGGGGAAGGACAGTCTTCTACCTAGCAGCTTGTAGAGGCCATGAAGGTGTTCTTCGGTGGCTAATACATAAGAAATTGACAACCAAAGACTTGATTTGTGGCGATGAGTTGTCACAAAGGTCACCGGCACACTTTGCTGCACTGTATGAGCACAAGGATTCATTTAATCTTATAATGGATCATTATGGACTTGACCGTATTCTTGAATAGGTGGATTTGGAAGGGCTCAATCCTCTTGACTTAGCAATCGTCCAAAACAAGCAAGATATTCTAGAGGTAGCTTGCCGATCTCTCGAAGAACAGGAGCCGAATAAGATAACCGTAACTGCACCGCTGAGTCCCAATCCTGAAGATAAAAATGATGTGGATCATAAGTTATTGAGGAAGATGGGGACAAGTCTCAGACACATTGTTAACAACGATTATGGAGAGCTACTAGAAATCATCTTCAATGGAGTAAGAGAGAAAAGAAGCCTAGCACAGTCCATTTTATGAAAAGAGATTTTGATCTATATGTGTGAGCAAGGGAACCATAGGGTTCTTCAACTTCTTTTATCCTTGGTTCAAGAGCCTTCAAATCTGCAAGAGCCTCCTTCTGCACGAGCAATCACCCCCTGAAATAGTACAGATCAGTGTCCAGACATACAGCTCAGCTCACAAAACAAACTACTTTACGACGACTCCGAGAATGGTAGAATGAAACACATGACTAAAAGCAGTTCGCGAACTGAATTTTTAGTGGTTGTAGCTAAGAAGAGCGGCCAAAGCGAATTAGACTCTGGTATTGGATTGGATGCGCTTCATAAGCTGCTTATTCCATGTGAAGATCCACAATTCTTGAAGGAAGAACTTCTACATCGAAGTATTCTACTTGGGCGAACGGAGATCGTCAAAGTCCTATTGGAATACAATATACCTCTAGATAAGGCCCCCTGGAGCGTAACTACTTTACATGTCGCAGCATCTGTTGGTAATGTCGAACTTGTGCGATTAATCTTTTCCAAAATTCCAACCTCTATCTTCGAAAGACATGACCTGTATCAACCTCATACGCCAGTTGGGGTTGCATGTAATCTGGGGCGTAGGGAAGTAGTACGAATGCTTTTGGAGCTTGGTCAGAGCTCAGAAACGGCTTTGCCAGCGAAGCTACTCTAGAAATTAAGGACGGTTCTCACCACGCTGCCGCCTCAGGTAATTACACTCGGGTGAAACGGATAGTGGGCGCGTTTCCGGGAGTAACAAGTCTTACAACAGAAGATCACAGAAGTGCCTTATCTTTACCAGTTAAAAGTGGTTCTATTGCCTGTGTCAGGGTTCTCATGGAACATGAAGAGATGGACGCAAATATACGCGATGATTATGGGCGAACCCCTTTATGGTACGCGTTGAATAATCGCGATTTATCAATAACCACGGAGCTACTGAAAATCTCGAAGATCCAAGTGAATATCAAGGACAAGAGAGGCTAAAGCGCTCTTCATATTGTTTCGCGGGCATCAGGGGCAGAAAATCCTGCGATTCGCGAACTGCTAAAACATTCAAACATTGATGTCAATGAAAGGAATGGAAACAGAATGACAGCTTTGGCAACTGCATGTCGAATTAACCATCGATATATCGAGCCCTTACTCGACGATAAGCGAGTACAAAGAAACGTAAGGGATTATTATGGTCACAGTATCTTCTTCTTCGTACTGGCTGATAAAGAGGCTCTAATGGTACTGCTGAAGCACAAGATTCATGAGGAGAACCCAGTTGATTTTGCCATTGCTTTTCATACAGCGGTAGAGCTAGATTATCACAAGATTCCTGATTTTGGAGCTGTCCAAACACTAATGGAGATGCAAATAGACCCTACAGTTCTGGATGTTAATAACTGATCATGTTTGGATTACGCCGAGCAATACGGATCTCGCGACTTGTTGGAGCATTTTCGAAGGTATATCGAGAGATGGCCACACCAGATGGAAAAAATACCATACAAATCGCCATCTTCATGGCAAACACGTGATGCCTCTTCTTTTATCCATATCGAGGGATGCTGGCATGATGACTGCAGTGCATTTTCGAGTAAGTTCATATTCCCGAACTTTACCCTGCCCATGGAAAGGAACTAATATCTTCCAGCAATTCGGGTGTGTGGTACTGGTATGGTTTCAGAAGATTACATTATACGCTCAGACTTCTGTATTCCTCCCAGAATTCCATGGTACTACTTTGAGACCAAGATGTCAGAGCAACGAAGGTCGGCAATTCAATTTTGGAAGTTCAACTATCCCTTTCGGGCTAACTGTATCTAAATATCTCAGCTTGGGGTGGTGCAGTGATTGGTGCGAGATTTACGCCTCTCTCAAAGATATCCACCCTTACGACGCTTGCTCTTATTCATCACATGACGGAGTTGTCCACTTAAAGCGTCATCAAAATATCCGGGTTGCGAAACAGGGTGATACCATAGGATGTGGGGTAGACATGGAAACGCGGCTTGGATATTTCACATTGAATGGCGAAAGGATCGGCATCTCAATCTTGGTGCTCACTACGTCAGTATACTAATTGGTATAGGTTGCCCTTTCCCGATCTTCTCATGGCGTCGAGTCTCCTGTCATTGGGGTTAAAACAAACGAAGAGAATATTGGGCTGAAAATCGAGGTAAACCTGGGTGGAGAAAAACATCCTTTCCTTTACCAGGGGCCGCATAATGTGACTGTGGATGAAGTTACGGAAAACTCAGGAGATCAGGATGTAAGTGATATGAGTTGGTATAGATTGCTGCTAGTAAGGACGGAGCGAAAGCCGAGGATGAGTATGATCGTGAGGGTTACAGATTGAGTTGGAAGAAGAGTGGGATTTAACTAGTTCTTATTCTAAAGTATCTCCTGATGGATGATAATGTAACGAAATCTTGGTACAATAACGACTTACGAACTTTAACTTTAAGCTCTCTATTATACTCTTACTAACTGCATCTCGAAGTATTGAGTGATCATGGGATGTCTGGCAAATGATCAGCGAATCAGCTATGGCTCGAGCAGAGTGCGAAAAATTCCTTTCTTATAGGATAACGTCAAGATAGAGGGAGAAGACATCCGATGAGTTGAGGAACTGTTCAATAAAAAGGGGTAAGGGGTGCTTTTGGAAAAGGATAGAGGTACATTTAGACTTCTTGCAGACACTAACTAGAAGTAGTAGTAGCCGCAGTGTTCACTTATAACCCGCCGATAAAGTTGGTCCGTGAACTAAAGATTACGTTTTATCGACGACTCGAGGGATTATTCATCTCTTAGACTATTTCATGCTCGTACGGTATTGATATATTATATCATATATACTGTGAACCGATTCACAAGCAACTGGATTTGCTCCAGTTTCGAAATCTACTAAGATTACGCTGGCGGTAAAGAACATTTCCCATCATCGAATCCTGAAACAATCCCCCGCTTATGGTACAGCAGTATAGGCACGCTGCCTTATTAAAGAACTATCCGACTCCTCTCCTGTCGTTCCCCTCTTCAACGTCCCTCCACCCAAAAACCCATAAATGCCATCCCTCCTCTCCCTCCCCCGCGAACTCCGCGACCTCATCTACCACTCCCTCCTCACGAGCCCTCCCCCCTCGTCCCCAAGATTCCTCACCCCTCCCTCCCCTTCCTGCCCACTAATCACACCTCTCCCCCCACCCGGCCCCTCCGCCCTCGCCTACCCCCTCCTCCTCACCTCCCACCAACTGCACACCGAACTCAGCACCCTCATCCACACCCTCTCAACCCGCCAGCCCCCTTCCTACACCCTAACCCTGCACATTATTTCCGAAACCCACATCCGGCCGCACTGGACGCACGTGCCCTTCCTCAGCTCCCACCTCGAACGCCTGTCCATCACGATTGCGCAGAGCGGCGCGCGCGACGGAGAAAGCCGCAGCGTCTTCATGCCCGCGCGCGGCACGCCGGCCACGAGCGCCACGTTCGTCTCGCACTTTTTGGCCCTCATGCGCGCTATCCTGCATACCGCCACGATCGGAACCCTCGACATCAGCATCCCGCTCCCGTCTCCCCTACCCCCGGGCGGCTTGATACCCGCGCATCCGATACGAAGGAGGTTGGAGCCGAATCGGGGCGCGCTGGTGCACCCGAGGATTGTTGGAGATGCGCTGAGCGTGAATGTGGATTATTTTCTGCAGAACCCTACGGGGCGGGAGGAGGAGGAGGAGGAGGAAGAAGAGGAGGAGGTGGTGGAGGGGTTGGAAGAGTGGAGGACCAGACAGAGGGTTTGGGAGGAGGAGTGGTATTTAGGCATGAGGAGAGTTTTCGAGCGTGTCGAGGGCATGAGGATGGTTGGCATGGGGGGGGTGGAGAGGGAGTGGGATTTTTTGAGGTTGGGAGGGGGGAGGGGGTGAGCGGTGGGCATGATTTGGGGGGGATTTGGAGCGAGGGTCTGGTGGGTGTGGTTCGTGTTTGATGTTGGATACTGGGGGTGGTGGTGGTGGTCTCTATTTCTGAGCGAATGGAGGAAGCTATTCTCGGTTTTGTGGACCGCGAAACGGAGAGCTCCTCGAGTGAGTGAAAGTAAGATCGTATCTACCTCTACACACCGACCGAGCCGCCTAGCCAGTCTTCGTGGATGTATGATACTACACCAGCAATACTCTCCACTTCATCTACAAGCCTGCACGCCACCCTACTTGGTTGCCTGCTCACTTGCTGCATACAACATGCCCTAGGTAGAAGAAACTGTACGAACAGGCAGACACCGCACTCGGAACAACCCAATATCCACAGCGGCTCCCCCTCATACTCGCTATATAAACATCTCACAAGCAGCAGAAGAGCGGTAGTCATAGAGTATACACCTCGTCACTGGTTACGGCTGCGTTGATGGCTTTGTGGAGCGTGCGATTCCCGTACTGTACTGTACATCACAGGGATTTCTGGTGTACAGGTTTTTCCTAGCGGCTGTGCTGGTTGGGTATGGGGTAGTTCATACCGTACCGTACTGTACATATCACACGGTGTAGCAGAAGTCACGTTTTGACCGAACAAGGCTCCAGGCCATATCCAGTTTGACATTCGAAAGTCGTACTCAGACATCCAACTCACGCAGCATGGCAGTATCATTGAAACCGAGATTCCAAATATTCACGGAACCCAGATACCATTCCACACCATCCTACTTCTACCTCTCCCCCCTTTATTTAACTAACCCCATCTCCCCCTAAACGAAACCAAAGAACTTCATATCCTCATTCCCCTGAATCGGCACGCTATGCCCAACATTATTCGCCAGTATGCCCTGCAACTTATCCCCCCACGTCGTCCTCGTATACCCGCTCAGCGGCGAATTGCTCGTCTTGGTCGCGGGCGCGTTGTAATCGTACCCGAACACGTCCGCCCACTGCTTGCACGTCTCGTAGTAGTTCTGCGTGCGGAGCGTGCTGTCCGCCGTGCCGTGGTAGATCTGCATCTTGGGCCGCTCGCCCTCGTAGCCCGGGTACATGCTGCGGACCATGCCGCCCCAGATCGCCGGCGTCGAGTTGATCTGCCCGTTGGCGGAGGACGAGTTCCAGGCTGCGACGCCGCCAGAGGTGCTGTAGAAGCCGCCGGCTGGGACACCGGAGTAGACGGTCCCGGCTTTGAAGATGTCGGGGTAGGTGGCCGCGAGGACGTTCTGGAAGGCGAAGTTAGAGCCTCTGTGTGCAGTTTGGTATTAAGGGGTCAGGTAGCTTACGGTCATCATGGCACCGGAACTGGTGCCGGTGACGAAAACTTTCTCGGGGTCGGCGGTGTACTTGCCGATGGTCCACTTGACCATGTTGGCGATGGCGTTGCTGTCACCGCCGCCGTTGTGGGTGAGGGTAGCTTTGGAGCTGACGTCCCAGCATGTGCCGCTGTGCGGGCTGCTTGGGTAGATGACGATGAAGCCGTATTGCTCAGCGAGCTGCCTGTATGGGCTGCCGCTGAAGTATGCTTGTGCGGTACCGGTGCAGTAGTGGCTGTTCGGAAAGGTAAGAAAATGGGTATATAGAAATCCACGAGGATAGGATAGAGAGCTTACACCGCGACAACGATACCAGGACTGGTCACCTGCTTGTTCGGGACATAAATGTAAAAGGGGACGTTAGCGGACCCGGTGTTGTTGTAGTTCGACACCTGTTGGAGAGAACCCCGAGATTGACGCTTCCAGATGTTGACTGGGTCAATTGGGGTCGCAACAACGACAGTTGCTAGAAGGGCGAGAGTCGCCGAAACGGAAAAGCGAACCATTGTGGAATTATTGAGGAGCGATTTGACAACTTCTCAGGTCTCTTAGCTGGCGAAATCAGCGCGGGGAAGGAGTAGCTTTTAAGGCGGCTCTTTTCAGTATACATGATTTCCTATGGTCTCCGCATGATTCCATCCTTCAGTCCGCAATTAATTACCAAGATTGATACGCCAGATTATGCTGGAAATAGATTACGAGGGCTCCTTTGATCCGGGTCCGCACATCTCAAAGGGGATATATACCAGGCACTAAAATCCAGTAAGGAAACATGGAGATGGATTCTATATTATTCACCTGACATTTAGGGTCCATATAGAATCAAAATGGTCACGGAAGAGACAAGCTTTTCCAATGATGGGGTGGACATTAACAAGGTACAAGTGGACATTGAGGAGGGGTTTAACCGGTTCTGAGGACGACATTTGAAACTTCAATATGAATAGATTGTATAGACCAGGCGCAGAGAAAAAGAGACGTTTAGATTGGCTTGACTCTTTTGCGGCTACCGTATCGGAAGTTGATCGGACGGCACTCGTTTATTTAACCAAGCGAAATCCGGGGTAGTTCCTAGCTTGGACCTTTGTATAAAACTAAAAATCACTGACATCGTTCTGACTTGAGAAAGGTAGAACAAAAATAGAAAATAAATCTGACTGAGTTATACAGTAAGAGCATAAGTAGTTGGAGTTTTGCTATCAAACTGGATGACTTATCAACGAACTGCTACGACCGGGAATATCTTCGAATAAATGTTCTTCTGAATAGACGTTGAAAGGTTACAGTGGATTTATTTCCCTTATAATATAGAATATACATTTGCATCGGATTGATTGACAAGACTGGTTGAATGGAAGCCGATGGTCTAGAATCTGTCCGCTCAACGGCCGCCTTCCAGATAATAACTCACCGAGTAGTTCAGAAAAGCGCACTGAGGGACGTCGATGAAGCTGGATGAATAACTAGGGTAATCAAAAAGCTTGATAGGGCCTTCAGCACCTTTGACTGGAAGCCACGGTCCAGTTCGTTCAATTGCGTTCAACGTGGTAGTATAACCTCTTGCACGTAGGTATGACTGTTTGGGATTCGGTTGTCGACTTCTTACATATTCTGCAAAGTAACCTGCAGTAAGTTGAATGGAGTAGAGATCATTTGCATCACGCAGCGTTGACAATGTTCCGAAAAGCCAGGGCATATCGGAACCATGCAAGCGGAAATAAGGTAGATTTGGATTGCCGTTCGGATACCCGGGAGTAATGGGCGGACCACCAAGGTTGTTGGGATCGTAACCGCCATAAGACCTTTCCATCTGGTAATAGTATGCTGATTGGAAAGCTCCTGACTTTGAACCTGCGTAAACAGTAGCTTGGTCGATACAGCGAAAGGTCTTGTCAGTAGCGACCCTTTGAGACACATTAAACGAGTCAAATGTTACGTTGCCGGTATCGTAATAAGGGAAGAGGCCAGAGTCAATGATACTTTGGGCATATGACGCGGAGATTCCAAGTGCAGCCTGAATGCCCTCTACTTCGGTCGTTACGGGTGTCTTCGGATATGTGGAAAACGAAGCTCCATCATCACGTGCTACACCTATATAACATATTAGTAACACTGATATATTTTAATAAAAAATAGGGAGACTCACCAAAGATAACGGGGATATGTGCAGTACTGGCGTTCTTCTTAGACACTATGAGCTGAGCAGTGTTGACGTAGGTGCCATCTTGGACAACATAGCGAGCGACAGAAGAGAGTCGAATGAGGTCGAGCGCAGGAACAGTTTCTAGGCAAGATATCTGTTCATCCAGTGTGTTTTGAGTACACCCGGCGGCCTGGAAGATATTCTGACCTGCAACAGCATAAGACTGTGGGATACTATAATAGGTACTATAGGTAGTCCCGTAGTCACCGCTGAGCCCTAAAGTGACACCGCCTCCCAGACTGGACATTGCAATAGCACCTTGAAATTTACCTATCGCCTTCGGTGACCCGAGAAGTGTACGAACGGAGCCAGCACCAGCAGACTCGCCGGATATGGTGATCTTCTTTGGGTCTCCGCCAAATTGTGCGATGTTTTTGATCGTCCACTAGAAAGAATAAGCCTTGTTTAAATCTTTGGGACTCGTAAGGTAACTTCAATTACTTACCTCAAGAGCGGTGATTTGATCTTGGATACCGTAGTTTCCCTTGATTGATGTTCCCGGAATCGCCAGAAAGCCTAATGTGGAAAGCCTGTAGTTGATTGTCACCACAACGATATCCTCACGACTTGCTAAGTCACCACCATCACTCAAAGGATCAGCGCCTGTACCACCGGTGAAGCCTCCTCCATGAATCCAGAACAATACTGGCTTTAAATTCTTGCGGGAACCTGATTTTGGAATGTACGGTGTCTGAATATTTAGGGAAAGGCAGTCTTCGCTTCCACCACCTCCCTGAGCACATTGAGGACCATAAGAAGTGGCCTGAATAGTCTGACCTCTAGGAGAGTAAAGGGCAGAATATTGCCATCTCTTGGGGGTATCCGCATATGGTATGCCCTGGAAACGGAACGATTTCTTATTCCTAAACCCTACGAACGTATTACCTTGCGACGCTACAGATATTTGGTTGCTCGCACTTGCAGTAGCATTCGCGAAAGCGACTTGTGTTGACTGAGTGCATAGCACTGGAAGTCGAGAGAAGCGTGCAATATTTGGCTTAAACGCAAGGTTGTTGAAGTTTCCAGTAGTAACTACCACACCTCCATTGATGTGGTATGATTGGACAGAACTGGATCGGCCTGAGTAAGCTAGATAGGAGAATTGTCGGAGGAAGTCTGCTCTATGTGCACGTATGGTAGATTCAGATATCAACGTTTCGCTCAGGGCGGCGCATGCGCTGGCAGCTTGCGATTGAGGGAGTGGATCGAGAAGTATAGCGCTGACATGGCTAGCACTATCCGAGAGATTGAAATTGTTTTGGTATAGTAGGGTGAGAGAAGTCTCACTATTTGAGAGAAAGGGCCTTGAATCGACAAGAGGGTTGGCTGTTAGGGTCGGGACGAGAAGAGCAGCAATGACAAGTACAAGGAAAGATACAACTGTTCGGCCCGCCATGGCCTCGGGGGTGGCGGAAGAGAGCTGGTGCACGGACCACCTTGCTTCAATCGGATCGAGAGCTTTCAACTTTCGATTCTCTGGAACTTCGAGAAGATTATCTTGATCTCTCTGGGTATTCATCGCCCTCTTATTTCTGTATTCTTAATTTACAAAAGTACATCTCTCTCGACTAGTCAAGGATATCGACCCGGCTCCTGGTTGAATCTGCTTTTCATTCCCAGGTTTTAATCAATATGGCTCTTGAACTTTCACAAAACCTCCCAGCTTTCAGGCTATATTCGTATCGCTCTAAAACGAATGAAGTAATTGAAGATACAGTCTACAGGCATCTCTTATCCGCGTTTCCGGGTGAGAGTGGAGTAGATCTGGATCTGGAACTTAGATCTCCAATAAACGGCGGCTGAAATGCTTGATTTTGATATCCCGTCACATTATTTCCGGTTCTCACCTCCAACTCTACTGATTCTATACCGGTAGTTGGGTAAACCTCAACCTGACTGAAGAATGACTGAACATTTTAGCAAAGTGTATCACCCCTCATGCAGAATAATGCAGCTATGACTGTAGTAGGAATAGACATGTCATTCATGTGGCAAACGCCCGCGCAAAAAGCATTGCCCTATCCTAATTCAGAACGGCCTAGTCATCAGGATACTCATCTCGGATGTTGCTAACAAAGACCTTTCGATCCTTGTCCCATCTCTTGAATTGACGACCGGCAATGGCCATCAAGCTTTTGGAAGGTTCCTGATCTATCAGCTCAATATTTTCTTCTGCGACATATCGAACACTCCTATCATCAGCCCTTCTGATTAGTTAGCCGTAAAAGTCCCCTGAGTAAGGTTCCGAGCAAGAAGGGCCTTATACGTACAGGATATGATAGAAACTTTGGGTGCGGCCTCCTGGTAGGTTGTCAATCTGCATCTGCTGAACCCACTCATCATTTGCTGAGCAACAAGGATCCCAACCTGTAATAACGCCTTCATAACCATATCGCTTGTGCCTGAAGAGCTGTCCTACGTAATATTTTACGCCTGTTGTAGTTTCATCTCGTCTGATAACATTCGGTGCTTTCTCGTCCCGTGTCCTAAGGGCAGATACCAATTGCAAAAGTACGTAATGTTCGGGTCGGCCCTGGAATAAGGGAGAGACATGATTTCTGAGTAGAGAAGCATCCCATGGAAAGTGGGTCTGGAACTCCTCTAGAAAGTAAGGTAGTACCCTCTTCCTTTCCATTGCCACGGTGTCTTCGGGTCCGTCGAAGAAAAAAAGCATGGCCCACAGGGCACAGTAGAACGCGCTCTCCTGATCGACTATACTATCTACTTCGACAGAAGGATGAAGGGGATTCTGTGCGGCTCGTCGCGTATTTTGAACAGCTCTCGTGATGTTTATCCCAATTCTGTAACCTAGATCTAATATTGAACGATTTCGCATAATAACATTCTGCTCAGATGTCGCGACACCGACGTGGCGAAGCTGTGCTCTAATGTCCTGCTCGGGGACTGGTTCCGGAGATCTAAAGGGATCAATGAACATGAGATCATTTGCGATATCGTCCTTAGGTGTGTATTCAGAAGATCTTTTGACCTCCGGAAGGTGAATGGCACCGTACACGTGGAACGGAAAGCCTGCTAACGGATACGCATCAATACCTAACCTTCGAGCAACGCAACAGTAGATAGCTACGGATGTGAGAGGTAGTGAGTTGTGCTCAGGGTCTTGAAGAGTAACTCCGATAAAGCTATGCTCAAGCGAACCATAGTTACGTTCATCTCTTACACCACGAAAACCCTTAGCCCATAAGAACTGAAGTAGATCTCTTGCTTTCTCGGCGGTTGGAATGTCATCGAAAGTCTCCCGATCGATGGACTTCTCACTGAGAAAGCCTGATGCTAGTTGATCCAGTGTGCTTCGAATATATTTCCCGTCTGTATCTCTTGTGCCAAGTACGAAGGTGTCGTAGGCTATGAGCATGTCCTCCAGGCAATCATCATCGTCTAGATCTAATTTCATCCACGCCTCGACAGCAGCCTGTCTTCGAGTAGCGCCCAGGACAGCATTTCCGTAATACCTCCTCGCCAGAACATCTTCAACATCATCTGCAGCATTGCAGAACTCCAGTAAGGTTTCTCTCGCGTCTTCACCCAAGTAAAGTATGCTTTCCACCTTGTGAATTCGACCTTGTTGGCTTGATAACATACTCTTTAGGGTCTCGGTTGTGAACTTATTCTGCAGGCATCGCAATTTGAACGCATCTCGCCACACGGTCTCTGTTATTGGTGCCAGCAGCCTATTTTCAATCTTATGACGCGGATGCCAATATTTGAATCTAGAGAGACAGAGATTGCGCCAAAGGATATCTTCGCGTGCAAGGGCAAAGCCGCGTTTGCATGTGAACTGGAATGCTATAAGTGTCTCAGATGGTAGGTAGGATAGAATCTCAAGCAGGAGTTCGTCGGGGAGTGCAGTCAGAGGGGAGTGAGATGCCATTGTGACCGATTGAGGACAAGCTAGGTAGAGATCTTTTGCATATCCATAGAGGGTGGATCTTAGATTGTTGTAGAAACAGGTAAGGTAGGGTGTTGTCGTAAGAAAAGAAAGCGGCGTTAGATGCCACAAGTTGCTTGATTCGGTCCCCGGAGCTTCGGTCCAAGCCGCGGTTCGAAATGACAGGGTCACGTGAAGCAATTTGTTTGTTGATTACCTCAGCGATGATGAAGGTGTCCACCAGGGCAGGTCACAGCTAATGATACAGGATTGCAGTTATGTTTTGGTGATCTCATTAATTTCGTCAATTCCCACTGAAATCCTACCTAAGCTCGATGGCGAAATTGAAGTAGGTATCAGAACTGCACTGTCCGTAGAAAAGAGGTTCCATAGGTCTCTGAATCGAGTATTTTTTGAGTTCTAAAAGGGCGTGATTTTTTGGTCATTTGCTTAACGATTATGATACAATAAATCTACACAATTATCTATATCTCGTCAAAAAATCTTTGTGATTCATGTGCGATATGTAATTTTGGGGAATGTGGTGTGAAGTGAAGTTTCTTGAAAGAACAGACGGGAACTAGGAAATTATTCACTCCACCGGAGGATGGAGGAGCGGAGTATGACTAAGGACTACGCCAAGTCTTTTCCGCCACAGTCTCTCATAAGGTAGCCGCCGCCGTATCACTCAGTGATCTCATCGGGTTTCAGCTCCAGATATATTAACCTTAACAGTTATAGTTATTATTATAGTTATTATTATAGTTATTATTATAGTTATTATTATAGTTATTATTATAGTTATTATTATAGTTATT
>MU006106.1:553736-616899 GCA_010093705.1 Patellaria atrata CBS 101060
TTATAGTTATTATTATAGTTATTATTATAGTTATTATTATAGTTATTATTATAGTTATTATTATAGTTATTATTATAGTTATTCTTGTAGTTATTCTTGTAGATATCGCATTGATGTTGGGACGGGGAGAAGTAGAAGCCTGATAGCCTCCAACCCGACGAAGCTGTTCATTATCATTAGGTTACGGCCTCATAGATCCTCCAACATCCGGCGCCCTACGCTATCAAGGGTCAGAGGCTCCCTTTGCCCCAAACGAACGCCGGTATTTCGGCTCTCGCAGCAACCAGAGGCCGGTGCGGCGTCAATGATCCAGAGTCAACCTGGAAATGTCTCTGCTGACTTAATACTTTTATAAGTAAACAACACCAACCTCATCCTAAGTATACCTTGTAAGATCAAATACTCATATCTGTGAGCCATTATTCTTCTCTTCTGAATTGAATTGAATTATATTGCATTGCTTTACCTCACCTTTACCTCTACTCCGAACAACTCCCCTCATCCCCCCCGCATTCCTCTAAGTCCCGCGCCGCCAAAATGGCCGGTACTTCCGCCAATGACTTAAAGAAGATTGAGTCTTTCCAATACCCTGCTGCTCACTTAGGCCATCTTACAGAAGCACAAGAGCATGCTTTAGAGGAGTTTAAGAAGGTGTGTCAGGAGTCTGGTTACTATAAACCTGCAGGACTGGGCGGCAGCAAGGAACCAAGTCATGATGACGAGACACTACTGTAAGATTTGCTACATTATATGGCATAGCCGTAGTATAAACTGATAACATTATCTTTAAAGACGCTATCTGCGAGCACGTCGGTTTTCGCCGCCTGAAGCGTTCAAGCAGTTCAAAGACACGGAAGATTGGCGCAAGGAGAACCACTTAGCAGAGCTTTATGATACAATAGATATACAGGAGTATGAAGATTGCCGTAGGCTTGTAAGTCTATCACACACGGATAACAACCTACAGTCCTCTGACAGCTGTTTGTAGTATCCACAATGGACAGGACGCAGAGACAGACGCGGTATTCCCGTCTATGTCTTTGAGGTTGGCCATCTCTCTTCGAAGAACGTGGATGCGTACACCAAATCAACAGCCATGAAGGGACAACAGTTCTCCTCCAAAGTGCCGGTGAAGATGCTCCGTCTTTTTGCCCTATACGAGAATTTATGTCGCTTCGTATTGCCCTTGTGCTCAGGTATTCAGGACAGAGTGCACCTTGAGACACCCGTATCCCAGAGTAACAACATTGTGGATATCTCGAAAGTGGGACTGAAGCGTTTCTGGGATCTAAAGGGGCATATGCAGGATGCGAGTCAACTTGCTACCGCGCATTATCCGGAAACCCTAGACCGCATTTTTGTATGATATCTCTATTCCTCTGCCCGATCCCCGAATTAACTAACTGAAATCCAGATCATCGGCGCACCCGCCTTCTTTCCCACAGTCTGGGGCTGGATTAAACGCTGGTTCGATCCCATCACCGTCTCCAAGATCTTCATCCTCTCGTCGGCTGACATGAAATCCACCCTCCAACAATACATCGACCCGGCCAACATCCCTAAAAAATACGGTGGCACTCTTGACTGGGACTTCGGCAACATGCCTCACCTCGAACCTGGCATTGCGGACACCTTAACATGGCATCAACCACTGAGCGAAGCTGGCCACCGCACAATTCCCACCGGACCTATTAAGTGGGAAGAGAGCGAGAACGGGGACATGGTCGCCGTGGCCGTCGGATTCCAAGACGGCAAGCCCAGAAGAGAAGTCATCGCGACCCTCCCGAAGAGCGCGAAACTCATGCATGGTCAAATCCATCTCGACAACCCCATCACCGCCGGCGACGGCCTCACAACCCCGGGAACCCTCACCCAAACAATCGAAGAAGGCGACCTTTTTGCCGGCCAAAATGAGCCCTCCCCTCCCTCCTCCGGGACCGCTACCCCTCAAGTCCTCCCTATACGCTCCGAGGACGCAGCGACCGCAGCAACCGACCAACAAAACACCGTCGAAGCCGAATCACAGCGAACCCCGCAAGCTACTGCCAATCAGGCTAAGGAGGAAATGCGCACCGGAACCTCCGACGCCAAGTTCGAGCAACAGGCCGCCACGCACGCCGAGGGCCAACTCGCGGACGGCACACCCGCCGTCAACGACCACGGCCACGGCGACAAAACGGTCACTATGGAGCCCAGCACCGTCGGTCAGGCACCCAAGGACAAGACCGTCCACCCGCCCGAACCGGCATCCGATGCCAGTTACGTCGGTCAGGCTAAGGCTGCCGTGGGCGGTATGGTCGGTAGTGTGCTTGGCGCTGTGGGTATGGGAGGGAAGGCTGAGGAGGTCAAGCCGGATCCGGTGGTGGAGAAACGGGATGAGAGGGTCGAGAACGCGGATGATGTTAAGGTTGAGGCGTTCTTGAGGGAGAAGAGCAGGACTGCGGATCCGTAGTCTGGGTTTGGGTCTGTGTATGGGGGGGTAGGTAAAGTAAGAGGGCTGGGCCGGGGAGGGGGGGAATGTACTTATACGGTTACTCTGGTAAGGTCATAGGGAGGGGATGGGGTCAGCATTTCCCTAGAACTTTGATATCTATATCGTGGTATCCGTATCACCTCAGTATCCGGTATCTATTGGATTAGAAACAAATGAATAGAATTTAAGACTATCCATTGTGGGTAGTAGTTCCAACCGCTAGGGAACGAGAGAAATGCTTCGGGTACCGCACGTAAAAAGACTCTTTGCTGCGCTACACTTAATACAATCCAACAGCTAAAATCCAACAACCACCATCGACTCACTTTCTCCTCCAAGAAACATACCTAAACGCCACCCAATGCACCCCCCTCAAACCACTCTAATACGTCACCAACTTCCCACCCCCCTTCCCCCTCCCCTCCGGCCCGGATCTACTAACCCCACACCAGCGATCCCGCACAACAACAACCTCATAAACGCCCTCCGAGCCCACGTGAACCCTCTCACTAAATCTCTCGGACCTAATCGTCTTCGTCTCGAGCACTTTCGGCTTCCGCCCCTTCACGATCTCGCTCCTTGTATACGTGACCTCGAACGGCGGGGCACCCGTCATCTCAAACAACAGTTCCGCCTCGCCGCCCTCATGGATATCGACGCGCGTCTCGCGGCCCTTGCTTATCTGCGCGGACGGGAGGGCGTGGATGTGTTTCTTAAGCAGAGTGGCGTAGGCGCAGTGGGACGCGGCGTCGGACACGGACGTGATGGAAAAAACGCCCGGTTGCTCTGCGAGACGGCGGAAGGTGGTACCGGGGGATGTGGCTTTGCGGTCTTTGTTTTGGAAGGTGTAGTGGACTGTGAAGGGGGGGACGCCGGTGAGAGCAAAGCCGACGTGGTCGCCGACGCAGAGGTCTGTCGAGGACTCGAGGGGAACGATGGTGGGGGCGTCGTGGACGGCGAGTTGGACGCGGGGTTGGGTTGCGGGGGCGTCGAAGGTGCGGGAGCAGCCGCGGGCGTCTCGGACTTTGCGGATGATGAGGGCCGAGTTGCCGTTGTTGAGGGAAGTGTGCGGGAGGTGCAGGTTGTGCGAGGTGGAGGCTATGGAAGGGATGTTGAGGATCTCGGGGCGGCCGGAGCCGTGGTGTTTGATTTCGACTTCGAGGTGGAAGGGTGCGATGCCAGTGAGGGTGATGGGGATCACTTGGTCGCTATCTTCGTCGCCGAAGCAGTAGCTGAAGGTCTTGCCTGGGTTCTTGAATTGGGCGTCGGGTCGGGGGTTAACGCGCTGTTCGAAGATTACCGGAGTATGGTGTTTGGCGTCGTGGTCATAGTTGGAGTCGGCTAATTCCCTAAAGATGTATTCGTAGATGCCTGATTGTTTGGTCTCTAACCGGATTGAGGCTTGATTGAGAGGAGTGTGCAGTTGTTTGACACTCATAGCTTTATTACCCTTTACAGGTTTGTAGTGTTGTTCGTATTTGATGTCGTATGGGGGAGTACCTGCAAAAGATAATTAGCAAGATGTAAGTAGTAGTAGTACGGAGATTAAGCATACCAGAAAGAGTGATCTCCGCAATATCTTCATCTCCTTCACAGACTTCCCTCTTAATAAAACGATTTCCAGTCCGTTCGATCAAAGGATTCTCCACTGCATTCATTCCCGGGCGAGGTATCCAGCTGATGTCAAAAGTATTTGCCGTTGTGTCTATGGTACCAGGACATATGGCGTCACTAACACCGGTGAGCTCATATGTACCAGCTTTCTTGATAGACAACCAATCGTTTGATCCTTTGACAGTTATGGTGCGTTCTTGAGAACCGTCTGTCGTACGATATGAGAGTTTCCATGGGCCTTCACCGGTCAGGCGAAGTGGGATTTCGACCTCTCTCTTCCCCTCAAGAGTGCGGACGGCTCTCTTTCCCTCGAGCAGACCGAAACTGGCTTTGGGCTTCTGATGTCGAACGTTAATCCTCGCTTCTTCCTTCAGAAACTCTTTACACCCCATACGGTCTGTAACGCTTGCTAGAGATAAGGTGTACTCTCCGCCATTCTTTAGTTTATCCGTAGTAATCGTATAATACTCCGTCTCAATATCTGACACTTTGTGTTTGGATCGCTTGCCTCCGTGCACCAATTCATACTCGAGAGACCAAGGACCCTCACCTTGGAGCTTAATATTAAAGCTTACAGGCTCGTCAATACAAGATTGTCTCTTGTAGCCAGAGTCGAGGAAATGAGCAGAGGCGGACGGTTTGACGTCTTGTTCAATAGTGAGCCCTGGGCCTAATAACGAGAGACCCCGGTATACTGCATCGCTAATAGAATTGAATTTATATGTGTAATGTCCTGCATTCGCTGGGGTAAGTTCAAGCTGACCCCTTAGACCTGGAACTCTAAAGTGCTCGATCTTCTGTTGTTTCGCACCTCGCTGTGAGACAAAGTACTCAATGTCGAATGGTGGCGTACCAATAAGATCGAGGTCGACTGTAAGACCTACTGGGTTGCTAGAACATTTATCAAAGATCTCTGACGTCGATATCGAAAGGTCCGGTTCCGGGGGATTTTGCAGAAGACAGGAAGTAGGCTCGAGAACTTCTCCGGAACAATATTCAGTAGATACAGATTCTAGAGTATATAGTCCAGCCTCTCTAACCGTCGGTCGATCTCGTATATTTTTAGCCTCGAACTTTTTTTGCTGCGCGTCGGGGCTGTGCTCGCCACTTGGAAGCAATCCAGCCTCTGGTGTGAAACGATAGTCTATATTATGCGGTAAGTTGATTGCCCCTTTACCTGTTGAGTCGTAGAAGACCGGTAAGCCAGCTGGATAGCCTTTCGCAACCTGGAGAGGTCTTTGAGCGTCGCAACCACGGAATGAAATTTTGGGACGCTCATGAACCGTAAAGGATTGCTGTATCTGGGTATCTCTCGTTTTTAAATTATCGCCTTCATCGTACCGATTGGCATAACTGATGGTGTTCCCAAGTGCATCCTGAACTTTGTCAATGGAATAGATCCACCGACCACTGGAGCTAATAATCTCATTCAGGGGCACAGTAACCTGGTGAGAACGAGCCCAAGCTACTTCAGCCTCGTTGATGAGAACAAGCTGCCCTCCCTCAGTAGATTCCAGTGGATTTGTAGAGAGATACTCTTCCGGAGCGATACTCTGGTAGGTAGATTTGTGTTCTACACCATTAACTGTTTTGCGGTATTTGATATTGAGCGGTGGTGCGCCTTCAACTTCTATGGAAACATCGGAAAGATCGCCCCGACACCGATTTGCGCTAGTTTGCTTAATTCGAGCTTGCGGACATTGCACAACAACGACTTGTGACTTTCTTCTTTGGACCTCTAGTTTAGACTCATCTAAGACCTTTTGAAGCTTATAGAGTCCCGTCTTCTTAACAGCGTATCGGAGGATAAGCGGTCCATCCTGCTCCTTAGACTTGAGAGAACTTTGTGCAGCTTTCCTTAATTTCTTTGCTGCTGATGAAGAAATCGTGATAGTTTCATTCTGCATAGTTTCGAGGTCTATCCGGAGCAGTTCGATAGATATTGGGATGGTTTGATTTATCTGGATGGGAATGTGAATCTGCGTAGTGGTACTATCGAGGCAGAATGACTCTTTATTTGGATTTAGCAAGGCCGATCTATAATTATTCGTTAGGATTATATCTATTGGAATAGGTGAAGATACAAGCGTACCCCTCTGGAAGAATATGAATAATCTGTCTTCCCAATAGTAGAGAAGCATTATTGTAGATATCCGAAGCCTTAACACTGCGCTCTGAAATGGCTATTTCTCTATCATAAAAAAATTTGGTTAATCCAATGAAGATGACGCTGAAGGGTATCTATGTTCTCGTCAGCATTCCCGAATGAATTCATGTCTATCTTAACCTACCGGGACCCTGAACATAAGAAAGTAGTTGAGCAAAGAGTGACCGGCTATCAGTGCCATAAATACAGCAGTCGACCACTCCAGCCATGGTATCCTGAATAGAGGTACTCCGTAGAGAAAGACTGTGTCCATAGCCACCCATTTTAAAAAAAGCCATAATGACTCCGACTCATCTATTTGCAAATTCCAATAATCATATAAACGCCATGACATTAAGAGAACCCAGAATGCGAACACATAGAACCGTTGATTCGGTGCATCGAGAACATCGAAGGGTATAAGAGGCGGTTCCTCCAGTATTTCAGTCTTCAGCTGTGCTTCTGGAAGAGGTGACCGGATCTTGGTGCCGTTCTTGGGTGTGCCATTTGGAGGACTTCGAGGTGTTGATGGGAAGGCAGAGCGCAATTTTGGAGTGCTGTCCATGGCATCTTTTGGGAGTAAAGAACTGCTATCAAGGCCGCATGAGTTTGATTTATCGGATTCCGATATTAGGACAAATCGGCCTCTTAGAAAACTAGAAAAGTTTTTGTGTTAGGTTTTCCTGAAAGCTATTAGGAAAAGTTGATATCAATCAACAACGCGTTTGGTTCCTTGGCGCGCATCTGGGGTTATAGCTAGGATTAATACGCCGGAGTTATTCCGCGCTATGGAGGCCATATTGGATAAGGTTACGGTATAAAACAGCATCATTCATACAGTACTTTATCCATGAGATTTCAACCAAAACATTCTTCACGTTACTGACAGTGTGGACGGTTAGTCATACATTTAACAATGTCAGTTTCTCATAATGGATAGTGATCTTATAATGATTCTCCCTACCTTAGCCACCGTGGTATCTTTTGTATGATGGTTCGTCCAACGAAGAGGCTTAGGCGACGGTTGAACAGAGCAACTGATCAGGATGATGGAGAGGTTGACCAGACAAAGCACTTTCCGAATCCTCCCACTGCCCCAGCTACCGATGAGGATAGGCGGAAATGGGGAGGCTATTGCGAGATCGAGAATGATCCATCCTATTTCAATGTGATGCTGAGTGAATTTGGCGTGGAAGGAGTCAAGGTTCAGGAGGTTTTTGGATTAGATGAGGGTTCGCTATCATTTCTACCGTATGATTATAGCATCCTCTGATATCGGTGCTTTCACTAACGAACTACTAGAAAGCCGGTCTATGGTCTCATATTTCTATTCAAATACCGAGAACTGAATGATCCGGACGAGCAAGACGATGAATGTCCCAAGCATGTCTGGTTCGCGAACCAAGTGAGTACTTTTCTTGATATTTACCTTACGTTCACTGCTAATATTGAGTAGATAGGCGTAAATTCCTGTGCTAGTGTTGCACTAATCAACATTGCTTGCAATATCCCTGGTGTTGATTTAGGTCCGGCTATCCAGAGTTACAAGGAATTCACGCAGGAGATGGATCCTTTCATGCGTGGTTATCAATTAGCTAATTTCGAATTTGTGAAGCATATTCACAATTCGTTTGCTAGGTAGGAGTAGAATATCCTTTCATCTAATCGTTCCTATACTGATTATAGCAGAAAATCAGACATGCTAGCTGCCGATCATGCGATGCTGCAAGATTTCAAAGAATGGAAGTCGAAATCCAAGAAGCGGAAGGCCAAGACTAAGGAGGTTGAAGAGCATGCGTTCCATTTCAATGCGTATATGCCTATCCAGGGTGAGATTTGGAAGCTTGATGGGCTTGATCATCAGCCTCACAATCTTGGTAACTCCGTTCTACTACTAAACTTTCTGTATTCGAAGCTGACTGTCTCACCTTAGGACCATCCAAAGAGGATAATTGGATGGATATCATTGCACCAATACTAACAGCAAAGATGCTGGAATTGGGCGAGGAAGAAGTACAGTATTCCCTGATGGCTCTTGTCAAGGACCCGATCATTGACCGCAGAGCCGAGCTTTCAGCTAATGTCAAAGCGATCCGAACCATTGAGCGACGGTTAACAACTGTCGATTCGAATTGGAGAAACTTCGTGGACTCCGCCGAGAGTGGTAGTATCTTGAGAGGCCCTGATGACGCGATGGGTATTTTCTTTGAGACCATTCATAGTGCTGTACTCCCTGACGGTCTATTTGAGAAGATTCAGAAGGATGACGATGTTATGACTTTACTTGACAAGCGGGCAAAAATTATTACTGAGCAAGCTGGCTTAAAGAAAGCTGTCCAGGTCGAGAAAGATTCTTGGGCAGAAGATAAGCGCAAAGCCGCTCTTCGTCGCATCGATTGGATTCCATTTATACGGAAATGGCTTGGATTTTTGAATGATAATGGTGTCCTAGAAGGTCTAATAGAGAAACACACGCCGAAATGATTGAGATATGATAATCATATAAGGCGTAAACTATCTTATGGTTGCAAGTGGTCTCGGATCTTCGAGTCACGGTTCCTTTGTTATTTTCTTTGACTGGAGTCATTTCTATCGATATGGGAGGAGATTTGAAAACAGCGGCATGTTTCCTTTGTCAAATACCCCAGTACTCCTAGATTACCATAATATTATCTCCCGTTTGTCCTGGCGCTGTCTTCCCGTTTGTTGTGTTGACGATGATGAAATAATTCACTTACCTCTAGTCTCTCACTCACGCAACATCTATCGCCAAACTGTCAACGTTAGAGGTATTTCTTCTTTCTTCTAAAAACCAACACAACACCACACCATCTTTTTGTTATCAACGTAATGGTCATTTAGCAGCAATCCATCGCGAGATCAAAACATTCACTTCAACGCATATCACGACAACTTGTTCACGCGTCAAATTCCACCCTCTATCCGACAAAATTGAGTATCATGTACGTCAAAATCAATAATCCCCTCAAAGACCCTCTCGCTCTTGGTGTCATGATCGGCGGGGTGATCTTGCTCGTCCTTGTCTTAATTCTAATTACATTCCTTTTGTGCTGCTACCGCGAACCTCATGAGCGCTTTTGCTGCTTCCGCACCGGGGGCAGCAAATGGTGGCGTCTTTTCGAAACCAGACCTGGAACTGGACAATTAGGCCGGAACACGGACGATGAGGAGAGGGCCACTTACGTCGAGTTAGAGAGTTTGGGAGGAAGCAGCGCCACGGTTAGTATGATTGATGGTGAAGAGTGAGTAAATAATACGAGTGGTAGGAGAGTCAGCCGTGCGGATCTGGCGAGCGCGAGCGTCATGGGCACAGTTAATCTAGTATTCAAGCAAGAAAATGGTTCGAAGAGTCCATTGGATAAGAAGTTACCTTCCATGCCAATTGTCAGGTGAATTGGTGCTAATTGTAGGTATCTTATCCTTGAGTATCTCTATGCTTAAGAGGTTCACTGACCCGACTGTATAGGACATTGTGATCTCATAACTGGTTGGACTTTATGGTATGGTACCGTCCGTACGACAAGCGTACGGAAAGAGAAGATTTTCAGGATGACAAAGGAGGTCATAGTGAAGCTGTACAATTATATCAAGCACGTGGATAACCCCTCACGACAACCTCATATTGCATCATATGAGCAATCTTGGTGGCAGGATGGACCGTAATGATTTTCAAAACATTCACGATACACCTACATACAAGATCTTCCGAACCGTATTCCTCAACGCATCCAGCCAAGCGACATGATACAACAAACAACCTCCAGGACCCACACATTGTTTTGTTCTCAATGTGCAAAACATCCCGTCTGTATCTCTAGGAGCACGCATCAACTTCGGAACATTTGTCTAGAGTGCTTTACAGAAAACATTGTGCTGCGCCCAGTATCACCGTTCTGAATACATCCCGCTTCTTCACGAAAGTCACGTTCGACAAATGGCCTTTTGAGGGACGAACATAAAACATTGTACTCCACCTAAAACTTAAGTTCGAAATGTTCGCGTACAATGTCATTCGGCTACAACTACCATCCTCCGCATAAATCTCAACCTCATACCCAATCTTCCACTAAACCTCAAACTAAATTCTGCCAAACCAAATTCTCACAACACGATCACACCTCAACGTCCCATATCCAATCAGCTAAACTGCACAACTCCACCACAAACCTTCGTACAAACCGCACAATGGAGTTCCTGACTCACATCAATCTCGCCGAAACCTCTATGCGCGCCAATCGCTCATACCCCGATTCTAGTACCACCACCACAAACCCCACCGAAGCTTGCGCCATCCAAACCACGCACACCTGTCCTCTCTGCAAGCATACCGCGACTCTCCCTCTCCTCCTAGCCACGATCCCTACCTTGAGCACTTCCCCCTCATCTGCGTCGTCAGCGGAATCCAACACCAACGTCGAGATCCACAAGACCGCGCACCAATGTCCCAATTGCATCAAGACCTGGAGTGGCAGTTGGATTGGTAGCTTTGGGAGAATTTTCTCGATGTAAGAGAGTTTGAGTTGAAGGATTGAATTATCAGGGTTTGGCTGAGGCTTTCGGAATACCGGGAGTATCAATGAGAGGTCACTATATCATCTTAGAGAGCAAGCGCTTGTTTGATTCGAATATGATGGCAGTTTGAAGCTGCTATTTTAAGTGAAATCCATTCACATTTAGTTTAAAAAGTGATGTCCTATTAAAATATTGCGAAATGACGGGTGAGTGATTAAACATCACTCTCAATATTGTCTTACAGACACTAAGACTAATCTATATAAATGGACATGAGTTTGAAAGAAATTTGTCTCACTTAACTGGATTTAAGAATATGTGGACTCATATCTCAACAGAGCTCAGCCCAAATCAGCTTCTGGTAATGACAGAGGTGATAAGAGACGAATACTCATATAACTGAACTTTTCGTCTAAAGTAATAATGAGTCGATTTCAGCGCTGGTTCAATCATATTCGTGTCATAACAGACCGCCAACGCACTCATCTGATACATCCAAAGAGCCTCATCTCCAGTCACGCTCCAAGTCATATCTGACATACCCGCGATGACTAAAGTGATATAGGAGTGACGCGAACCAGGTACATTTCAATACCTATAACATCTTCCTTTGCCTCATAGCTTTATCTTCCATCAACCATCATCATCAGAAGTCTCTCACCATCTGCATAGACGACAGACATCGAACCCCCCCTTTACCCGAGCAACGAACAGAAACTTCAAACAGACGCGCCTACCCGTGTAGCCAGCACGTGAAATCGAAACTACAAATCATCATCATCATCGCTACACCTCTCTGTGGAGTGGACTAGAACAGTTGAGAGTGAATAGATTGAGTCATCGAACGAAACAAACGGACACTATGGGTTCGGTTTAGGGCGCGAATATAAAAGGGCAGTCGTAACCCATCTCCTGCTCCAAGCCCTTCGTGTGTGATTCATCGCGAGCCGTTCCGATCCCGCGAAAAAAGGAAGAACGTAACGAGCCTTTCACAAGAAGGAAAGAACGAATAGGGGTTCTCTTCATATTTAAGATATCCCCTCCCCCGCACACTTAGTTTCCCGTCGTCTCGTCGGCACCTTAACCTTAAGGTATCTTTGTTCATTGCTGTGTCTTAGAAATACTGAGACATAGATTTCCAATTGCAAAGGTCCACTGGAACGGTCCTGGAATTCCAACGTACTTATGTGGCTCGAAAGGATCCGTTACGAGAGTCGAAAATCAAGGTACAGATCTAATTGCTGAAGACGCACGCAAGTTTCCACGTACTTCTAAAGAAACTAAGGTCATTACCAAACAAGTTCAAAAAGTAGTTTGCCAAGAAAGAAGACCCAAAAGAGTGACCATGTCTGAAGAAGAGGTGGATCCAATAAACAAAGTTCCTTATGGGAGCTTTTGGTCCCAGTCGCGTAAGTGTCATAGCCCTTCAGTTTCCTCTACAAATACTTACAAAATCTAGCTGCAATACAGATCAAAACCGAGTGGACCAATTCCGCGGATATTCTATCGTCCCCAGTCAAGGTCGAATACTCACAGGATGCTAGTCAAATCACGCTCTCCTTGTTTAGCATACCGGATATTCGAAGGAGCGAAAACAAGCCTGATGAGCAATGTCGCTACTGTGGTGAATACCTTCACTATAACGATATGGATCATCATATAGAAGAGATGCATCGAAACGGGTCGAGAATCTGCCCAAAATGCCGTAAGACCTGCTACTCACATGTGGAGTTGAAGAATCATATAAGGGCGTGTCATCCCGGGGACAATCCATTCGTCTGTCAGTATTGCTCCAGTGGAATATATTCAGATATTGAGTTCCTGTACAAGCACTGGAAGGAGAATCATGCAGATCTGCTACCTTTCATATGAAAACCGTGCAATCTTCGTTTCAGGACGGCGCAAGAACGCACGAAGCATTCGAAGCATTGCTTCAAGCAGAGGCAGATGTTGAAGAAAGAACCCTCGGTTTCTCAGGGCCTTAATGTGGAATGGAATTTTCCAGTAGTTAAGAAAGAGGAAGTAATTGGAACGGTGGCTAAGCGTCCCAATTCATGTTCACCGGAACCGATCGCAATCAAGATGGAGCCTACCCACTCGCCGATGTCAAAAACTCCGAAGCGTTCAAAAGCGAGCCCTACAAAAGGACGGCGTAAGCCTGATTCTGGGATTCTCACTGGAGCAACTATGGCTGAAACGAATCACGCTGCTAACAGTGTGTTCCGTAGTAATCCCTGGGATGCTTGGACCTCTATGGAAGCGGGTAGCACCAAAGAGAACGAGAAGATTATTTGGGAGTGAGACGTGGGAGTAGGCGGGTTTTCTTGGTTTGAGGAATCCTTAACAGAAATAAGATTTGGACGTGCAGTGATGTGGTAAGGTGTTTTTGGCGTTACTTGGTCCAGAGTTGATTAAGTAGACCAGGATGAACTACATCTACACATTTCGAGTTATCAGCATGTGGGTGCAGGCACGAGAAGAAACATGTATATTCCTTACTGGATAGAATCTCATCTCAACTGATTTGGCGTTTTCCTCGACTGTTGGGATGAACTTCAGGGGAACTCAATTTATAGCCTTCGCCCTTTCAACCTAATAAACCAGTATGCCGCTCCAAATAGCGCTCCACCAATGTGACCAGCGTGGGCTGTTCTTGTTCTAGGATCATTCATGTAGAACCAGTCGACTGCGAGGTATCCAGAAACAGCGAGCCACAATGGAGCTGGAATGAAGAATATGAGGATCTGCGTCGATGGTGCAAGTAGAGCTGCAGTGGCTCCAAGACCCATAACCGCACCGCTAGCGCCCAAGGCAGTGTGAATCCTTCTATCTCCTTGAGACCGACGGGCGTTGAGGGCTTCATTGATAACAAACCCGAGTGACCCTACTATGCCAGATCCAATATATAAGGTCAATAGTTGTGGTCCTGTAATACCACGATATCTCAAAATCGAGGCAAAGGTGTGGAATGTAACCATATTGAAGACAAAATGTCCAAGGTCACGGTGAGAAAACGTCGATGTAAGGAGGGTATACGCCTTTTCGGGATATCTTGTAAGAACCGGGATGGACACGGTGAAGTTTTCGTACATAGTCTGGATCAAGGTTTTGCTTGAAGAGGTTGACCTAGGTTGACCATCAACATAGACCCCTAAGGGCTGCGACGTGGCCCTCTCATTCCTTGCTGCCTGCCATGCTAGAAATACTGCTGTGTTCGCGCTAATCAATGTCCAAATAACTCTTCCAGAAAACTTAAAGGTATCGATGCTTTGACGTGACGTGGAGTACTGCCTTTGAGGGAAGCTCTGAACTCGATTTCCCAATGGGCGGACACGAAAGGACCGCATCCATGATGAAGTCTGGAAAATAGGCGGCTTCAGAGCACCTACAGAAGCCATATGGGTTTAGATCTAGTCCGTGACAATGGTTTACATTTGGTGATTGTTTATGAGAAAGCTATAGAATCGAGCTGTGTCACCTCACTGACGGACTGAGTTCAAGCTCCAAGCCAACAGATAAAGGTTAGGGAGAGCTTGTGGAGGCAAGGAGAGAAAGGTGAGAAGACGACGGTTTATTCAGAATACAGTATCAATGGTCCCTGCTTGATTGTGTGACACTTTGTAACCTTGTGCCTGATGTACAGATGTCGGCAAGTTTCCCACCTGCATCACGTAGAGCTACTTTATGGTCTGTGCGTCGGCTACTCCATGTCTCTTGTCTCGACTTCAGTTTCACTCCACTGCCTTGAACCTCACCTGCTTGCAGACACTTTTCCCCCCACACAACTACATTCAGCACAAACTGAGTTCGCATCTCTGCCCTGCAGTTGGATTTCGCTGACTACAACCCTCGATAACACTTCTTCAGCTATCACTCACTATCGCACATCCACACATCCTAGATTCAGACTCGTACAACCCACTGTCTCAAAGCGCTCTGCTTGCCCACCGATAATCCAGCTCTCTCCAAGGAATAGAGTCATTGCGATTTACAACTTGGCCACCTACTCACCATACTAGTCATTTTGACTCAATCTCCAGTGCATTGGTCAAAGCACCTGATCGAACCTTTTTCCAGCCTTTAGAAACGCAGCGAAGCGAGTGTGAATCACCCTCTAACGTTGTAAAGCTGTCAAGCAGCTTTAACCCTGCATTTCACCCTTGAGAACAACCGCTCCATACCGGAGTCTACTACGTGACTGGCCTTTTCATCCGTGCAGGGGATTGCACAAGACTTTTCAAAATGACAACAGATATCACAAATCAACTAGCAGCTACTAAATTAGGGTGGGTAGACATTTGCTCCCCAGATATATAAAATTTCATTAACGATCATCATAGAGAATCTTCAAAACATGAGGGTAATTGGAAGGATGGGCTCAAGGCCCCATCAAAGGACTCACGCGTCCAGACCGAGGTATGATATGAGGAGGAGCGTCATGCACGCTGTTACTAATGAAAATACCTTTCTGATAGGACGTCACAGCAACAAAAGGATTAGAATGGGAAGACTTTTACATTAAGCGAGAATTGATGATGGGCATTTTCGAGGCTGGGTTTGAAAAGCCTTCTCCTATCCAGGAAGAGACTATTCCCGTCGCACTTACAGGTCGTGATATTCTGGCGCGAGCGAAGAACGGAACGGGGAAAACTGCAGCATTTGTTATTCCTACACTCGAAAGGGTCAATCCGAAGCTCAATAAGACCCAGGCTTTGATATTAGTACCAACGAGAGAACTGGCGCTACAGACTTCGCAGGTATGCAAGACATTAGGGAAGCATTTGGGACTCAATGTTATGGTAACAACTGGTGGCACTGGCCTTAAGGACGATATTATACGGTTAAGCGAGACGGTACATATCATAGTAGGAACGCCTGGCAGAATATTGGATCTTGCGAGTAAGGGTGTGGCTGATCTTTCGACCTGCTCAACTTTCGTTATGGATGAAGCAGACAAACTTCTCTCGCCGGAGTTCACACCTGTCATTGAGCAGCTTTTGGCTTTTCATCCAAAAGACCGCCAGGTCATGCTGTTCAGTGCTACATTTCCTATCATAGTAAAGAGTTTCAAGGTCAGTCAAATGTCCTATTTTACACGGAGTGAATTACTGAAACAAAACAGGACAAGAACATGAACTCCCCTTATGAAATTAATCTGATGGACGAACTCACGCTTCGTGGTATTACCCAGTATTACGCGTTCGTTGAAGAAAAGCAGAAAGTGCATTGCCTCAATACGCTGTTCAACAAACTGCAAATCAATCAATCCATTATATTCTGCAATTCAACAAATCGTGTTGAGTTGCTTGCAAAGAAGATTACGGAGCTTGGCTATTCTTGCTTCTACTCCCATGCGAAAATGATGCAGCACGCTCGTAACCGCGTTTTTCACGATTTTCGCAATGGAGTTTGTCGAAACTTAGTCTGTTCTGATCTTCTAACTCGAGGCATAGATATTCAGGCTGTCAATGTTGTCATCAATTTCGATTTTCCAAAGAATGCTGAAACGTACCTGCATCGAATCGGTCGTTCAGGTCGTTTCGGTCATCTGGGTTTAGCTATCAACCTCATAAATTGGGACGATCGCTTCAACTTGTATCGCATTGAGCAAGAGTTGGGGACTGAAATCCAACCAATTCCACAAGTCATCGAGAAGAAGCTGTATGTCTATGAGTCCCCCGAGAATATCCCCCGACCCATTTCCAGTGCCCAAACTCCGCGTGAGGAGCAAACCGAGGATACCCAACAGTCCCAGCGATCTTCCTCCAATCGTCAAACTTACACCCGAAACCAGCGCGGTGGAGGATATCAAGGCCAACGTAGGGGAGGACAAGTACAAGGCACTCAAGGTCGTTCGAATGGCTATAATGGACAACGCAACCCAAGGACCTCCGCGCCAGCGACTCAGGCTTAGTCATAGGTCAAGAAGGGAAGCAAGAGAGTCAGACATATCATTTTGCATTTATTCCCACTAGCTGACCCTTTGCTCTCCTATCTTAGCCTGCTTGGCATAATTTCCTTTGTTCTGCTTTGATCTCTGTTATTCTGCAGCTATATTCCCTTTCTCTCACGACTTCGGAAGCGGCTACGATACCTGGTGCTTATTTGGTGTAATGGAACCATTTCTGGCGTGCCTCGGGTCTTTAACCCTTGGCTTTCTGGCTTTTTGTACAATACTCTCGGATTGGTCTTCCTCGTCCCTGATGGATCCTTTCTTGACATCCGTCCTTTGCCGTCTTTTAATGCCGTTATCTTGGAACAGCATCTTGTCGGCGTACATTTCAGAAAAGTTACACGACTCTCTTAAACGGATTTCATCCCAACTCCATAATTCGGTCCAGACGACTTGTTCCCCACAACCTCTCTTATGTCTCTAATGAGCATTACGCCGATCACCTGACGACTTTCCTGAGGCTATTTACCTTACCTTTCTGTCCTCTGCTACGCTTGTGGCATTCTCCACGTCATCCTATCACCTCGCTGAAGCAAATGGTCATACTGGACCAACTTATGAGCACATGTTCACCGCTCATGTCATCGTTGATCATCGCTGTCTCTGGCAGCGGCCAGATCAGTCTGGACAAGTTCTGATTGTTACATCGTGAATTGATCGTTATCTACTCTTTAGATATAAGGTCGTTTATCGCATGAGTACAATTGATCTGTCTGGTAGAAGAAAAATTTTTTTAAAAAAAAGCAATGGAGGCATGATTGGATGGTAACAATCAATTGTACGGACGATCTAGAACCGGTAGTTGTAGTTATTTCAATTGACAACATCTCCTCTTTCTTGCTGTGCGTTGTCATCGGCGCACACTCTCTTAGTTGTCACAGGATGTTCTTGCGGTGTGATGTGGGCTTGTTGCTGACGTGTCCTGGCAGGAAGGAAACCTATTTATGTCCCTTCCTCCTCTCAAATCTGCTTCCCTATTCTTCCAACAACCAAGCAAACCAACAGATAGATTCAATTCCAACTATTATTAGTGGGACATGGTCGCAGCAACGCTTCTAATGAGTGCTCTAGCAACCAATAGTCTACATGGAACATCCATTTTACCCTTAAGTTCCTTTTTTGGATCCCATATTCCTTAGAAGTAGTTATAGTCTCTCATTCGACATATCGCCCCTTCTAGTCCAATTGTCAGACCACCTACTGACTCATGCAGATCCAATTCCCAGACCGCTTCATCATGGCAATTCATTTCCATCTGCAAGAGTATTTTCAATTCGTGTCGAATCTAGAGGTGGCACTTAGATGTTTACCATCATCATCAACCCTCCTAGACAGAACGGTCCTCCTCAGCATGCAACTAGCATATACATTCGCACCACGTAGCCCCTGACCTTAAATGGAAAATACCATGCATAACACAGCTCCAACTGTCGCTAGTTTTAGACCTTGAATGTTAGTTCCAGAATATGGAAACGCGCATTTATCGGATTCTGCGAGTTTTCGCTGCGGAGGGATCAAGTTTTATTCTTCTCTCCGCTCGTAAATCCCAGTAGGGGGCCTATTTCTTGTTCTCCGCTCCCTCTATCCAAATTCAACGATTCGGATGGCTCGTGTATGACCAACGTCATTTGTACAGTTGACCATTTCCTTGGACGCTTCGTACTAGAGGCGCTACCCAGCTGCGAAAACGCCCCAATTCTGCTGCTCCACGTTCGATAAATGGCCATAATATCTTCCTTCCTTGTCCGATTATTTAACAGAACTATCAACATTACGCCCATTCCCCGCCCAAGATATATTCGGATTCTGCACGGAAGAAATTCGGCGAAATAGACTCTATATATTTGGCTATGTTCGGGCTCAGCGACTGATTAGCGGTTTATTGCTCGGATGCAAGCTCTCTCATACTCTTCTCATATACCCCTTTTCTACGAGTCACTCACAAATATTTATGGTTCCCGCGGCCTGGTATTACAGAAGAATGGAGATTACTGCAGGATTATTGAGAACTAGTGATGAACCCAAACAGTCGGAACTTTTACTACTGTGTTGGTGTTTCCGGAAGATACGTGTTCATTGCTCTCTTTGGTACCTTTCCAAATCCGCAAAATGAGATTGTCGCGAACATCATTGTGGCCGCTAGATTCAGATGCAAACAGAAGCATGGCAAGTTTCAGTAATCACCCTTACTTTGTGCTCAGCCTAGAGCAGAATTACCCCAGGACTCCCTGTCTCGATAATCTGGCTTGATAGATACCTATTCTCTCCTGCGTGGACTGGCTCCACCTTCAGTACTACTGGCAACTCTTCAGTATCACACATCTATACATAGAGAAACGTATTGCTTTTTCTTCGATTGGAGAGTAACATATCTCAGCCTTTCCGTTTATCTCTGCATTGGAATGCAGCTGTTAGAGTTCTCTTCTATTTACGCTGATTAATACTGACTCCAGCTTATACCATATCCTTTTATCTAAACCTTCCGCACAGAGCATTTCGAATTTAGGGCTACAGGAGCAGCTTTTGCGAGACCCTCTCCGGCCCTAACAAATCAGAACCGAACGAACAACTTCATTTTCTTCCTCAGCGCCTTAGGTATTAGTCTAGGAGACAACAAGCCTTTTATTATTCCGTGTGAACTGGAGAAGAATTGCCGCGTCGTGAGCGCAAACATCTATTGAAGAATCGGGCGAGACACTGCATCGAATGAAATCTGGTCCACTATTCAACCATTTAGGATGGGAAATTTCTTTCGGATCCATTCTGTTGTAGGATTCAGTTCTGCTCAACTGGTTGTTCAGTGAAGCCAAGTTTTGTATCTCGCTTCCCCTAAGCGGCATCGTCCGTTGCGGCGAAAAGTATTGACTATTTAAGAGTCCATCTCATCAATGTGTTCACATTCTCGACGCGGTCTTAGACTACTAGTTCATTCATTACCCCAGGAAATAATGTTAGTGCTTAACGGGGGAACTTCTGGCTCGTTTGGACCTCCAGGAGTTGCGGTATATCACAATTATCGGTCGCGAAACCGAAAACAACCATTATCATTCAAATACTCATTAGGGATGTTCCCGCTGGCCGCATCGGTTCGAACTGATTTCTTTAGCCTCGCATTGGGGGACAAGATCAATAAAGGGATTTGAAATGATTGTTTCGCTGGTGGCAAAGTTAACATGCTTGAGACTATGGAATCGTCATAAAGCTTAGAGATGGCCAGAAGGAGTTATTCAGTCAGCATCCTCTCAGCTCCGGATAAGGCTGAATGCGTTCGCGAACCGCCTGATTGATTTCAATATGCGCCGATTTGACCATGGTATACACACCTCCCTAGGCTCGATATCTCGGCCACAACTTTCATACAAGATTTGTTTTTCTTTCAGTAAATCATTTCATGGACGGCTCTAGATGCGCAATACGACTTTCATTGTCTTCCTACCACTGTAGCGAACCAGTTCTCGGGTATTTATTACCCTCTTACCCATAACCGAATGGCGGTGGGAGATTTGAGATTAGCAGCAAATGTCATATTCATGAACACCCACTGTTCCCTTTGTGGGCCTAGACTCCGTCAAGGAATTGGATTCCATAAAGACAGAAGACTATTGCTAGCCCTAGTGGGAGTCTTGAAAATTTGATCGTGGCCATGCTATTATGATAGCGGTTTGGAGATACGATTTGTGATTTCTGCGACTTGCTTCAGACATTCGGTCGAGTGGTTGAAAGGGACCGGAATTCGAGTTGGTCTATGATCTTGAGCCCCTCAAATTGGGTTTAAGACAAGACAACGTTAGATGACACGGGTTACCTACGGAATATTTATGCCGTTTGGAGGCGCGCAGTCATCTCTCAAACATTTACATATTTACATTGTTAAAAACACACTTCCGTCCCGTAAGAACTGGAAATCACTGGTCAATTCTCGTTCGGGGTTTAGATGCGAAATTGGCAGATTCCTAGTTCTCTCCCGTCTTGTGGGGACTATCACATATATTTTCTTCCTGGGGCGGAAACAGAGATGTAAGCTCGTCGCGGTTAGGGGATCGCGGACTGACTGATAACTTTTTGGCAATTCCATTCTGTGAGTGGTGACTATCCCTATAGTTTTTGAGATCAAGAGATTCAGTACTCAACCAATTTGGATGCAGGGAACTTTACTGCGTTCCCTCTTGCAACTGTATAATCGCTTGTTCCCGAAATGACCAAAATAACGGCTCACGAGTGTGTCTCAAGAGCTATTGGGAGGTTTTAGTCCAAAGAATGCGGCTCTACGAGAGCTATATTTCCGCGAGATGAGACTCTATGAAGCCGCTGTGTGAACAAGACCATCAAAAAGGAACGACTTTTACAAGACTTGGGGATGTGTATTTTCCCGAAGGATTCGGATTTAATCATCATCGCGGCGGCCAAACTTACACATTAATGTGATCATTTAAATGAGGTGTTAAGATCTGTATCCCTAATTTGTTTGAAAGATCCGCCGTTTTTCGCTAATAAACAAGTAAGTGGAGCAAATAGTAGGAGGTGCCACTGAGTACGAAAAATAAGTAAGGTTATCGAAAGAAACAGAGGGGAAGGAGAGTGGTTTTAACGTCGAAGATTGCTGCTTCTGTAATTTTCGGAGTCTATGGAATGTGAGCGGCCTCTAGTAATTGTGTTCCAACTATCTAGTCCAGATGCTATCTACAATCAAGATAAAGAAGAAGAGAAGAGTCTGAAGGCAGGTTTGAGGAAAATATTACTGGCTGATCTTCGGATGCAGGGCGCGCTCATACCACTAGGCTCTAGCCTGTTACATGGAACAGTTAGCTTTCTTGTTATCTCCCTTCGGTCTTGGTAAAGAATTGATATTTCCGTATGACCCTGTATCGAATTGGATAATAAGTTAAACGACCCGATTACCTCCAGAAGCCAGTCCTTCAAACAGTGTTGCTAGGCAAGGTCTTTTCGCAAAAATAGCTCTTCCTTTCAAGATGTCTTCCAGTCATTACCGATTCGGTCATTCACGTATATTCCTCAACTATCCCCTCAACAACGTGATATGTGTTCCGGATCGGATCGGAATGACATGGCGCAGGATTCTGGAGTTGTTGCTATCATTTGCATATACTTATCTCAGTGCGAGGCCTGTGTCATCGTAGCTAACCTCTCAGCTTCGAAGCTAGGGTGAGATTCACCCGTTTTTGTTTAACCGAAACATCGCAAATTGGATTCTTCTTTCTAGAAATATATGCAGGAAGTGGGTCTCGTTCTCTTGATGTCATGGCCTAGCATTGTACTGCACTACCCGCAAGATACATGAACGGGTCATTCTCTTTCTGGTTCTCCTTAACCACAGAACATTCTCAATCATTTACTGTCTCTCGACGGTTAAAGTATTGTCATAAATACACGCATGTTGAACAATATTCATCGGACTCGTTTAGGAAGTTAGAAGACCTTAGAACATGGGTTCAGAGGAAAAGTGACACCAAAGAAATATTGCGGAGCAGTCGCGGAGACGGTGAAAGAGATTCTGATAAAGAAATATATCTTACTCAAAATCCTCCTCTGGATATTTCAACTTGGCTGGGTCGGCCCGATTCCTGGGAACATGTTACCGTAGCTATCTCAAGGCATTCGCGAGAGGGATAACATGAGGAAACCGGCCATTTTGGGATTCGGCCAACTTTTCCCAACACTACGTTCGGGAATCAGGACTGTAGCAAAAACTTCCCAAAGTTCTAAAGAGCGAAGATTTTTATGCCAATATTCTTCGAACAGTGGCTTGCCTGAATCTAATTCTCTTCTTGGAGCGCCAGTCTCTAATCAATCTACCCTTCTCAATCTCCATTTCTTAGGAGATATTGTCCAACGCACAGGGCTCGGGATTCAACATATTCTAGGGCGCTGGACATTGGTGAAATTGAGGGTCACGCAAGGTGGCTGGATATCAGATGGCTGGATATCAGATGGTTGGGGACCAGGATAAGTGAGATGGTTAAGCAGGCAATACTATAAAATAGCACAGGCACCCACTCCAGATAGTAGACAATCAATGAACACTCTTACCCTTCTATCTACTACCTTAGCTCATCCCTGTGTGGATTTTATCAGACATTAATTGAGATGATCCTCGTAATATGATCTCTGTTGACAACTGTTCTTCAGATCAACCGTCTTATTCCTACTAATATTGCTCAGTTCAACTGGCAAGTATTGCTTGAAATTACCGCTTTGGAATTGTGTCTCTATTAGAACGGAAATACCGTGAGATGAAACCAAATAACAGAATCTATTGATAAGCATGGGTATCAAAAATAACCAGAGTTTGTTTCTATGACAGGACAATGGCCCCTCATTCTCGGAAAGCTACACACTCAAAACGCTTCCTGCCCTTTAAGCTAGGGTTTAGTATCCCCTGGTGGAGTTAGTTGTTATGGTTCAACCTCAGATGGAAGCTGAAAGGTATATTGCTATATGTGCATGAAGCTTAAACTTAAGGAAAGAAAGTGTTAAGACAGCATATGCTGTTCTGCTAAAGTATAGTATGACTAAGCCGCTGGATCATCCAAGGCACTTATACCTATCGGGTCTAACCCGTGACATTGGTCACTCCTACTGTGAAACGGAGCAATCGCTGGTGTAGAACAAGGATAGAATAAATTACGAAACCACCTGTTTTCTAAGAGGACTCCACAAATAATGACTTAGATTACAAAGTCTGCCTTCAAAACATACCCTAGACAGGAAATATTTTCCACTCTGGTCCTTCGGTTATCATTCGAATCCAATTCTCCGGTTTCTGGTCTCGCGGTTTCTATGGGGAGAAGAGGCGCATTCCTTCACGAGGTTATTCCTATTGAGCATGTTACTTCTCCTTTTCGGGATCTGTTGTCCTGTTCCTTCCTTTCGGGCCTCCAATCCCAGGAAGAATATGTGTTTACCATAATCATGATTATTATCCGCTGACTACGATATCATTGGACCTTTACTCATAACTGATCGACATACTAACACAATTATTCTACTTCAATATCCACCACGAATTCTTCTCCACAATATATTGTTCCGTCTTTGAATCACGGAAGTAGCATGAAAGTATTCGTTTCCGCATTTGGAATAATATCCCCCCCCTCCTCGCGACTCACCCCGATCCGTATGAATGTATACCACGGCCTATTCCCAGCGGATCAGTGCCGCCGAAGTCAGCTAGCATTCTTCCACTCTGCTAATCTTATAACCTCTGCTCTCACCGTTCTCCTGTTGATTCTGGTTGCGGAATTTTTAACCGCAACAACATTCTCGGAAGGCTCGAGGTTAATTGGTAGGGTCTCAGTTCTCTTACTGAGCTTAAAGACCATTACTGTCCTGTACATTGACGGACATTCGTATTGTCTAACCTTCGTGCTGTTCGTCCTGGTTATTCCGTCAAGGTTTTATTAAGAAGCTTTAAATGTGTTGAAGCAACGAAGTATTTGCATTGAAGAGCTCTTCTCGTCCGCAGATCCCTAATTTTTTCGGCCTTTAGATCATACCTTTCTCCTTATACACAGCTACATACCTATCACACGATTAGGCATCCACTAATTGCGAGCATGGCATTGCATGAGATGTGCCTCGCACTTTGCTTGCAATTCTCGTCCTTAAATACGGTGTGCCAGAGAGTTCGTATCGGCTATACTGGAAAGTCTCTATTATTGTTCAACTCATATCTGTGCTATTGGAATATTGAAAAGAATGTGCTCGGCCATCGCACTCTTTCCTTTCTCCAGGAAATGAACTTTAGAAGAGAGAGAACTGAATTAACACCCCTAACGGATCAGGTGTTCCATTGCTCTAGTTCAGCTTGAGTAGCACTTAGAGGTTTAGGAAGGAGAACACAGAAATAGGATCCTAGCCCATTTCTGTTGGGTTTTCTGCCCTTTTACTCTCCCAGGAAAATAGGAAATATTCCGTTTGAGTATAAAGTGATAGATAGGTCCGCTCGAAGAGTTGCGTGAATGTGGCTTTCAGAACAATACAGAGAAGGGAGAATCTCGTGCTGAGTACCTCCATACTTTGTCCGTTTCAAAGGAGAGAAACGTACGTTCTAAACTCCCATTATGAGCAACGAAGAGTAGCACAAATGTGGGACCCATTGAGACAACCCAACCAGACCCGTTCCGCGTTACGGAAGAGTCCGGCGCGAAACATAAAAAAGCTTTTCTTTGAACTTATTGCCACCTCTGCGTGCTGGATTGTTTGAGCCTAGCAACACATTCCCTCATACAGAATCATTGGTAGTGATTAAAGATCTGGCGACTCACAACGACTACAAAAAGAAATTGTGGTGTGGATGAGGGCCTAGCTCTGGAGATTTCATTCATCAAGGTTTTATTCGGCGAACGAGTGGTGAACATACAAGAAGAGACAACAAGTTAACTATATTCATTCTTCCTGCGTGCTAGAGCTTTCGAATCCTAGAAAGACCCCTCTATTCTCGAATTATGTCGCGTGATGGTTATATCCGTCTGGCCCCGGGGAGGTGAAGATGACATAGGCAGATACTTTTACACAGCAAACATTCTCCGCTGTGAGGGAAACCTGATACAAAATGGCAGATTCTCCGTCCCGTCTATTAGATCCTCAAAATTCCTACCTTCGAGCGTTATTCTCCTTATCCATTGCCATCAGCGCTTTCCACTTACCATATTCATGCAGGACGCGGTATGAACGTATGAAAGATAACCAAGAACGTCTCTGATTCTCTAGGATGAGGGAGGTCTGAGAAAAAGAGTGTTAGAGAGACAACAAGAGAAGTTATACTTTCTATTCTCCCTGCCGGATTCTCGGAAGTCTAGCACCATAGACAGACATAATTTTCGATTCTCCGTGGATCAAACTAAATCTATTCCTGTCCTCGGGTAGCTATCCGATGCATTTTCTGGATGCCTCAACCATGAGCCGGTATCCCATCTCGGATCTGTGTATTCCGTCCCTGTGCGGACTGTTACATTAGAACTCAATACCACAAAATCAGTGGTTATCATTGGAGCTCATGTGCGTTCAACTCATTGACCTCCAATCATCATCATTGGGGCACTTGCACACCCAACTCATTGGCATCCAATCACATTCCGGTACCAACGTCAAGAGCCGCTTCATTCCACGATTCGTGATTCTCTAGGGAGAAAACGGCATCCATCAACCTCCCGGAGATATTGCGGGGCTCCATAGAGACACAGACGTTGAGGTGATTTTGACCCCGTGCGCCGCAGCACCACCACCCCAGCAAGCCATTGTTGGGAGAGAAAATTCGAGACGTTCTATTGGCGAAAGTTGATTACGGCATGGCCATTGAGATCGGGGGGAGTTGGACGGAAACTCTGTCCCTAGCTTTTCAACACCATTTCGGGGTTGAAGAGAAAACCGCCAACAAAGCTGAGAAGTGAGCATTCGGCATTCTTTACATTCAAGATGATCAGGGCCGTTGAACACGACGTTAGGTTAAACCTACGCTCACCTTATCATTTTGCCCCGTGTGTCGCTGGAGCCAGTGTCAATGAACACAACCAGCACATTGAGAAATTATCCCGTCCGCTCCTCACAGATTTCATGGAATAGTAGGGGCTTCTAGATCTCGTATTGTGGTGGTTCTTTAATGCTTGGGATTCACACCAATCAGCCCTGGGATGCACTGGGAACTGAACGGTGCTGGCCGCGTAGGGCCTATTGTCCCCCTGGAGCTGACGCATTGCGCCGTACATATTGCGGATAATAGCGTATTGAACAATATGTCATTCATTTGGAACATCACCTTACTTATCGATATCTCCTCCGCTAATTAGCATGAGAAAAGCTTTAGAAATATAGCATTTCCAAAGAACCAACTGAAAGAACTTAAATTGATACTCAAAACCGGCAGCAACTTCATTAATCCACATCACACCTCGCTTTCATACGCACAAGGATACCTATTCCCACTTTAGCTCCTTCTTCTTCAACATATCCATTCTCCCCTCTTCAAGCATCCTCTTGGCGGTAACCCTCGTCGGGTAGTTCCGCATAAACATATTCGTAAAATGGGTTCCATAATGGATCCCCTCCTCCTCCGGCCGCTTCAATGGTCTCATTACCGCCGAGAAGTTCGGTTCGTGGAAGTAGGCAAGAGCGAAGCGTTCGCGAGTATTGAGGCCGACTTTGTGAGGAGTCGAGGGGAGGTAGGAGTCGGTAACGTATTGCATCATATCGCCTGTGATGGTGTAAGAAAGCTATAGTCTTGGGAAATGTTTCATTACATTTGGGGAGATGCTATTGGACGTACCTGGAAACACAGTAAATACGCCTGGAACGGGAGGGACGTAGACCCATCCCTCGTCGTCCTCCTTGAGGCCGGCGGCACTAGTTTCCCAGTTCGCGACTTTCTCACCGTCGTAAGGTGGTCTGATGTACAGTCCCCCAATATGCTCTTGCGCGGCGATAACGAGCAATCCGTAGTCTGTGTGACTCCCGATTCCGCGGCCGGTTTTCCCTTTGCCGTTCGTCTTGTCAATTTGCGGGAAACGGAGGACGCGCATGTGATGCCAGCCATCTCGAGTAAACTTCGAAAAACTATCTATTGGTATGTTCAGACCTAGGGCGATGAGTTGAAGGATTTTCTCGCCTCCGTCGCCGAGGTAGGCCATGTATGCATTCATGGTATTCTGCATTTCCTCGGATGGCCAGGGGCATGGACCATGGCAAGGCCACTTCTGCTGAACTCGGGGATCGGAGAGAGGTAGATCCTTCGTCACCGTAAAGATTTCGGAATAGTCGGCGACGCCATCGGTAATCTCTTCTCCAGAGGCTATGTACCCGGAGAAGCTTTGATCATCAACATATTTCTCCTTTTCACGACAGGGACGGGCGAAGAATTGTTTGCTGGCGTTGAAAGCGTTGTCGGCGAGGATTTGGTCCACTGGATCCATAGCAACTTGTAAAATTCCATCTTTGTGCCAGGCGTCAATCATAGATTTAGCGAGCGCTTTGTCTCCTGGTGTTCCTTCGACGACTTTGGGGAGCACATATGTCTCAAAGTTTCCCACAGTGGCCTTATGTAGAGGAGGCATGTCCAATAAGTAATCAGTCTTAGTCGCGAAAGATCTAGTCCTTCTAGAAAGGGATAGGGGAAGTCGTGCGAATAACGCTGGCGACCTTAGCCGCACGTGGAGAGCCGACATAGGTAAAATTCCGGAGAACATAATGTATCTTTCTCACTTAGTGTGCCCCTTGATAATTGAGAAGTTAAAATCTTTGAATCTTTCTACTCGTAGGTCTCAAGTTGTTTAAAACGAAGTGTGCCCATGGGCGCAGTTCAAGCATTTGAAATAGCTTATCAACCCCTGACCACACCCTTCGCAGAGTCGGTATCCATCCCTAAGACAACTCTCTTGGCCTCAATAGGCCATTCTCGCGTTCTGGGAAAGATCTCCAGGAAGAAGGTTGCACATTATCCTCCATGAACACATCGTGATCATAGGCTCCAGAAACGTGGCTGGTATAGATCGTGCTGGGGAGGGCAAAGAAAATGATCTATGATATGGTTCAGACCTCATGGCTCTTACGATGCATTCAACCACAACTCGGTAAATGAGGTGATGTTAAGACATGAACCTGTCGATGTTTGAATTTCAATATCTTGGAAACGTACAAATAACAGGTAGGAGAAGCATTTCGCATGTAGGCGAGGCTGAAAGACTATCTTCACACATCCCTCCTTCGATATTCTGTTCTCCCCATGGTTGGAGATATTTAAAATGTTTTCTTGAATAACCAGATGCAACAGCTAAAAACGAGATGGGGAAGATGTTTTGTGGCTTGGACAAGAGGGGAAGATGGTAACTAAGCAAGATTCTATCACGCTCGGTATCTTTCTGTAGCACACTGAGGGTGAGGTTGAGAATTATACCCTCCTTTGGATTAACTTTGCGGGCAAGAATCAACATTGCCTTAGAGAACTACTTTGTCATCTGCGGACCATGGCACCCGGACGCCCGGCGTGTAACAGGAAAATGATGTTAGTTTAGAGATAAGTGATCGACGAGGTGAAGTCGAATTAGAACTAATAGGCGAGAGAAAGCGCCATCATGTGACGTCAATGAGCGCCGCATCTATAGCTTGGAGAGCTCTGAGGTAAGGTATACTCACCTTGAAATTCTCAAGTCTCAACTGCATGCCCTACAGATGGTCTACACTCCTCCCGGTCCTGTATATATCTTTATTCAAAATTTTCACTTTATATCCTTACCGACATGCTATGCTCTCTTCGTTTTTCTAATCTGAAAGTGCGTTTCACACTTCGTAATATCCTTATCGTCCTCTTGTCTCTTTCCCTCTTGAATTACTTCTTTATCAATATGCCACTTTTGACCTCTAGATTACCTCCATACTCTGGACAGTATGAGGTCGGGATCATAGATCTGGAGGCTGAAGTCCTTGAACCCCGTGTCTTTAGCGATGCTGTTGGAATTAAGGGAGATCCTGTGCTAAAGGTGAGCCAGTACCCTTTTGAGCATCACTGTTCTCCCTGGCCATACGACCAACGTCTCATCCTAGCGTGGATGGATGGTATCTACACGGAACATATTCCGTGCTATCTATCATCGTGACATATCCGATTCTAAAAATGACCCAGCTCGATACCGTTTTCTTCACCCTCTTCTATCCAGCTTCCCACCACCGGGCAGCCGCCAATCGTCCACCCCACCTCTGGCTTCCTCGCCCTATCAGTCTCGTCGGTGAAGGGTATGCACGCTTCGCTCACATCTACTCGAAGGTCATACATCGTATCTTTACGTTTTTCTTATGGCTGATGGTTGGCTCCACCGAAATCCCCGCGCTACCTGATGCCCCGATTTACAAGCCCCTCTCGCCGAAACTGACGGTGAATGACGATACTTCTTCGTTCTCCAATATTGAAAGTGGCGATTGCCCAAAGTTTCCGGTCGTTGTGTTTTCTCACGGGATGGCCGGTATGCGGACGAGTTACACACACTACTGTGGAGAAATTGCAAGTCGCGGGTACGTCGTTGCGGCCATTGAACATCGAGATGGAAGTGGGCCGGGTTCTATCGTCAGATTTAAAGACTCACCGGATAGGAAAGTGTTGCACATGAACAAGGAAGACCTTCTGTATATCATGCTCTATGGTTCCTCTTTCTTTTATGAATATTGACCTTCTGACGTATTGCAGTCGCGAGCCGCCCTTGCTAGATTCAGTAGTCAAGCAGCAAGAGCTCGCATTCCGCCAAGCTGAAGTCGAGGAAACAATCAGAGTACTCAGAGACATCAATGACGGCCACGGTGCTCAGATCCAACGGGAAAACCCGCGTCTTGAAGGCTTAGGCTTTCCAGACTGGGAGGGGAGGCTAGATTTGACCCAGGCGGTTATTGCAGGTCATTCCTATGGCGCGACACTTGCGCTTCAAACTCTTAAGGCCGGACCAAACAAACTGCGGCCGTTCAGAGGTGCGATTATCCTAGATCCGTGAGTTATCCTTTCCCGCAGAATACGCTTGGTTGCTAATTTCCTCACTCCAATAGAGGAAAGGCCAGTGGACCGTTAAACCACGATATCAATGTTCCCACTCTCATCATTAACTCAGGTACCTGGACAAGTCGTCAAACAGACTTTTATGGAAAGCCGCACTTCCAAGCAGTCAAAGACCTTATCCAAGGTGTCATCAGTGGTGGCAAAGCTGCGTGGTTCGTTACATTGTGTAAGCAATTCCAATCCCGCCTCGTCATAAGCATAAGACTGAATAAGAATCTAGTGGGCACATCCCATCCTTCCTGTACCGATGCGCCGATCATTGCGAAACTGCTTTTGAAATTGGTTACTAGCACTACCTTGGGTTCTATGAAAGCATTGCAGAAGTATGTAGAGATATCATATGACTTCATGCAGTTTTTAGACGACGGCAAGAGACGTAATGTGCTTACTGAGAACGCTACGAGCCCTGATGGACCGCTTGGTGAAGATAGAGGAGAAAGAGGTAAAGACGTGACGGGCTTTTGGCAAATCCATGTCGCTCCTGAAAGGTAACATGATTTGTAGATGTACATACTGTAAATATGAAAAATGAGATGAAATGGCATGTGTTGCGAAACTTCAATCATTGACAGTTGAGCAAGACATTGAATATATACGAGAGAATTAGTGATTAATATCAACAAAAGCGCGGAATAAAAACCCGGATATGCAATGTTTCGAACTAGATTATCTATGAATTAATATATTTCAGTACAGACGTTAACAGTATCCTAGGATTTATGATGGAAGTTAAAAATGAAGAATATAGAATCACCTTTTATCATTTAGGCATACCTTTGATTATTGAGTTTACCAGACTGATTCAACAACAACCTGATATTGATACAGATGGTAGGTCATCATTCTACACTTTGCGGAATCTGGTTTGGGACGTACCTTGGGAAAACGATGTAAACCTTTCTGTATGAAATGCACAGAGCAGCTATATCCCGAAGTAGGATGACTGCAGAACAGTTTTCGGCAAATGGTAGTTGTTACTGAAGCTTGTGTTTAAAATGAAAAGTTACGTCAGCTATGGCCTTGAAACTTCTATAGGAATACGGCCCGAATTTTCCGTAGAGGCCAGCCAGCTAGAAGCATAGAAGGTAATCTAGTTGAGATCATAGAGAGTTCCATTGGAAGGCCTGGTGAGACAAATTAATCCGACCTTCCTAAGCATTGATCGACGTAAGCAGCTTTTTGAGTCTGCTATCCATGCGCAAGGTAATGATACGGTAGCTGTGGCCTTACAAGAACACCTGACTCACGAAAGGTTCCGTCACTGCCACACTGTAACCAGAACTTCTGGTGTCGCATTGACGACTCGGCTATGAATGCCTATCGACCAGAATCTGGGTACGGTACGGTAGATGGGGTCGAACTAACTCCCCGCATTGAGATCTAAATCTGCCGGTTTAAAGTTTGAAACCAAGTGCTGCATCTTGAAAAAACACTGTTCTTATAGATGTTCGTTGATGATATTGCTATAATTTGATGAGTTATGAGCTTATTAACCTAGGATTGGACGGACATCGCGGTCGCTCCCGGTCCTGTAGAACGAAGCTTGGACAATCTGATGGCATTTGATATTTCGCATTATCATAGCAGTAGCTTGTGAGACAAACTACCGTAACCGGGGGCTTATTTGCTAGTTATTGGACGCCCAAGGATGTCTGGATAGAATAGTACGAAACGCACTTCTTCACTGGGGAGTAGGGACCGACATACTTGATAGATTCTACGCAGGATGAGCTTCTGCAAGCCGTTTTGTGAAGGTGTGAACAAGAGAATTGGCAGCAACTAGAAAGGATTCCAGCTTACTCTACTGCAGGGAGACCAAAGTTTGCAGACTCACACGTGTTTGCGTATCGGTTGATAAGTTTCAACGCCAGTTGTCATTCTTTGCATAGCTAGTGAGTCGCACCAGAACGAATCGGTTGCTTGCGGTTTCTGTGTAAGGTCATGATGTCTCTTGGTCCTTATGTGAGAATGTGAGTAACGATGCTGAAACTTTGATCATCGGGAGGTTGAAGAACGGAAGGTAAAAGACATATCCGACAAGATTTGTAGTGGTTTTTGGACGCACTCGACGCGTCTATGAACACCACTTGGCCGTTCATCAGATCTTCAAATTCTGCCATTTTCCTACAGGGTAGTAGATGAGTAAATTGTCATGATTGGTCAAAATATTCGGCAGATGCAGAATTATGTAGAATAAACGTGGCAGCCACTCATTGCTTTTGGAAATGGCAACGGTATGGGTATTTTGGCAAATCAGCAATAAGAATTATTGCGATTTTATATCATTTTAGCATGATTTACTCCACACTCAGGAGTAAAGACTAGACAGGCCCAAGGACTTTTGACGATGAACAGCCGGATAGAGTTCTTGATGAGAGACAGCGAGGAGTCGTGAAGTAACTACTGCCGGTTATTGATGTCTCGACGATAGGCTTGTTTCATGATATGTATTGTACTCCCAATTGTGCCTTCACGGCGCGAATTCCACCAAAAGGAGTAATCCGTTATGCTGTCTCAATACTTTCGTGAACGCAATTCGCCCTGGTTACTGGGTCTCTTTTTCGGTGACTTGTGCTGTACCGCGCTATTGAGGTCTCAATTATCACCCATTCCTATGTCCTATGCGGATGGTATAGTACAGTATATAGTCTGCCTTGACGATTCGATACGTAGAAATAAGTGTTGGCTTGACACCGTTGATGTATGACTTGATTCATGAGTTGTCCTAGAGATTTAAAGAGTTCCTAAAGGTCGTAGGGCCAAGGGGCGTTTTGGGGCCACCTTTTGGCGTGATGGGGCCAAGTGGGCGTCCCTGGCGGTACCTTGCTTTGGCTCTCCTTGGCCGATCTTTTTGGGTCATTCCCCTGTCTCGCTCGCTCTCCTGAAACTGAAACACCACGCTCGCTTCTTTTTTGGAGAGAGTGAACTGTCACTCCACTACCCCATATCCCACTGTGCTCCCACCGTCCCGATCGATGTTGTTGTTGACCTCGTCCGGTGCACACAGCAGTTGACAGGACCGAGAGGACGATAACGGGCAATTCCATTCTCCTTAGATCTTTGGACTACCCTCAACGAATTCCTAGGATCCTGTAACACCTATACTCTATGACCCGAGCTCCACGGACAACCACATTTTCTAATCTTTCCCCTCGTTTGCCTGAATGGACAGTATAGCTCCTAATCCGCACCATTGGAGTACCCTATCCAAAGAATCCCCCATTATACGACAATCCGGGCAGCAGCCAAAGTAACACTGCCTGCGTGTAACTATGGCCGCCAACGGGCACCCGCGAGACGAATCTCCTCCGTCAACTCCCCGGTTGCAAAAGGGTAAGATGCCTAAGTCCTTAATCACTCAGGATTACGGCCAGCAGACATTTTTCGAAGATGTGACTCCTGTGGACTATCGCAGCTCTCGGGATTCGCATGATTTGTCCTTGGGTGCCGGCACACGCGACTCTGTTGTGGACAATATGTTGCTTTCTCTAGACCAGATATTGCCCGGCGGAGGTATGTTTGGTGGTGCTCAAGAAGTCCTTTACTCGGCGTATGATCACGAGGACGTCTTCACAGCAAACGGTCACCAAGGCAACCAAGCTACCTCGCATCCGAGCCGACACCGCGGTCACACGTACACATCCAGTTTTTCTTCTGATTACGATCCACATTACGAAGACAGATTCTCGCGAAATCAATCGAGAGAAAGACGCAGCAACAGCAGCTCGAACATTCCGACCAATATAAGGAAGACGGAATTGACGCGAGGTGCAAGTTTGGGCTCGGTGCGGGTGAGCAACGACACAATCAGAAAAGGCTACGACAACAAAGGCACAACACATTCTCGAGGTGGCACGAAGAAGGGTAGTAAGAGCAGCGGATCCTCGAGCGTGGATTACGGCCATAGTGTAGCAGCGCGCACGAGTCGACTTGGAAATCGCTCACAGAGCTTTGATCACACTTTCGAACATAGGATGATCAGCAGCTCGCCGGTGAAATTGACGCAGTCGTCAATCCTGGACAGAGGGCGCCCATCACCGCTCACATACAATAGCTACGACGCAGCGCCGACTCCGACTGTCCCTGCAGGCCCCCGTAGATACCAGGAATCTCCAGCATCTTCCCCAATGTATCCCCCACAACCGTCATATCCGCCTCCTAAAGCACCAGGTTCGTCGCGTCGAGATAGCATCAAATCTCCAACAAACAAAGGACCATGGAAAAGCAAATCTGACACGGTAGACCAATCAATGAGAAGCCAGGCAAACGACTTCTTTAATGCAGCTAACTTTAGAGACTTACCTCCGCTGCCCGGATTTATCGACCCACCAGCTCCTAGCCCAACAGTAGCTACCAGAAAACCGTCCATGGTGGCCCCATCTCCCGCAAATCCGCCTAAAGATCGGCACGGCTTTTTCAGGCGACTTTTTGGTTCATCTCGCCATGATGGTCCATTTCACACTACAGCCCCAACGTATAGTGATATGCCCGTTCCGCCACAAATTCTCCCTCAAACGTCACATTCGTATGCAGGCAGTCGTCCTAAAACTCAAACTGGTCAGAATCATATCGCTGCTCAGATGAAGTCCTCGCCAGGGGGACCTTTCCAACAATCTGGCTCAGACCAAAAGGAGAAACAACGACCCGCTACCACTCCTACACTACACAAGAAACAGTCTTTCTTTCGACGACGCAAGAAATCCTTCGTGGAAGAGAGCTCACCGCCCCCTGTACCTGACCTCCCCCCACCACTACGAATTAGTGATGTTTTGCCACAACAGAGTGCATCCACCAGTAGCTTACGAAAGGTGATGGATCCTTTCTTTGCTGATCACGGAAGTCCAACAGATGTAACACCGAGAGAAGCATATTTCGACAGCCGTGAGCATCAGCTCACCATGGAGGAGGCTATAAAGGAAGGCCATTCGTGGGATCCCCTTCAAGGGTTCTCCCCGGGCTATATTCCTCATCACGATGCTAAAGTGCGTACTGTTCGTCCAGTATCACGAGAGATGCAAAAAAGTGGTCCTACTTCCAACGTCGAACCAGTTATGATATCGCATGCCGGTACGACAGATAGTCCAAAGTTCAAACTGAAAGTCAAACGGGGTCGTGTCAATCCTGTAATGCACGATGATACCTTCCTGGCAGATAGCAGTGGCAATGAGGACAAGAGTGGAGGACCTTCACCTGCAGCAAGAAGCCCAACGCTACCAAAACCTGCGCAGGAGAGACGTCCAAGTACCAGTCCAACATCTCCCCCTTACACTATGCACAATGCGGAAAATACCCCCCTACCACGGAAAGCTAACATCGGTGAAAAGAGGTCGGAGCTTTTGAGCCCTACGACACGCGAAGTTCCGAAGACATCCTCGTCAACAGATTTTGAGGATGACGGCTGGGTTATCACCACACCCTCAAAGAATGTATCCTCAGAGAGAGGTGCTGCGGGAAAGCAGCACCGCGTATGGCTAGAGGCTACATCATCTGAAGAGAATTTGGCAAAGCCCGATTTACTTGCTTTACCCTTAGAAGGTGCTCGAACTTCGGACAAAGCTGTCGTAGCTGGAGACGAACCGTCTCCAACCAGTGCCAGTGATGTATTTCAGTCAGCTACTAGTCTTCCAGTAGTGCAGGTTGAAGGGGATGAAGTTTCAGAGACTGCAGATGGCACAGCTGAGGATGAAAATGAGCCCACTCCTGAGGACCGCGAGAGAGCTCAGAAAATCTATGATGGTGATGAGGAGTTCATCACGAAGGACCGAGTAACAGCTTGGCTTGGTGAGACAACAGTCACAAGCTCCAGGACTCGTAAAGCTTACCTTGAGTTGTACGACTTTAATGGTCTCAATATTCTCTCTTCTTTGAGGGAACTATGCAGTAAACTTGTTTTAAAGGCGGAGACGCAGCAGCTGGATCGCGTGGTAACAGACTTCTCCCGCCGATGGTGCGCTTGCAACCCTAACCACGGCTTCAAGGATGAAGACGTTGTACACACAATCTGCTTTTCTCTTCTACTTCTCAACACCGACCTACACGTCGCATCTCAAGATACAAAGATGACGCGGCAAACCTATGTCAAAAATACGACTCCCACCCTCGTTTCAACTGTGCGCACAGCTATGCGCTTCGCAGCTCTTGAATCAGCCCATGAAACGGCCCGAGACATTGGCAATCAGGGAAGGAGCTCGATTGCCCGGACCGGTCCATCATCATCGGGTCCCAGCTCTCCGACGTTGCCGCAGAACGTTGATGAAGGGAAACCATCTCTAGAGAAAAAGCGGTCTCGAAATCGGCTTTCGATTCGGCCACTAACTCATCGTAACGATTCGGATGGAGCAAACCCAGACTCTGCCGCTTTAGATGGTTGTAACATTCTCGTCAACGCTCCACATGAGGGATCGCTGCGAAGCTGGGAATTCCAAATCGAGATTGTGTTGAAAGAGCACTATAACTCAATCAAAAACCAGCCTCTCCCGTTACATGGTGTGACGGAAAAGCGCTTGCTCGAACAACGGTCGAACAACAACCTCTCGGTCATGACGGGCACCTTCCTAAGGCGGAGTCCCAGTGTCCTCAGCAAAGCTCCTTCCGATAGCATCAGCTTCCAGGGCCGGTCATCCGAATTGCGCAGCGCCTCTAGTCGATGGCAGAAGAATCGTTCTCGCCCAAGATTTTATCCATCCTCGACGATGGGTTCCAGTCGCACCAGCCTCGACGAAGCTTCGGTTTGGAGTCCAACCGGTTCAAGCTCTTGGAGCAAATATTCTTTCGGCAAGACGCAACCTTCTTCCATGTCTGTCGATTCCTTCGGCTCACAGTTCACCACCGGCGATTACCAGCAGTCAATCGGATTTGCTAACGCCCTTAGCCACGCCATCACCCGCGATGAGGCAAATGCTGCAGCACCGAAAGACGAAGATTTCATGCGTGTCGCACCTCTTCTCGATGATGAGAGCTTGGAGTTGGCAGGTGCTCCTTGGGCTAAGGAAGGCATCCTCAAGCACAAACATCACATAGCAGCTGGAAATAGGAAAGCCAAAGACCGTAATTGGAATGAGCGTTTTGCGGTGATCGAAAAAGGATGGATGCGTCTGTTTTCCTTCAATGCCAACTCAAAATCTTTGCGACTCAAATCAAAATTGAGACCAGCTGGAGGTGTCGTGGGAGGCGGTAATTGGACCGAAAATGCCGAGTCCTTGAATCAATTCTTGCTGAGGCATGCTCACGCCAGCGCCCTCCCACCTCCTGGTTGTTCCAAATCCCGCCCTCATGTATTTGCATTAACTTTCCCAGATGGAGCCATCCATCTTTTTCAGGTCGGCACCCCAGAGATCGTCAAAGAGTTCGTCTCAACGGCGAATTACTGGGCCGCACGCCTGTCCAAAGAACCGTTAGTTGGAGGCGTCAGCAATATCGAATATGGTTGGAGCGAGAATGTCATCAACATGGCATTGATCCGTCCAGAAAGCGAAACACGCTCTGGCAGAGCTCATTCTAATAGTCTTATCCTCCAAGGACGTCCGAGCTTGCAAAACTCCATCCGTAACTCTGTGGATCAGGCTACTGGTGGATCTACTGTACGTGCAAGACTCCCGGGTGACAAGGTCAATATTACTCGGTGGGATCCACCGCAGCCGAGCGTAATGGCTAGCACTTTAATGGAAGTCGATCAGCTGAAGACGTTGACCGATCATGTAGTTAATCTTAAAGATGAACTCACGAAGCACAACGAGCTTCTAGCGCCTATGCAGATTGCTGTATGTATAATACTTGTATCCCAAGCTTACCTTACCACGAAACTAACTCCTCATAGTTCTCACCTCGACACCCCAATTCCACGAAAGCAATGACCAACTGGCAGAAGAAGTCTCATCACCTGCTCAGGGAGATCGTTAGGTTCAGCACTTACGTCGATGCATTAAATCTTGCTCAGACCACCAAGGAGAAGATCTACGCGACTCGGCCTACGACCGCGGATGGCAATACTGATGCTGACGCCAATGCAAGTAAGGAGGAGCATGATGATTTTGTGTCTGTTGGACCGGCGACGTAACCAGTCCATCCTTGACAACGTTGATTTTCCTTTGTTATATCCTGGGTTGTATGGCTGGGATTCCCCCTTTCTTGAGAGGCTTTGGTTCCCGTTTTCACTTCCCTTCTTTTCTCTCCAAAATGGCGTATTGGCGTATCCGAAGGAGTCGGTGGTGATTTATTACCCCCATCTTGGAGCCAACTATCGACTGCTCCCTTCAGTTCTGGACTCTTCCCCGGATTTCTCTTTTAGGACTCATAATAGGCGTGCGGATGCGCGCTGGCGATTTTCTTACCCCCCTCGGCTTCTCACTTCTCTTTCTCAACATCCCGTGGACCTCTTTTTCTCTTGTCATTGGAGGAGTTAACCGTGCATGGAAAACGATCGAATGGCTTGTACGTAAATACACTTTACACGATCACCTCCCTCATTTTCTCTTTCTCTCTACTGCTTTACATAGGGCGGTGCAAGCGCTGTAGGATAGGATAGGATTGCTTGCTTTGAATTGGGTGGGTGTTCGTGCGGTTTATTCAATACCCTATGGGTGATCTTGACGGAATGATTCAAAATGGAGAGCTGGTCTAATATGGATCTGAATTGAACTGAATTGAACTTGCTATGTTCTGAAGCGTGTCTTGAATTGTGACGTGCTACTACCTGTACGGCATATATTCTACATCCTCGACCGTGAGATACATCCATGATCGACTGTCGATCCTTCAATCTCGACTTCAATGGTCCGTTGTTTGATGTTCCTATATTAGGTTCCTGCCCATATCGTGTAGGATGCTCAAGCGAATGAGCACAGAAAGAGGGTTAGTATCAAACACATGTAGTTTGGGTGACCAGAGTATTAGGTGGCATTGAGTTCGCGTAGGAGAAAGAAATCCATTTCATAGAATTTATAGGTTAACAGCTATATATTTTCCTTAATCATCTCTCATAAGCAAGTCCCAAGAGACCTACTGGGGGAAAGTTCCAGGTAGGCAGGGAAAGAAGACCGTGTTGGCGGTAAAACTCTACGCTTTCTTCTTTCCCCTCGTCTTCTTAGGGCCACCTGCGGCTGCCTCTCTCATCCTCTGCTCCCTAGCCATCTGCTCAGCCTTGCTCTTTTCCTGTTCGGCCCTCTCCTCAGCTTCAGCCTTCTTCCTCGCCGCTTCGGCTTCCCGCCTCTCCCTAACCAACCTCAGTCTCTCCAGATCGGCTCGGGCTTCCTCCGTTTTGCCCTCAGCATGCAACTTCTGATAGCGCTCCTTCGCCTGCTGCGCCTGCAGAGCTTCCCTCTCCCTCCTCGAAAGCTGACTAACATCCTTCTTCTTATCGCCGCTCGCCTCCGCTACAACCGGCGCCTTCGAAGCCTGATTCCGCGCCGCAGCGGTATGGTTGGGGTTCGCGGGCGCATCATTCTCGTCTTCGTCTTCCTCCTCCGACGATGTAGGCAGATCGCCCGGCGCAGCGACCTTCTGCTTCTGCTTCGCGATGGCGGCTTCTTTGCGGGCTTTAGCCAGTTTCTTCCGCTCCTCGCGGGTCATTTCGGGTTTCTCTCCGTCGTCTGAGGATTCGTCTTCGTCGTCTTCTTCCTCCTCCTCTGAGGATTCTTCGGCTACTTTATCGGCTGGGTCCGCCCACATCCCTAGGACTTCGCCGTCGGCGTTGAGGGGTTGCAGGTCTCTGCTGAAGTGCTTGCCGCCTGGTGTCGAGTTAGAAGGTGGATTGTGAGGGTGTGGAATGGGACTAACCTCCGCGTTTTGGTTTGCTGAATTTGCCCCCGCGGCCGCGAGCGGATGAGGAGGAAGTCATGATTTCAGTATCGGGTGATATTCTTTGTCGTACGGTATAGGTACCACTAAGGGGTTGTGGGTCGATGCGGGGTGCAGTCGATGGTAAAAGACGGACGTAAGGAGTGGGAACGGTGAGCAACTCGAAGGTCTTATAAGGAATTTGTATTCTGGTGAACCTATAAGTCAAAAACTAGGTATCCAAGTTAAGTGTATAAGGTCAAATAGGTAGTCTGTCAAGGTGGAGCATGTAGAAGTCTTTGTGTTCGTTAGGCGCTGTGCCCCGCCATGAATGGGCGTTCAGAACGGATCTGATAATTGCCCGCACAATGACTGGTTAAGCAAGATGAGCAGGGCCCCCTGGATACCGAAGTTATCCCGGTTCATATATTTTCTCTGCAGGCTCGGTGCAAAGCTCCTTTGACCTCCATACATAAAACTTACAACCCTTCATATTCACTCCGGAATCTTCGTCTATAGATTACTGGAGGGGAAAGTGGAGGGGAGAGCGAAATCCGTCAGCTTACCCCTCGATCTTTAGATGTAGTGGAGTTTGAGGAAATTTTTCTTGACGGGATATACTGTTTCTTTCTGTTTGAATACATCCTAAAGGCAACTGAGATGATGAATCTTATTAGCCTACTACTATGGGAAGCTTTGCTGGGACCTCTTCTATTTTTTTACATACTCCTGCACCGCTGCAACAACCTCATTCAAACCCCGTACAGTGACCGTCGGTTTTCCAGCCTCTCCTTCTATCAACTGATCCTGCCATCCGAGCCCAGCTCGATCTACCCATGCAGCATTCATACCGACCGACCTCGCTCCAGTAATATCGAATGGGTTCCCACTCACCAACCACACGTCTCTTACACTCTCTTGACTCTTCCCTACCTTCTTAATCAGGGCGTGGTATACCGAGGGATCAGGCTTGAAACGCTTCTGGTCCTCGACCACCACAATACCTTTGAATACTCCAGCGTAGGGGGATAAGTCTTGGGACTTATATACCGAGTTGGAGACCATAGAATGAGTTCCATTAGAAAAGACAACTGCAGTGATACCGGGAGCGTTGGAAAGCGCCTCCAATCCAGGCCCTACATCAGGGAACGTAGATAGAGAGTCATAAGCTTGCATCACTTCATCGAGTCTGCCCTGGTCAAGCTCGGCACCAGACTCCTTCAACGCATGCTTCAGCGAGCGGAGTGTGACCGCAGAGAAGGGCTCATATAGGTCTGTTCGGACGTAAATAGAGAACCCATCTGTCTAGATAGCGGGAAGAGGTACTCATGCTGTTCAACCGCCATGTGTACTCCAATTGATACTTCCTCCATGTCGTCGCGATCGTTTTTGCCTTCTCTTCTCCCAAATGGTTTGCTAGTTTCTTTGCGATGGACTCGGTGGACAGAAGGGTCCCGTAAGCATCGAATGCTAAGACGATGCCACTTTGCGAAGCCATGATATCAACACGAAATTAAGATTCTAGTGTAAGTAGGAGGTGAACTTGTCCATTCCCCCACAACTGAACGGACCAAGTGGTGGTCCATATGTGAACCGAAAGAAGCCGTATGCGCCATTGGCCCTGCGGTCATGACGTTCAGGCCGGCGGGGAGCTCCTCAACTCAACCCCTGCAGCTGAGCATCCGTATATGTATCACCGCTCCCATCCTACAAATACGCCTCCTCACCTTCAAAGTTCACTCAGAGCTATGGAAGTTTCTAGCCATGTAAACTGTAGAGAAACTGGCGTATTCTAGGTAGCAGCATAAACATCCATTGGCTATATATATCTCGCTTTTGCGCCCTTAATTGTGCGTTACCGACATCAGTTACACATTCACTATGATCTCGCCAGAAGAAGAAGCGAATTATGATATATTCCGTGACTGCCTCTCTAACCTCGTGATGCGGAAACTGGCTGTGCCGGAACGGTCACCCCGTAAGAAACGAGGTCCGAAGGGGAGGAAAGCTCCCGATGCGCCTGTTGAGCACGTTCGGGAGACAAGGCAGGAGACGGAAATTGCAGATGACCTGGGGGATTTCATAGATGTAGGGACTACCCCCTAGTCACATACGAATACTCCCATCTCGTCATATCCCACATACCACATCCCATCCTAACACAGGTCCAGTACCTAGCATCCGAAATCTTCCCCTCCCTACCCCTCGATCTCCGCACCCTCTCCTATTCCTCCATAAAAGCCGATTCGGCCCTCTCAACCAAGTACTCTGATCCCTTCCCACAGTCCACAATCGACAGCATCCTGAACCCCCTTCCACCTTCCGTCACCGACTCCCTGATCTCCTACGGCTTCCTGGATGACCACCCTTCGTCGCTCTCCCAGCTCCTCGCGCCCATCTTCATCGCTTACATCGAAGCCAGCGCTGCCGCTCCGCCCGTCTGGTCCTCCACCCGCGCGTCTGCGTGCGAGATATGCGACCGCGACTGGATACCCCTGACGTACCACCACCTGATCCCGCGGAGCACGCACGAGAGGGTGATGAAGAGGGGCTGGCACAAGGAGTGGGAGTTGGAAAAGGTGGCGTGGCTCTGCAGGGCGTGCCACAGTTTCGTGCATCGCGCGGTTGGGAACGAGGAGTTGGCGAGGGAGTTTTATTCGGTGGAGAAGCTGTTGGGACGGGAGGATGTGAAAGGGTTTGCCGGGTGGGTTAGGAGGGTAAGGTGGAAGAGTAGGTGAACGGGGTGGGGGTTGTAGAAAGATATGGTAGTGAATTTGATAAGGAGGTTGGGAACTTCAACCGACGTCTGTGAACTGGTTCGTGTTTGAGAAACTGTTACCATCTGGGTGGACAATGTAGCCAGAGTTCATTAGGTGTCGGGCGAACTCTACGTCCGCCTCTGTGCTCGTTGTCTGTGAGCTAGCCATTAAGCCTGGATCATGATTCATGGCAAGGGATGCGGATGCTGCGCTCTTAGATGGATCTGGATGCTGTAGCCTCCTTTGAAATGGTCGATCTCTTGATGCTGGTTGACTGAAGGATGGCCCTTGGCTCAAATTCAAGTTAACGCTATTTTGGTGACGTGATGGACCTCGATCCGTCAAGTTCTGAGTTAGCGACATCAAAGAGTCGTGCGGAATCATGGAGTTATTTTGCACAGCTAAAGAGCCGTTGTTGAATGTTGGAAGAGGGTGCTGGGTAAGGGGATTTCTGTCTTGATAAGAATGCTGCATCCCGTCCATGATTCGAGGATCGACAGCTAGGGTGAACGATGAAAAGTCCTGTGAGTTGGCTAGAGTGTGTGAGTTTTGCTCCTGGGAATTGAGGATAAGTTGTCCGTCGCCTTGTGATATGTGATCAACCGATCCGAGGTTTATAGGGGCTAAGTCCTGTTCAATAGTTGGGGTATCAGATGCAGAGGAGTTTTGTTTCATTAAGGTAGGGCTTCGACCATTCGTGTTGCCATTTGCTGCACTGCTCATGGTACCATTTGGTCGTACGTTTTGCGTTTTTGCTAGGTCTTTGCATTCTGGGCAGTTCCTGATCACTAAGCTGACAGTTTCTTTGATGCGAACCCAATGATATTTTTCAGCGATAGTAGCAGTAGTCTTGTTGATACCTCCATGGTTTTGAACATGTATGAAACGTGATATCTCATACTGCCGTTGTGGATCTGCGATGACCTCTTTCCCCTTCAGCATCAATTTTTCCTGACCATCTTCTTCAGCAGGAATCAACTTATAGTGAGTGGCTGCACTCCGGAGTCGGCTCTTTTCTGCCCGATCAGCGCCATTCGGGTATTTACCATGTTTTAAGTAGTACCTGATTTTATCAAATCGCTCCTCAGATACGTAGTCCTCACCCTCAGGGCCAAGGTCACGCCCATATATAATAGCATCGACCAGTTGGTCAGGATAGGACTTCAGATTGCCGCATCCCTTCACGCGACCAATTCGTTTAAACCCTAGGGCATCCCATATGCGGCATGATGCAACATTGGTCTCGTATACGAGATTGAAGACAGAGTATGAATAGCCCTTATTCTCGGTCAGTTCACCTGTATTTACCAAATCATCTAGCTACTAACTAGTTTCGGGGCCCAGTTCAGATATTCTTCTCCCATAAGCCTGCCGACACCACGGTTACGGGCTCCATCTGTGACTATGAATCCGCCATTACACACATGGCTAGACCTGCCAGGATAGTTAGGTTTAATGTAAAAGCTACCAAGACATTGTTTTTCCCAGTCGACACCATCTCTTCCCATTTGTCTCACTTGATCGGCGTTCTGTATATCTCCCAGAAGCATTACTGCCCCAAAGTTTGCAAACCAGTAAGGTCCAAACGCTTCCAATGGGATCGGAGCTATCATTGGATATGTATCACCCTTTTCAATCTCTTTATTTAACATATCGCAGAGATACGATAATAAAGATAGTGGGACCTGATCGGGAGCGGAGAAAGGGACAAGAGTTGCTATCGTGATACGGTCCCGTAGCGTTACCTGACGTGGACCAATTTCAGGAGGGAGAGCCTGGAATGGCGCAGGATATGGTGGGTCTCCGGAAATTCTATATATCACCGGAGCAGTCGGGTCATCGAGCATGGCGGGCATGATGGGCGTCGAGGGCCTGAATCCAAAGAGTAGTACTAAAAGTACTGAGAAAGAGAATCACGTATTAGCAGGCTCGCTCCTCAATCCACTATTATCAGACAAAGCATTAAGACCAAATCGCGATAGGTAAGGAGGAGCAGAGCGCTCGAAAGGCAGAATTGAGACATGCGCAGCGAATCTGCACTCAATAGAGCGCAAAGCATGAATGAGCAGCATTTTCTTTTTGACCCCTTCACAGGTGGGACTGTCTGGTCCAATTACTCTTGCGGTACGATATAAACAGTTGTAGGTGTAGGTAATAAGCAAGAGAGTGGAGGTAAGTAGATGCGTTGGAGTACTCACAATTCTTAGGATTTCGGTGGTCAGGATGAGAAATACGTACAGACGGTCCCTCGCCGAACCACATTGGATGTCGTGGTTTCACGCCAAGAATGTCACGTGAATATCCCAATTCTCGAAAGGGGCTCAAGAGTCAGGGGTCCAAGACTTAATTCATCGATATTCATAATACATTAAACATATAATCCCGTGGAATTACGAAGTATAGATATCGTGCCGTACCTAATAACAACGATGACAGCAACTCATGTCCTAAGCTACCATCTCTTGGGTGCGCTGATAATAGAGCGTGAGAAAGAAACACTTGCTCTATCTCCCTCACGTGCCTTTGATCGTTGTTTTGCTGTTATGCCAGTCCTGTCTGTGACAGGTGTAGCATGAATGATTTGATCAAATTCTTCGTCTAGACCAATATCTGAGCCGGACTCTGCGTCTGAATCTTCTTTGACCGGTGGTGGTTCTATTCGTGCTATCCGTTCCGGTGGCTTTCTATCACCAGAGTCTTCAGGATTCGAGAAAGGTTTTGAGAGTAGTACTTTTCTTCGTAGTTCTGCCATCTCCTCTTCATCGTCATCTTCATCTTCCGGTAGGAGGTACGGATCGTGACTTGGTCCATCCTCGCCCTCGCTCTCTTCATCTCCATCTTCATGATCACTATCTTCATCCGATACATCAATTGGTCTCCTGTTCATGTTTCCGCCACTCCATCCGTCATGCTCAGTAGTAGCGTCACGTTCTGCCCTGCTATCAGAGTACTCCTTCTCGATCTTTTCCAACCACAACTCCTCTGCCTTTTTGACCTCGTCCTCAGATGCGCATGCAGCATATCGTTTGAGGAGTGCTGAATTGATATCTAGGAAAGCTTCCCCGTAGGAAAATGATGACAGTACATCTTCCGCCCAATCTTGATGCCCGCAAATGTAGAATGTGGCCGCTAGAGCTTCAACACAGTTGAGTCGCCAGGGTCGCCCATAGTTCGTCTGGTTCGCTGCCACAAGATACGGTACTATGTATGAATCAGTTCTTATCATTCTCCGTATACAAGAAGGTGAGCGTACAAAGCCTTTCACATTTGCCGCCGATCCTGGCGAATGGCACTTCTTCAAGGCGTTTCCATGAGCATTCGACAACAGCAGCTCCAAACTGATCTAGCAACTCTTTGTCTGCCGGAGATAGGACCTTCTTCCCTTTCGGCCTAATGGAACGTTAGTATCATCCTTACTTTGAATACTAACCTTCATCTACTTACGAGATTACAACACCAGCAAACTTTTGCCCAACGTGAAGCTCGCGCATTAATCCCAGTCTCATCAGTCTCTTTCCAGAGCAACGTTTCGCATCACAATGACCCAGGTCCCAACATGCAGCTTTGTATTCGGGTCTCCGCTGGCGTTGGCTATTCTCATCATCACGGGGAGCACCACGAGCTCGTGGTGGGTTTTGGTACTTTCTACCACGAGAGGAGAAATTGTCTTTCTTATGACGGACCATCTTGATGCTTAGCTAGAATTGTGTGCGTCAATTGTTTGAGGTTGAAAATATTATATTGATCAGAAACTAGAATTTGAGAATGGAAATGATCCAGCTTTCTGCCTTGAGACGTCAGCGATGATCTTTTGCCCGCGAGTCAGTGATTAAACAATAACCCCCGCCAAACTCTACGGTTGGTTGGCACACAATCTCGACAGCTCGTTTTGAGGTTCTGCTCCTCGTCCGACCCTCAGAATTTCTAGAAAACATATAGACATCTCCTCTTCTCTCGAGTAATCCAGAAACTCCAAATAACCTTCCACTATGGAGGCTACTTCAGCGCGAATGGCCGCAAGGGATCGCTTCGGAGCATTCGGCGAGCCTCCAACGACTCCTTTACAGAGATATATACGTGGGTGATCCGAATATAGCAAATACCAGTGGTACCAGACAGTAGCAGCTAATAAATAGAATATGTAGTTAATGCTTGCGATCCCCAAAATTTCGAACCCAACCTAGCCCTAAATCTCGAGATCGCGGATATGATAAATGCTAAGAAAGGCTCAACGTGAGCAGAGATGTAACCCAGGAATTTCTAGAATGGTATAATAATGGATATACAGACCACGAGAAGCTGCTGTGGCCATAGTGAACTATGTCAACCACCGGAATCAGAATGTCTCCCTTCTCGCGCTAAATGTATGCAATCGACACTGCAGGCCCATGTCAATAGGAGACTAATACTTGAATAGTTGTTGGACATATGCGTCAAGAATTGTGGCTACGCCTTTCATCTACAAATAAGTACAAAGGAGTTCCTCAATGAGCTAGTTCGAAGGTTTCCTGAGAGACCGCCAATGCACCCATCGCGAGCTCAAAACAAGATTTTAGAACTCATTGAAGAATGGCGGCAGACGATATGTCAAACCTCAAGATATAAAGAAGACCTGGGCTTTATAAGGGACATGCATCGACTGCTGAGTTACAAGGGATATGTATTCCCTGAGGTTCGAAGAGAAGATGCTGCAGTTCTCAATCCAAGCGAGGTATGATGCATGATTGAGCGCTGGAGATGATCGGGTAAGACTAATTTATTTCCAGAACCTCCGATCTGCGGAAGAGATGGAAGAGGAGGAACGGGAGGCGCAGTCGGCTAAGTTACAAGAGCTTATTCGAAGAGGGACACCGCACGATTTACAGGAAGCAAATAAGTTAATGAAAATAATGGCCGGGTATGATACTCGACATAAGACAGACTATCGGGCCAAAGCAGCGGAGGAGGTGGGCAAGATACAGCAGAAAGCTAAGCTTTTAGAAGAGATGCTACAAGGTCATAAGCCGGGGGACGAAGTTAAGGAGGGTGATGTTTATGAGGTGAGTTCACGCCCCCTGATATTATGGGAGATATGGGAATTTCTAAACTATTACCTAGGAACTGGCAAACGCATTAGCTAGCGCGCAACCAAAGATTCAAAAGATGTGTGAAGAAGAATCCGACGACCACGAAGCAGTCGCAAAACTATTTGAAATTAATGATAGTATCCATCGGACAATAGAGAGGTATAAGCTCATAAAGAAAGGGGACCTCGAGGGTGCGTCTAAGATCCCGAAAGGCACCTTAGGAACCAGCGGGGCAGGGGTCTCAAAAGGTCCGGACAATGAATTGTCATTGATTGATTTTGGTGGGCCCGAAGACCTGATGTCTAGCGGAACAAGTGCCCCCTCAAATGGCCCACCTCCTGGGTCAGCGTCAAAAGGCAAGGGCAATGCACTTGAGGATGATCTACTTGGACTCTCTATTGGGGAAAGTTTGCCTGTACCCGGGACAGGTATATCACTGGGCTCTACAACAACGTCCACGTCTCGAATCCAACAGCCATCAGCCGACATATTCAGCCAGACAGCCGCCCAGAAACCACAGCAACCGAAACCCAACTATGACCCCTTTGGCTCCATATCATCACCTCAGCCTCCAGTTCAACCCCTGAACGTACCTTTCACTTCCTCACGGCCGAATCAACAGCAACATACAACATCTGCAGACCCTTTCGCACGGATGGCTCTCACATCACCCACCCCCCGTCAGAGCTCACCCTTTCAATTCCAGTCCTCTATCAAGCCCTCTCCTTCACCAACTCCGGCTCTAGCATCGTCATCTCTTCTCAACCTCGCACCTTCAGGATCTAGTGCCCTAATACCGCAATCAAATTCTTTAAACAATGGTTCTCAGCCAGCTTCTTCCGCCCAGGATGACGAATGGACTTTCTCCTCTGCCCTTCCAGAACAATCGTCGATCGTTGTCCTCGATTCCGCAATCAAAACCTTCTTTGATGTAGTCCGTGAAAACGATACTACACTACAAATCACGTCACGAACCTCTAATAACACTGTTCAGCCAGTTAGTGAGGTCATATTCCAGCTCGCAGTTACCAAGGTAAGTGTCTGATTTTGAACGGCGCTACTGCAATCCGAGGTTCTGTTGAAAATGGTTCCTGAGTGTGGCTTCATGCCTGCTTAACCAGTTCAACTATGCCTTGAGTGAGATAGCATCGTTCAAGGTCACTCTTGTTTCCCCCTAAAGTAACAACTTTCCCACCCGACGAGGTCTTTTCCCCTTCAAGAGTTGGCATCTCCCAACCAATGGGACTTGAGAATATTGGACTCAGTTTGGTACCCTAAGGTCAAGATGCCAATCCTCGCAGGGGCCAACATCTCATCCCAAGGGAAAGGAGGAAAATTCGTCAGTTTATCTCATCCGCACAACCACTAACGCAACCAGGGCTACCAATTAGCGCTCAACCCGCAATCGTCTCGATCCTTAACACCCAACCAGGCGAACGGCATCACGCAATCGATAAAACTGCACGGCGTGGAGCGGGGCAAGGGCACTGGCGTCAAGATGCGCTGGAAAGCGTCGTACACGGTCGGCGGCGAGCGGAAAGAGGAACAAGGCGAGATTCCTGGGTTGGGGGTGTCGTGATTGTAGTACCGTTTTGCATACCACGCATAGTACAATACTGACGTCTGGTTACTGTCCTCATGCGTGCAATCGACGCGGATGTGTGGATGGCGGAATATCTGATTCGTGATGTACTTGGTTACAGACGCTATCGGTGGTATGCGGAGGGTGATGTAAAATTGACGTATCCTGAGATAGCGTTCGCCTTCAGAACAAGCTACTGAGCGGAAGTTTTTAGAGGAATCGTTCGAGGGAAATATACGAGATGGCGAAACACTGCGCGCAGAGGACTAAATAGAGAAAAGCTTATACCCCCAATCCTGATTTTAGACTCGCGTTAAATGCGTAGAGGAAGCAAATCAAAGTTCTCAGAGCAACGCTTGGTGGCAAACTGCAGTAGCATATTCACTTCGACGAGGAGCTGGTGTGATACCAATCCCTCATCTCACGAGTGAAGGTATCATATTCATATTCATCCATTACTGACAGCTGACTACAACCGCTGTTGTATTCTACCCCTTCCAGACGCTAAAATAGCCCTCTCACAGTCCCAAGCGTCCATCATGATGATAGCCATCCCCCTTCTCAGATGGTCTTCTGAGCCAGGATGCATAACCTATATTTACAGAAAGTCGTATGTGTGATTTGTACCTGAAACCTTAAGGAAGTCCCATGCACGAATGATACCCAAAATCCATAGCCCTCCAAGATATCCGTATATATGTGTAGACATGCAACCTCTATTCATGCAGAAGAAGGAAAGTGAAAACAGAGCAGGGGACCTATTTATACATCGCTGGGGGAAGGGATACCCATGGAATACCGGAATGTGTAATTACCTAACGGACGTTAGAGGGTGCTGAGACGAGGTGGGATCAGAGGAGCTCGTGGCTGTTCAGCGGGTGATGATGAGCCCGAAGCCGTCGAGCCATGGGCCACAGGACCCATATACCCCTGCGAGGGTATAACCACGAGGGGGGATGAGCATGTATCTGTCATTCGAGTTAAAACTTGACGCTTACGGAACTGAGGAATTGGAAGCTGGTACATACCCATTGCCACCGGCAGCATTGCCGTAGATCTCACTCTTATTCCCAAGGCTCGTATGGATCTGAATACCGTCGATCCAGAACCCAGCCCTCACGTAGAAACCTAATAGGAGTTCTCCTCGTCGCGTATCCAGAGTGAATTCTGATCCATTAGGTTTGCCACCTCGCTTGCCAAATAGCTGGCTGGTTCCATCCTCATAATAGAATTCGATGCCGTCGATAGACATTCCGTGATACACCCGAATGGATATCATGAGTTTTGTGAATATCATAGCTGACTCAAGAACCACTTCTTCAGGTCTAGAGCCTTGCATTTGAGAAGCTCCACGTTTACTTCCACGGAAACCCATTCTGCCATCGGGAAGTTTAAGCCGAGTGTTCTTCGACACTAGGGAACTAAAGTCTTCAATCGTATGCTTAGCTCCACTAGGTCCGTGAATCTCTACCTTCAGCTTTTTCTTTTGCATTTTCTCGGGCAGTCTACCTCGCAGATCCGACTCATTAAGCGTGACCTGTTGTGGTAGGGCCGAGTTCTCGGTGTTCAAATATTCAATCCAACTGCGGCAGAACTCGTCACCTTCAGCAAACAACTCGGCAAAAGCGACACCACTCTTGGATGTCACCACGACCTCGTTGTTCGCTACACTCCATACCTGAAGACCATCATCAAATTCCGAGAACGGATCAATCGCTATGCGGAAACAGGGGTGGAAACGAAACCGAAGGCAGTCCAAACGATGCCAGGTACACTCGTCTGCCATAAGGCACAGTCGTTGGCCAGGTGTATTGGTGCGAGTGGAAAATGGTTCTCGACAGGTGAAAGTCCGATTAAATCGAACATAGTCTCTCAGCATGACCCCATTTTCTTGATGACCACAGCCAAATAGATGACCTGTTTCGTGCAGATGCGCACCAATCCCAATGTTTGCAGCTTCCCAGTTGCTACCGGACTCGCTACAATCGTTAGCCACATGTTTGGTATCTGTTCTGGTACAATCACTAAATGCTGGCACCACCTCTTCAATGCTGGCAGGATAGCTTTGCAGTGCATGTGATCCAAAGATCGCTAATTTCACTTGTCCGTCTCCTCCACCAAGAGCTGCATGTCCTCGAATGGTCTTGACCTTCGGATCCCAGTGAGAATCTAGAAACATGCAGGAGACGTAGTGGACCTGGTTAGGTTCAGGTCTGAAGTGTTGTTTCACGGCTTCCATAGCGATACCGAATAAATCGCCCTTTTTCTTCGCAGGTCCGTACTGCTGAGCAATTTCAAGGTCCCGAATCTCAGCTACAGTTTTTTCGCTTCTGATTATATGGATCTTAGCTTCGTTCCGTAGTGTCTTCGTTTGTGTATCATGGTACGTAAGTGTTCCCTGTTGCCACTCTTCATCGTACCGAAAGCACCTTCTTCCAAAATTATTCCGGTTCATCTGTTCACCAGTGAACGCCTGCCATAGATATGCAGCCATCCGAAATTTGCGAATTGCGGTCTCCAATCCATTGCCTTCTCTTTGTATCCTTTCTGGTACCGCATCGTAGGTACCGGGGGAGTCCTTGGCTAAGATGATAGCGAGGTGTAGTGGAGGTACATTATTCAGAGGTAGGTAGTTGATATGGGTCCACGAAGAATGAGGATTGTGTGGTGTGTGTTTAGGAGAGACGAAGTCCAGTTTAATGGTATTAGGTCCTGGTTGAAGGTAGACAAGAGCTTTAAAGTGAGAGTCGCAAACGGGCCACGTAGTTGGTGGGAAGCTATCCTGGTGATGGTATATGGTAATGGAACCATCGATTTGTTTCTGCATAGGATCTCCGCACTGGCCATATATGAGGAGGATCTTTTGGTTTACCTGTAGAGTACGGTCAAATTAATATTTTCTACCTCGACTTTCGTTTTCTCTTACCCATGACTTTTCCGAAATAGACAGTACTTGTGGCGCTAGCGGAGAAGTTGCAGAGAATACACGCTCGGGCGATCCAGTGCCCCGGGGAGATATGAGGTTACCCTAAGTGGAAAATCTTGCGTTAGCGAGAATAGGATGACGGCATATGGTATACGTACGGTTAGGCTGTATCGCTTAGTATTAACGTTTGGACGCTGAGGTACTGGTGGAGGAATGGTAGGCGCGGCTTTTATGTTCGTGGAAGAATTCGACGAAGGAATGGTACTTGTGGGAGTTGAGGATGCCATGGCGGAGTTAAGAGTGGACGTTGATTTACTGCGAGGAATTCCCTCTGGTGCTTCGTTGGAGGAGCCATCTGAGGGTTCTGAGGACGATTTATCACTACCGCGGAAACTGAGTTTCGAACGTCGCTTCAAATCCTTCAAAAAGGAAGGCATAATCGAAAATACCAGACCAGTCGTGGCCGAAGGCGCGGGATTAGAATGGGAGTGCAATGAGCTTCTGGGAATTGAGAACGACGGAGGAGCGCTAAGTCGAAAGAGAAGACGCGTAATTCCCGATAGAATATACCGCAACTGCTAAAGGGTGAAAACTTGTCGACGTGCTCCAGAATTGAGATATTGTTGTTGCGCAGTGGAAGCAGTCGTTTCAACAACCGTGGAATGTAGTTTGACTCTAGAAAAAGACAAGAGCAAAGAAGCGAATGACGAAGTTGGAGCAGAGCAGTCAAGCTTGCCCGAAAGTGAAACTAGAAGTGCAGCTAAAGAAAAATGAGAATGGTAAGGTACTCGCAGGTCAGATGTCGGGTGGACGTTGCCGCGTGTGGTGGGTTGTTGTTGACGTTTGCTCCGAAGGTTGAAGCTGTCTCGGCCCGGACGTCAGAGGCAGTCAAGCTCCCGCACTGTCACGTCAATTGTCAAGATCTAATTTGAACGTTGACAGGAGAGATGTTGTCTCAATTAGAAAGCTATCAAGAAAAGAGTGTCCTCACGAACCCCAAAATTTTTGCTACAGTGCGTAACGGGATCACGGCAACCGATCTTCTCATCTGTATGATTTCGCGTCCTGGTTATCAATGCGTATCTAAAATGAGCATAATTGCCGCCGGAACTACAAGGATGATGACAAGACGAGAATGGGTGAAACTTACTGGTATCGGTAATATTGCATTTCATTCTCGCTATCAATTGAGAGAAATACAATATTCAATATTTAAGTCTTTCCTTCTACAAGGAACCGGTCCATCTAATAAGTTAAGTAGATCCATAGGACCTTCATAGTGGGATGAAAGGAAGTTAAGCTAACCTAAGCCCGAGCTACTTTCGTACTTGTATGTTTTAGTTTCGTTTCGTATTGTTTTGTAACAACGGTAAGGTATGGGTGGTTACGGTACCTTATAAACGATAACTCTATACCCGTTTTGATTAGCATTTGCCCTTGGCAACCACTTCCGTCGTGCTTTCCTTGAAAGGGCTTGTTTAAACAACCCCCAACCTCCTCAGATTCTTTCCTCTAAGGACGCTCAAAGCACGTCCCCAATTTCAATTAACGTCATTTTTCCAAGGCCACAGTTTAGGCTAGTCGAAAGAGGACAGCTAATCTTGTAAGGCCGAAGGCTTTCAATCCTGCATCGTCGATCTGTTTTCCGGAAGGGATTCACTGATCATTCAACTTCAAGTCCTCAACTGTCTCACTCTCCAATACGAAAGTTGAACTATCTTTTAGAATATCTGGCCTCAAATCACCGTCCTAAACATCACTCGAATTATATTCTTGTTGTAATCGGTCTCAAGAGTTTTCTGGGCCATCCCTTCCATGGCGTCCTCCGTCGACAGGGTGGATCAGCCCGCTGAAGTCGCATCAAAGGTGTTAAGGAGAGCTCAAGTCTCAAAGGTCGAATCCCACCAACCGGAAAGACAACATATAGACATCCTAAGCTAACATTAAAGGATAGATGACCAGAGCATTACAAAACCGACTAGCCCTCGCCAATGTCAAAATACAGCATGGATGGCAAAATCTGAGCATTGATACTCTCGAACCGAAGCTTGAGTTTGAACTCACCAAGAGGAAACGTCCTGGTTCAAGCAAATCTATATCAGAAACATCTTCGAGTATATCTGATCGGTATTATCCCCAGGGGTTGCTTGATTCCTCTCCCCTCGCAGCTCCTATCTTCTCGGACGACATCGGATCAAGGGAGGGTTTCGGTCAGTTGAAGAGAGTAAAATATACTCGGCCCCAAAGACGTCCAGTGTCAAGTTCGCATGCTCGAACGAAAGTCAGGACTTCTACAACCACTGCTACCTCATGGAAGAGTAATTATCGTCTTCCGGAATCATCTCCGGTTGCTCATCGGCGTAGTGCGCACTTTAACTCCTCGCATGTCCCAACATTGTCATTTGTGTCTGAGACTTCGACAATTCCAGACGATCCGTTATCGCCTTCGCTTTCCGAAGAGGATGATACGGATCTCCCACTTCATTCCTTCCAAGTATCCTCACAGATCCGATCTTCGCCACCACCCTCAATGCCCCGGACTCCGCCACCTGGGCTCGCTCGTTCTGCGAGACTTCGTAACAAAGCATTCAATGCAAATGGACAGACTACGAGAGCGGGCGAGGAAGGAGCCGACCTTCTAATGTTTCTAGCTACATCTCCTTCTCGAGGAACTGCTAAAGGACACGATGCTCCACCGTCGACCCCGCCACCGAAGTCGACTCCGCTGCCATCATCAATGATGTCCACTCCTGGAGGAGGTGGGGCTCCATTCCCAGGTTTTGGCCTCAGTACACCAGGCACCGCTTTCAACTTCACCGATTATCTACATCTCACCCCAAGCCCAGGTCAAATGGCTGCTCCATGGACTCGTACTCCTGTCACTGCTAAGACACCACTGGCAGCTAGAGAGGCGAGGAGACGACTAAACTTTGACGGCTTACTACCTCCTACGAGTGGAAGCCCCAAGGTTGGTACACTCGAGAGATCACAGTCTAACAAAGGAACCGGTTTAGGAATGGAGCTCGGTGGGGAGTTAGTCTCTTGATCGTAGCATACATGCCCAGTCCTTCGAATGGCTCCGAGTGGGTTCACGACGGTCATGAGTTATGAATTGCCATGATAACATTACTTCTCTGCATCTTCAGCCACATAATATGCGATGGCTTGGACACTTCCAGCATATACGTCTGTTCTTACTAATGGCAACTCTATTGAGATGTTGTTCCTGTGGAACACACATTATCTTTCTTCTCCCTTCTATTCTAATGCCTAGTACTGTGTACTATTTCAAGCGAAACACATCGATTGCATTCGGGGTTCAGTTTTGCTCGCGTTGCGCATGACATTGAGTTTACAGGCGAAGTGCCTTTCTCGATTTTAATCCTATCGCCTCGTCCATCGTGGTTTCCGACAGGATGGCATAATCAGATGTAGATAGCAATGAACGTAGCGACAGCAAAAGTACACAAGATGTTCCCTTATATTGAGTCCCATTTATGTCTGAAAACCCACTACATAATCAAGATACATGAAAGTGCAAAATTTTGCATCTCTCCACGCCGGCGAATAATGCATCCATTACGCTCACACCTCAAACAAGGTAGATCAATTACTTAAATTCTAATCCGAAAATCTGAGAAAGTAATGTAAGAGTCATCCAAGACCTAACCCCTCATCCCAACTCTACGGTGGAACAAAAGTGAGGGGAACTCGATAGGATCTAAGGACCAATTGCTTTCGTTACTTAGGGTGGACGAGTCACGACGCGCCTGACGCGTTCCCTGTTCTACGCGCCCGACTGGGTCTTGGCTACAGGGGTAAGGTAAGGGGCTACGTAATACTAGTGCGTTTGTTACGGTTTTGTATTCTTTTTCATTTCAATGAGGGTTTCAATACGGTATCCTGAGGTGAGGACTAAGATAAACCCGATCACGTGCCGGCATGACAGGAAAGTGTAAGGCGGAAGCGTCAGAGGAGGTACCCTGTTAAGGTCTGAGGTGTGCTGGATGAGAGTCGGGAATAAATAGAGTAGAAGAGTGTAGCTCACGGTTGGGATATCCAGTTCAATCGCTCAGGCACTGTAGAGTTCCAGCGTCCGACTCCTGACACAGATGAGTATGGATGTTATCGATATCGATATTGATTTTGAACTGTTGCGATTGCATTTCGACATCTAAATCTGAAATTTGAGCTTTCACGCTCTCACTGCGTGCACGAACGGGTCTACCAGACCTTTCGCCTATTCCTTCTCCGTGGAATGGGAGAAACCACATGATTCCGTTATGCGTGACACCGTATCGCACCATGCTGCGCCGTAACTCCTTACGCTATTCAGAGAACCCGCACACTAGATATTGAAAAGAGGTATTTCAACCGCCAACTCGCCTTCGCTGCGCGAATAGCTTGGAACGCCAAATCACATGTGCATGAACACGAACTAGAGCGAATATTGCTCAAAGAAGTAGAATCATATGAATGAAAATAAGAAGTTGTGCAAGAAGTGAGATAGAGAAGTTGAGAAATTTACGAGTTCAACCGTACATATTTCTCGCGACTTGACTGCCCATGATAAATGACCAAACGAAGAAGATGCATCCGATGATCCAGAAGGCGAATGCTGCCATCCATGATGAACCTAATCGATGCCCGTTAGTCTATCATCCCGTGCGTGTATTTCGGATTAGGTGTGAAAACTTACAGATCCCATTCTGTTCCGAGTGTGCTAGGGTGAAGATGTTGACACCGGTCGACCCCTGCCTGGACACGTAAGTGTTGCAACTATTTGAGACGTTTCCCTCGCCGAAAAGCTGGACGGCGGTCTCGACGAGCCCGGTCATGAAGAAAACGAAGAGGATGAAGGACCATAGCATGACCATGCTCGGTAGTAATCTTCGTTGGGCAATGAGGACGAGTTCCATGATAATGAGAATTATAGTTATGGCGCCAACCGTGACGCCAAATGGGAATAACCTGTGTGGGACGTATATTAGCTCCATGATATTTCTCTAGTTTGCTCTGACATCAACTTCTCAAAAGCTCAGGTGATCGAAGCAATATTTGAAATATATGGACTGGAACATACCATGGTATACCCAAGCGCATTCGGTTTTGGATCTGGATGAAATCTGCAAATATTCCTAGTTCCGTCCCAGCTGTAGCGAGCATAACGATAGTCCAAATATTCAGTTGGACATCAGGCCAGAAGTATTTTTCCCTAACCACAACGGCCTGTCCTACGACTGATCGAGCCATCTCTGAGGGATCTTTGTCTGAACGATTGGAATAGACCACCAGATATGTTTAAACAAGGAATTATCCTGATTGAAAGTTGGGAACGATCTTGGAACCCTTCGTTGAAGTGGTCCTTAGGCCGGCTTGTTTGCTTGCCAATTTGGTGATTTGGTCCCCTAATTTGGTATGAAATGGTAGACACGGCTATTACTCTCGAATTCCTTCGTCTGTTGCTGCGCAATTGGTTCTTGTTCTTTTAAATATCTTTTACACCTTCTGCGAAGGTATTTTCGGTCTCTTGCGACGTTAGGCACTATTCCAGTGCGGGATTTAGATTGACTATGGGACGGACCGAGATCGCAACGGTAGAACACGCGTGAGGAGTTCGAAGACGTTCGAGTCAGAGCAAATGTATGGAGGTAGAGAATTGTAGAAGTGATACGACTCAGCGAGAGAATGTTTGTGGAGAATTAAGGTACTGGCGAGTAAGAGATGGAAATAAGGAACATAATCAGTGTGAGCGCGTTTGCGACTTTGCGGAGGCTGGTTGCTTTGGCTGGGAAACGGACCGGGTGTGAGATTGGCCGCGGTCCGTCGCGGTAACTTTACCTTGAGAGGAGTGACGACATCATTGCACATTTCAACATTTGAAGTCGAAAATGCTCACCAAGAAGAACTAGAAACGTAAAACTATTTCTTAAGATTCTTACTCTAAACTATGATTAAATTTACCCAGTCTCTACTCCGTACAATTTTTCTAGAATGAGCAATCTAGATCCAAGTCAAAGGTATGCCTAGCTTATATACATCGTATGAAGTTCATAGGTATACTAGTCCAAAAAGACATCGTATTGCCTTTGAATAGAAATACTATGTTTGGCGCACACGATAGGAAACTTCTGGTAAAAAGGCAGCTTAGGTCTGTTCGAGAGAGATTTGCCATTTTGTGCCTTAATCAAGAGAACCAAGTAGGCAAACCTGAAGTACCTAAGGTGAGAATACGGTACGTCGAGAATTGATGCTACTACAAGACATGAAAATAGTGGAGGGGAGCGGATGCCGATTAGCAATTCTGAGAAAAGAACATGGCTGTCCAGTACTGGAAAATGCATCGTGTACAATCTACCTTACACTGTCAGGGTTCGCATATATCCCGCTGAACGGAGTCAACGATATCCCAAGGGTACGGTAGCTAAAGGAAGGTACCGTACCGATATTCGTACATATCAAAGCCCAGTGGTTCTGCTGTTAGGCGATAGGTATTGTATAGGTGCTTTTATCAAACTGAGAGTTGTTTACGTTACGAAAGTAAAGATCTCCGTTCGGGAGATCGACCTTGCTAAGGTACCCACCTGTACCTAATTTTAGTGGCGCCGCCACAGATACAAGTGCTGTACTGGATGTACCCCAAAGCTACCCCCGGCTGGTACCCGGGGCGGCGTGCATTCGGTATTAACCCCCCAAACGACACCCATCTGACTGCAGCACATTAAACTGTACTTATCCACCACCTGGAATACCTATACTCCTTTGCCATAGATAAACTCGGTCCTTCTTGAATTTTGAAGATAATGTAGTTACCCCGTGGTCAGCTCTGTACATTCACCATGCCGGCCGAGATCATGGACAATATCACAATCGCCCCAAAATCTGCCTCACTGGCCTCACCCAAGCTCACCAAGGCAAAAGCTTCCACCACCACAATGCCCAGCTTGTCGCTATCCGTATCCTACGGCTGCGGTAGGTTTCTATGTCTCTGCAGCTGGTACCATATATTATTGTACTAATCCTTACGCAGAACACATACAAGAGATCTTCAAGCAACTTCGAAAAGTCTCCTTACGAGAGTACGCCCTTATCCAGACCTCGATACACGACCGCCATAGCGTAATATCCCAGACATTACGGTCCCCTCAAGTCGCGTCGAGTGGTCGACCGGTACCTTGCCTTACCCCTACATATCTGTGCCTTCAATGTCCAAGCGTGAATACACCAGAACAGAGAGATGATCATTGGAAATCGAAGAGCCATGCTTTCTGTATGAAATCTCTGGCGAGAATGTTGTTTCTATACGCTGACACTATCAAGCTGTCGAGTCGAGATCTGGCTGCCTATGGTGCTCCAATTGCCAGGATTTCGTCTACGATCCAGCCCTTGAAGAAATAAGGCTGCAGAAAGGTCACAATCCTACTATATTCCCAGCTACGCGCAATAGTCAAATACAACACGAACTGACCATCCCGTCCTTTAGGTCCTAAGAAACGTAAATATGATGATATAACGAGCAATGAAGACCCTCGCCTTGTCGCCGCTAACACGCAATTCGTCCCCTGTCGGGCCATCGGATTACGGGGCCTCTATAACATGGGTCAGACGTGCTTTATGAGCGTAGTATTGCAAAGTCTGATACATAACCCTTTCATAAAAGCTTTCTACCTTGGCGAGGGTCACAAATCGAGCACCTGCGAGAGAGAGAAGGAGGGCTGTACAAGCTGTGCGCTGGATGAAATATTTACAGAGTTCCACTCCAAAGAGATAACAGAAGGGTACGGTGCTGTATACATGCTACTGGGAAGCTGGATGGGTGCGCAGGCTCTCGCAGGGTATCAACAACAAGATGCCCATGAATATATGCAATTCATCCTCAACTCACTCCATCTCTCCAACGGAGGTGACTCGATCTCCTCGTCCAATTCGAACTCCAACCCCGAACAATGTACCTGTATCATCCACAAAACATTCTACGGCCAACTGCAATCCACAGTCACTTGCGACAAATGTCGTAACGTTACCAACACCTTCGACCCCTTCATCGACCTAAGTCTTGACCTCCGAAGTCAGGTGAAGAAAAGAAAGCTTGACGGCGAGCTTAAAGACAAAGACATTGCAATGGAGCTGAAAGAGTGTCTCGAGCGTTTTACAGGGAAGGAGAAACTAGCTGCAGCAGACTATACATGCCAGAGCTGCTCTAAGACGGCACAGAATGCGACTAAGCAACTTAGTATACGGCGGTTACCACCCGTCTTATCCATACATCTCAAGGTATGCTATATCTTGCCATATGGTTACTGTGCGACCTGATCACCTTTTCTATCTCATCGTCTCCTCACATCCAATGAATTTCTTCCACCTTCCATCTCTCCTTTCCATCTAATAATTCCTCAATCTGGTCGATTTCTTCCATTTGCTCATTCTTTCCATGCGGTCCACCTTTCCATGTCACATGATACCCATAACTAACAACACCCACCCAGCGCTTCGAACACGCCAAAACCGCCACAAAGCTAAACACCAAACTCTCCTTCCCCATCCATCTCGACATGCACCCCTACACCACCGCCGTCCTCGCCCCTAAGCAAGTAGCTAAAGACCGCGCAATCCCCTCCCCGCATCCCCCGAGCACCACCTACGAGCTCTCCTCCGTCATAGTGCACAAAGGCAACCTCGACAGCGGCCACTACGTCGGCTATTGCAAGGAAGGCGGCGATTGGTTCCTGTTCGACGATAGCAAGGTCGTTCTAGTCGAGGAGCGAGAGGTCCTCAAGGCGGATGCGTATTTACTCTTTTACGTCGTTAGGGAGTTTGACGGCGCGAGAGAACCTTGATCTCAGTAACGTGGTATAGTCAGCGTTGTCCGCATGAATGTTTTTTATATCCGTAATAGCTCGTAGATGGAGGTACAATGTAACGGGCCGGCGAAGCATGGCGACGGAGTTGGGGGTTACTGATTCTCTGTATTGTACATCTGAAATCATGTCACTGGATAAATTCCAGATCCATGTACTGGTACGTCAAGAATCATATGCGTAAGATATCAAACCAAGGGTACATGATCCTTGGCTGAATAGTAGAACCAACGGTACATGTTCCTGGGCTGAATGATAGAACTAGTACTACATGATACTTGTCTGAAGAGACAATTGCCACATACGGCCATAGAACACGGAAAATAGGGAATCCCGTCCGTTCTGCCACGAAGGGTGACTCTGCTATATGTTGGTGTAAAAAGAATAAATACCTCTTTCAAGATCTTAAGTCCGTTAATTAGATTTTAGAAATCTCGAATGTAGTAAGGGCTCGATAACGCAGCTAAGCGCTTTAAACAGCGCCACTAATATACTAGAAAGGTAAACTCGTACTAACTAGCTATTCCCTACCTCAGAACTTTTTTGTCACGGTTCGCAATTATCACGTGACTTCTTCATACACAGCCCCTTCTATCGTGGCTGGCATGGCTAGTATCTTGGCAAGCAGTCAAGATCACACATCTGTACGTAGTTTAGCAACCTCCGTAGTAGAATTCTCGTTCAACTCCAACACTATCTATTAAGTATTTGTTCGAGCCCTGATATATATTTTTGATATAGGAATAATAGCACAATAGTGCTATTACTTTAGAATTAAAATTATCAAGTAAGTAGACAATAAAAAGAAAGTACTCTAAGATTCTATCTTAGAGGATGGAGTGCTACTCATCAGCTTAGAATAGAGCGGAACCCTACGTTTGTGACAATGTAGTATAGCTGTAGTAATCGTATTTTGACTATCTCCATTACTAACTACTAAGTGTGGAGATTAAGTTAAGGAACAATAATATCGTGGGCCGAATACCCGCATATAATAGTCCCGCCTTGCCAAGCCTCGGCCCGACTATCTTCCGTTTAACCAATCAGCGCTCAGAGATCTTTTCCGCGTCCGACCCGGCAAAGATCTCTTGCAAACAAACCAAACACTCAGCATAGGAAATACGGGATTAGCATCGTGACACGTCGTCACAACGTTAGCCCTTTAGATGCCTGGTCTAATTATAGGCATCTAATAGCAGCTGCTGATCATTATGAATAAATACACATATAAGGATATGGCTGGAGCGAGGCCAGCCGGCCTGCTACTAGCGTGTATAAATATTTAAGGATTTGTAAGCGTAAAGGATTACTAGTTCTATAACTAGAAGCTATAATGCTGACACTATTACCGCTTAGCTAGATAGACGTAGAACTATCCAATCCGCTTATAAATTAACTTTAAGTTTAACATGTGATATCATAATTTCAAATCAATTTATTCAAATCGATATAAATATAAGGCTAATATAGAAGGAGGTGAAAGCTATTTTATCTCAAGTAAAGTAATAGAACCTGACCAATGGCCTAGTACAAGAAGATGATCCCAGAAACCAACTGCAGTTGCTCGAAATTCTAGAGGAAGCTAAATAAGCTTCTCTGTTTGACCATTACATACCCAATGTTGTTGAATGAAGAGACCAGCTAAACACACCTGCGGTGGTAAAAAGCTCAAACCAACAGGATCAAGACAAATCCTTCCTTGATCTGAATCTAGGTAAGATCCATTAGAAGAGAACTTAAGGTGGTGAATATCCTCATCTACACGGATGACATTTCGGCCCGCGCCCGTCTTCGAGTCCCAGAGCCTGACAGTGCCGTCGCCCGATGCCGATGCTACGACCTGGCCGTCCGGCGAGAACGTTACGGCGCTGACCCAGCCCGTGTGGCCCTCGAGCGTGCTGAGGCCCGCGCCCGTCTTCGAGTCCCAGAG